>JAJEJO010049048.1:498733-633293 GCA_020662805.1 Glaucomys volans | reverse complement strand
CAATAGCTGTACTCCATTTGTGTTCAATGAATCAATAAGTAAATAAATAATAATAATAATAATGGTTACAAGAAACAAATTTCAAACAATTGTTGTTAAGTGGTGAGGGGATGGAAAGAATCAAAGATGATTCCAGTTTCAAGCCTGATTAAATATAAGAAAGATATAAATATATATGGAGTCCAATATTGTGTTCTTTATCTAGCTTTGACATTAGAAAAAAATTTACGGCTATGCATGCCAAAAATGTTTAAGTAAAATTCGATATACTTGCAATGTCTTGTTACAACTGTACTATTGTATTAATGCATTTTCATTAGTGCTGTATTTCTCATAAGCAAAATACATAGTACAATTCAGCATATGAATTATCCCAAAATTAGGAAAGTAAAAAAGAAAAAATAATAACCAATACAGAGGTTGGCATTTTACCTGAAACTTTCTTCAGTAAGAAGAGGAAAAAGAACAGAATTGTACTATTACTTATAAATCTTACCACATGTTCCCCATGCAATTCAGTTATTGAGATGGGAAACAATAAAATGGCATTACTGGAAACAATGTAAGCACTATCTTAATCCAAATGGGAAGTCTTATTTTTCCCTAGAAAGCGTTGTAGTTTGAAAAACCTTCTTAAAATGCCAGCTAAGCTAAGTTTGTAGGCAGGACAAGCTCCGCTGGCATTTGCCTTACTTCAGTCCTAACTTAATTTATATGGTGATATTTGTAAATGAAGAAACGTGCAGGGGTTTGACGCATTGCTTAAGGCTGGTGAGAAGGCTTAGGAAACTGGTGGGAGGCAGAAGTGGGGGGAATGTGGAGGCAGGGTACTGTGTGTCTGTCTCTATCTAGGAGCTCTCCTGATGCCTGATGGAGATGCATGGGTGCATGTGGCTAGGTGGGTGAGCATGTATGTCCATTATGGAGGTGCATCAATAATGAAACAATCAAAATCTGATAGCACTACACCCTGATTATATACTATCCTTTGTTGTAAATTTTTGGTCACTAAGCAAATTCTTATCAATCCGATATCTTAAGAGAGAAAATGTAGTAGAGACTTATAACATCCTCAGTTGACTAAGCTGAATTTTTCTTCTTAATTTGCTTTGTATTTATTTTTACCTTCTGGTTCTTGTTGTTTGTATCAGATAGCAATCTGGCCAACAGCTCTTCTACCTTTTCTCAGTTCTCCCTGAGCAGCACAATGCCTGGGCTAGATCTGTATATTTACCACCATAACAATTTGCCCCTTGACTTTCTCAGGACACGTGCCACATCAAAATCAGAAGCAAAAAGGACTGCCACTTCAGTCCATCTTCATGGAGTCATTTCAGTTTGTCCCTACTCTCTCCCAATTCATATCAATTTTCAATTCCAGCTGCTTGTCCTGTTCGACTTTTAAGCTCCAGCATCATCAGATATGAAGACAATGAGCTAGGCAGACTGTCCCAGATTCCACAATTGCACAGTGTATAATCTGCGTGTGGCTGTGTGCAGCTGTCTGTGTGTCTGTCTCTATCGGTTCTGTTTTTCTGATTAAATCTTGACTATATATTAGCCAAGTCCACTAATGCAAATAGCCAATCACAAGTTCATTCATTTAACTAAGTTATTTGGCACCAACTCTGTGTCAAATACTATTCTAAGCACTGGACAAACTGGGTATACAGCAAGATAGATGACCCTTCCCTTGTGGACATTAAATTCTAATGGAGAAAATGAAAACAAATTAGCATATAACTAAGCCAGCATAAAGTGTTTCAGATTGCCTCTTAGTTTCCTATTGCTTAGTGGCTTAAAGTAATAAAAATTTGTTATTTTATATTTCTGGAGACCAAAAATATGAAGAGTCCTGACTAAAATCCAAGTGTTGACAGGGCTGTGTTCCTCTTAGAAGCTCTGGGGAGAATCAGTTTCCTTGCTTTTTCTGGTTTCTACAGGCTTCCTACATTCCTTGATTTATGCCTCTTCTTTCTTCCTCAAAGTATATCATTCCAATTTCTGTTTCCATCATCACATATTTTGACTCTGATCATTCTTTCTGCCTCTTATAAAGACTCTTGTGATTGATCATATTGAGCTGACTAGGAAAAATTCAAAATAATTCTGATCATATTTTCCCACATGGGAAAACATGGTCAGAAACATCCTCCTTTGGTATCTTTTAGCAGAAACCAGAATGTTCTCTAATCTAGATAGAAGTGTTAAGATCCTAAGGGGGAAAAAAGTTGGATATGTCAAGGAAGAGAAAAGCCACTTTAGAACATTCATACTGAGCAGGATCAACACACGGTAGGAGCAGACTTAAAGAGATATTCTGAGTGGAGTTCAGATCATATAAGCCCTGTGCTAAGCAACAGGATTTTATTCAAAGTATAGTGGGGAGTCAAAGAAGTGAAAGTTTGGGCAGGTGAGTAGAAAGGGAGATCCATGATCTGATGCATTGTAAAGGATCACTCTGGGGAAAAAAAAAAAAAAGTTAGACCAAAGGGGATCAAATAGCAGATGCTTTATATTTTCTTTTTAGGCTCCCCATAGTCAAATCATTATCTGGAATGTCTTAAACTTTGATTATTCATTTTCTAGGGTGGTCTGTGGACCAGCTGCACTGGCATCACCTGGGGTCTTGCTTGTTAGAAATGCAGAATCTCAGGCCATGTCCAGACTGCCTAAATCAGAATATGCACTTAATATCACCAGATGATTCATAGGCATGTGTTTATGAAACAGAGTTTTAAAAATCACTGAAGTATTCCTAGAAACCTTGAAGTCAAGATAGTGACTTAGCATAGGTGGGAGGCAATGGGGATCATGAGAAGCAATACAGGTTTTGTTTTTGAAGATAGAAAGTGTATGCAGGATATATTTTTAAAGTATAAGTGGGTAAAAATTGCTGTTGGATTGGTCATAAATGGGAAGAGAAGGAAAAGAAAATCTATAAAGAAAACACACAAGTTTAGGCCTGAATGATTAGAGCTGATGGCAGAGCTATTTACCAAGGGTGAGAAGATTGAGAGAAGAATGGGCTGTTTATCTGTTATGCTTGAGATGCCTACTAGACACCCAAGTGGCAATGATGTAAGTCATTCAGATAGCCATGTTGTTATCAGAGTCACACATAGGTCATATGGAACCCCAGGAAAATACTTCATTTTATGGCAGTTACCAATGAGAAATAAGTCTGTGAGTTTTGACTGAGAAAAAAATGTCAAGCAAGGGGAATATTTCCTGGGACTGTTGTCCTATTTAAAAAAAAAAAAAATCCAGTCTAACCCGGGAGAACTGGAAGACTCCATCCCGGTATCTTCAGATGTTTTCCTGTTCCATACTATATACACTGTACAAGAAGGTGACATTGACTGAGTTGTACAGGTCATAATTCATAATTCTTTTGCTTTCTTATGAATATTTTTGATCTAGGATCATAGTTATTACTATCAAACTTAGAAATGAGGTTGAAACTGGAAATATAAATTCGGAAAACACAAAGATATGGCTGTTATTTAAGTCATATGCAGCCATCACTTAATAAAAGAATATAGACAGTGATGAGAAGAGAGTCAAGAAATGATCCCAAGAGCACACCATCATGTAGAGAGCAAGAGAGAGGAAGAAGGACCATAATGAAAGGAATCAGAGATGAAGTAGACAGTGAAGGCCTTTGGCATCAAAGAAGGTGAGAGGCTTAACTTTCAAAGAGGAGGAAGTGGTCAAATAATGTCAAATACCTTTGAAGATTGAACAAAATAAGGACAAAATAATTTATCATTAAATTTGGCAAAATAGAAGTCACTGTTGACCTGACTAAAGTGAATGTCGAAACAGGAAATGACTGACCTGCACTCATTGCTAGTACGTCCTAAGCACAGTCTTTAATAGTGTGGCATTCTAAAGGAGACCCCTTTTCTAATGCAAAGATAGACCATGCTCTGAAGTGAGCCAATGAGACTAATGTTCTACAAACATATTGGAATTAATTTCATGTCTTTCAATCTTAAAGGTCTGTACACATCATGGATGTATTACAGGAATAGTACAAATAGCTTACAAACCATTTTCTAAATGACTGGTAAATAGAAGGAGTTTTTAAAAAGAATCTTATCTGAACTTTTCTATAGTTAAGCCAAACTATTTATTAGGAAAATAACTCTCAGGTGCAGTGGTGCATGGCTATAATCTTAGCAGATCAGGAGGCTGAGGCAGGAGGATTGCAAGTTTGAGGCCACCCTCAGCAGTTTAGCAAGATCTAAGCAACTTAGTGAGACCCTGCCTTAAAATAAAAAATAAGAAACGCTGGGGATGTAGCTCAGTGGTAAAGAATCTCTTTGTTCAATCTCTAGTACAAAAATATTTTTAAAAGAAAGAAGAGCAATAACCTTTTCTTTCCAAATGCAATTTGAAGGTGATATTTTTCTATAAATATAGATTTTTCTTTTGTGAAACCTTGTTATTCACAATGCTAAATCTTTTTATTTCTTTTCACACTTTTCTATTCTCTCTGATTTTAATGAGTAATGAAGAAGAGATCTTATTTGGATTGAAGAGAAAATGGGAGGTGTGAAAGTAGAGACAAGTATGCATAGCACTTCTTTGAGAAATTTTGCTGGGAAAGGTAGCAGAGAAATGTAGAGGAAAATATTAAATCAAAGGAGGGCTATTGTTAAGATGGGGGCCATTATAGTATGCATATTGGAAGAATTACTCAATAACAGGAAAATTCGTTGCTAGAGAAAAAGGCTGAAAAATGTATAGAGCCAAGTATTAATGTTAGCAAGAGAGACTAAGGTACAGGTATAAGTATAGGTTTTGGCCTTGGATAAAAGCAAGGACAGTTCATTTTGAAAGTCATATTTCTTATTAATTAAAGAATTGACATTCTGTTTTGTTTTGTTTTTTAAACCTTGGTCTCTTGTGAGTTTTATAAGAAGGAAATAGCACCCTGCTTAGTTCAGAGTATGGTAGATAGTTGAGCTCTTCAAAACTCTGGAAAGATTTAATCTTTCAGGCTGAGAGAATCCTATGACTGTGGCAAATCCACTGAGAAATGGAGATCCAAGAATCCATCTTGCAGGGGACCAACCTGGGAGGTCATCCAGCTTTCCCCTGATGCCACACCTTCTTTTGCTATAACCTTGCTTTTAAAGCTTTTTAAAGAGTGGCCTGTAACTCTTAAACCTTACATCTCAACTCATATATGAACATTTAAAAACAAATATAATAATAACAACATGCAATGTTTGATTGAGACACTGAATCAAGCAGCTGTTTTTCTCTACTCTGCTGGAGGGGAATTTTATAAATATAAGGCATAGCAAATTAAAACCAGATGATAGTGACTATAACAAGATGGCTTCTGAGTTTCCATAAAGCTGCATAAAAATATCAAGAGTATTGTTAGAGATAATATATAAACCTTTTATTTGATATTTAATTACCTATTTCTGTGCTTAATTGGTATTTGAGTCATATGTTTTTCAAAATGGAATTAATAGGCCAAGGCCAGTTAAGGCATTAAAATCAAAGTACTGCTTTAAGTGTGAAACTGGAAAAAAAAAATTGTGGGTGGTATTGATGCTGTTGGTTATGCAAATCAAAAAAGCAGGAGAAGTGAAAGTTATATCATTTCCGTGATGGATAGAAATAGGCTTAGGGTTGACAGGCAATCTAAAAATTACTATTACCTCTCATTATACCCTTCCAAGCATTTCCGTTTGTGCAGAATGGGATTTTAAACATCTTGATCAAGCAACAGGAATCTGCCTCATCTCCTGACACTGATGATCATCTAGCAGGGCACTGTTGTTGCTCTAAATGGCATCCTGATGCTGTTTTGAAATGGCATGAGGCATTACTCAAGAAGTGGGTTGTGACTGGAATAGCCAGCAGAAATTTAAAGGTAAGTATCACTTTGCCACTCATGAAATGATCAAAGGCTTCACATGGAGTTGGCCTATGAGGGCCAGTATACGGCATAAGATTCAGTCTGCTATTCCAATCTAAAAATGGGAATTTAAATATCTTCAGTCATCTTAAATTCATAGAGTTGCAGGGACTTAGAAACTGTCCAGTTTCAAAATGATCAGATAAGGAAACAGATGCCACATTGCAATGTGGCACTCCCGGCATCACGAGCCAAATGCTGGCTGTGAGAACCACTGATGAGTTATAGACCACTGCTATTACTATCTCATAACTTTAGTAAAAAATATGGTAGGTGTTTCTTTGACCTGCACATACAAATCCATGTAGTTTATAAGGTAATTTTAGGATAATTTATTTGAAACACTTTAGACCTTCTGGTGTAATAAAGTCATACAATTTCAAAGTATATTGGGAAAAAGTAATTGGTTGCAAGAATTTTCTCAGCCTCTCTAAAGCTTCAGTTTTCTCACCTAAAAATATGGAAAATAATGTCTATCTAGTTAAAACAGTTAATTAGACTATAATTGCAAATGTTTAGTTCAGAGTATGGCATACAATGAGCACTCAATAAAGGTTGATGAATGTCACCATTGTCATCATCAGCATTAGCATTGTGCACAAACAAACAAAAAAAATGTTTTATCATAGATTCAAAAGCGTGAAACTTTAAAGACTTCTATTCATCTCTCTTGCTTTGTGCATCAGGGTTAAAATACCACTTATCCATCCTGAATCATCTCTCAAATGATTCTAAGAAAAGAGATAACAACACTTCTTAGTGGGTTATTATGGCTATGTAAATAGTGTTATTTAATTGTTATAGTTATGTGTAGTTGTTTTTCTCGTGAGAAATTTCTGCAGTTCTAAATCACAGCAGCTGACAGCTTCTGGGGACAGTATCTTAATTAAGGATCATTGTGCAGAAATCTTTTCTCTGACTAGGAGGAGGGAGAGAGGCTGTTAGGAGCAGGCAGAAATATATTAGAGATGGACAGGGAGCAAAGGGCCTTTGTAAGCTGGAGGGTTCTCCTTTTTGCCTAAGAAAGCCCTCTGATTAGACAGAGAACTGTCACAGGAGCATAAAAGCCATTTTAGCACCATATGAGGCAGTCTCTCCCTATCTCCCTCTCTCTTTCCCTTCATCTCTCCCTCTCTCTCTCTCTTTTAAGTTAGACCAGTGAAATGAGAATGATATTTCTCCTATTGCAGCTGCCAATTATTTAAGAGTAAAAGTTCAAGAAAGTCAGCAACAGTCTTAAACTTGCACCCAGAAGTGGGTCTATGTTATGGCTGACTTTACTGTTCCTCAGTAAGACTGGACTTGGAAAAAGCCAGAAGAAAGTAAACTCCAACTTTATTTAATTGGGAGTAGATGCCTCAATAAGAAGATAATTCTGTTTTCATTAGCTGTTGCCAGGGACCTAGGAGACAATGTCATTATGTCTCATATGTATTGGGTAGAGACAACCTAATAAATGAAAAGTAGTATCTTTTCAAGAAATATGAAGAGCCAAACTTGGAAGAAAAACAAGAACTCCAAAATGATCCTAAGATAAGATTCAAAGAAGAGCAGCAACTTGGGAGCCTGAGGCAGGAGGATCATAAGCCTCAGCAACTAAAAAACCTAGTGAGACCCTGTCTCAAAATAAAAAATAAAAAGGGGCTGTACAGTCCCCAATAACAACAACAACAACAACAACAGAATGAGGGAAATGGGCCCTGAATGAGGCATATAAGTTGTGCCATAAAGCACATAATGAAAGTATTTAAGATGGAGCCTGATTAGACTAGAAGAGTAGTAGAATTGAAACTCTAACCTAGAAGACTAGTAAAACTTAGTTACTGTCAAGGAAGAAAAACATTTTGAGGCCCAGGCCGCCAGGTGGAAGAGAAGTTGGAATAGTTGAAGAATTGACAGAAGGCCATGGAAGCCTGACTGAGATGAAGGAAGAGATGTGGCTGAAGACTGAACAGTTTGAAGCAGAGGGAGTGAAGTCATTAGGATTTACATTTCAGAAGGAATAATTTGGGACTATTCTATACAGAGCATAATAGATAAGAGTATACATATGCCCAAGTTAGCAGGAAAATGCCATGGTCTTAACAAGGCATGGTAGTGACTTAAACTAGGGAAGAAATGTGGAAGGAGTGATGAATTCAAGATTTACCCTAGAAGAAGCATCTGTAAATCGTGTGATGGATTATATGTAGAATATGGCTGAGAGAGGCATCTCACTATAATGGTTGGAATTATAAAATAGAAGATGATGCAATTTGCTGAGATGAAAACCACAACAAAACCACAGGGCTGGAGGAGAGTAAGAGGGAAAAAGAGTAAAAGTTCAGTTAGGGGACTGCTTCATTGTAGACTACAAAAGGAAAACAGGGAGGAGTGGTCCCAGGAAAATAGTAGAGTCCTTAGAAGGGGAGAATAAGTTTCAAAAGTACATTTTATGTTTTTTATGTGTACTGTATCACACACAAACACACACACACACACACACACATATGCGCATATGCATTATATTACTTCTCACACTGAACTAAACCTATTGAGATCAATTTCCTCTAGTCATCCAGAGTAGACCACCTGCCGTGATAATTTTAATTACTTTTCTTCTGTCCATTTATCTGGGGTGCATTGATTAAACCAGAGCACCTGCCTTCTTTGGTGCTATAGCCTTTGCACATTGGGCTTGGAGAGCTTCTGGATTGGCAGAGGGACTGGAGGTCACAGAACCACCCATGTTCCATTTTACTTGTGGCATGGAGTTTCCTCTTTAGTTAAGTACAGACTTCACATCGTGTGTTAAGAACATTTTCAGGAGTTGAAAATGGAAGATAGCAAAGTATGAGACATGTTCTTTGCTTATTTGGAAAAGATGATCCCACCTAGCTAAGCACCTCTAATATAAATCTCCTGGGGTAACAGAGAGGGGGTGAACATTCTTGGTCATTACCCAGAGTATTTCTTAAAGCTGGGCATTCTCTCTTCTCAACTCTCTCTTCACAATACCAGGCTTTTCAGATAGGAAATTAGAAGGTAGAATGGGAGAGAGCCTGCTTTTGTACGCCCAGGACATAGAAAAATCATATTCCCTCTTTCCTTAGATAAATTGTGCTTAACAAGGTTGCTAGTAATCATCTTACGGCCAAATCTAATAGGCAAATCTGAATTCTTCTTTTACTCAACTTATTAGAAGCATTTTACATTTTACAGTTGATTACTCCATCCTCCTAGAAAATTCATTTAGCCTCCAAAATACCATTATCTCTTTATCTTAATCTCCCTTAGTGGAATCTGCTCATTTTCTGATCTTTAATTATTTCAAAGTCCTGGGGACCAATCTTTGAATTTTATTCTTCTCTTTCAACACTACATTCCTACTAGTCCCATGAAAAGAATCACCTGGTGATTATTATGAAAAAAAAATATCACCTGGTATGCTTGTGACTTTGAAACTCTGTCTCTAGATAGATATTTCCTCTGGCAAATATAAAATGCTCAATATTGTATTTATTGGATAAGTTACAAAATAAATAAAATAAAAGGTAAGTTTTACTATAAAAATATATTAGTATGGTCACATCAAATCTTGGAAACCAGTTAACTTCATCAGAAGAAGAAAAATAGGTTCTCCTAAAAAAATAGATCAAGAACTATAAGGACATTTAAAATATCAGGTCAATTAAAACCAATTGGTGAATATAGGATACAACAAAAAGTAAATATATAATATTTTACCAAATTTAGAACGTGGAATATCATTATTAATTTGAAAATTAAATATCATTTGTAAGGTGCAACACAGAATAAAATAAATTAGCATTATGACTCTCATCCACAAAAGAACTACACAGAAGTCAGACATGATTACCTAGGACACTGAACCTACCCTCCATCATACAAAAGTGGCAAAACAAAGATCTAGATGTGCAAAATAACTTGGGTACAGAAGCAATATCACTATGGCATGGCCTAGTGGGTGGAGCAGCTGACCCCATGAAAAGTAGTGAATGGAAATCCAGGGTCAGATTTCTTAAAAGCATCAAAATGGAGAAGGTTTGAATTGTGTCGAATATGTAAATTCAAATTGTTCAAGGATTTGGAAATATTCCCACTGTCCCATCACTGGTGCTTCACCTTTCCACTTCCCTAATCTTCAGTACTTTAAGGATGAGCAATGGGACAGAGCCTCAGCCTTGTTGCCACCTACAATGTGAGAGATCACTTGGAAAGCAAATCGAGATGGAAGTTGTTAATAAAATCAAGAGTGACAAAAAGAAAGCACAGATGTGAAGTAAGAAGGGAACTCCCCTGCTTCCTGGGGCCCTGAGAGATAGAAATCTCCTCCACAGAGGATATCGATGGTTGTAGGTATAATGTCCAGGAAACTTCCTGGATATGTTAGTTTTTCATCACTGTGACCAAAATACCTGACAAGTACGATTTAGAGAAGGAAAGATATGTTTTAAGTGGGGGGTACCAGGGATTGAACTCGGGGCACTCAATCACTGAGCCACATTCCCAGCCTTATTTTGTATTTTATTTAGAAGCAGGGTCTTGCTGAATTGCTTAGTGCCTCGCCCTTGCTGAGGCTGACTTTGAACTTATGATCTTCCTGTCTCAGCCTCCCAAGCCGCTGGGATTACAGGCGTGGGCCACTGAGCCCAGCAAGATTTATTTTGACTCATGGTTTCAGAGGATTCAGTCCATGGTCAGTCGGCTCCATGGCAGAAACATGGTGGAAGGGAATGACCAAGGAAAGTTACTTAGTTTATTGCAGCTAAGGAGATGCAGGAAGAGGGCAGGGACAGATATCATTCTCCAGGCCACAGCTCCATTAACCTACTCCCTCCAGCCAGGCCCCACCTCCGTGTCATTTTCACCACCTCCGAGTAAATTCGTTAAAACTATTTTTTTTTCTTTAGGATTTTTTTTCCTTTTTTTAAAATTTGTTTTTAAAATTTTTACAGACTGCATTTTGATTTTCATTTCTACGGTTGATACTATTCATGTAATCATACTTATACATAGGGTAATAATGTCTTATTCCACCATTTTTCATACCCCACACCCTCTCCCTCTCATTTCCCTCTTCGTAATCTAAAGTTCCTCCATTCTTCTGTCACCCTTTACCCTCCCCAACCCAATTCTATATCATCATCCACTTATCAGGGAAAACATTCAGCCTTTGTTTTTGGGGGATTGGCTTATTTCACTTAGCATGATAATCTCCAATTCCATCCATTTATCTGCAAATGCCATACTATTATTATTCTTTATGGATGAGTAGTATTATTAATCCATCAAATGGATTAATCCACTGATAAGGTCAGAGCTCTCATTATCCAATCTTTTCAACTCTGGAAATGACTGCCTTTCTTAACACATGAACTTTTTGGTGGACATTCCAGGTGCAAGCTATAACATTGGGGCACATAAGACTCATAATAGTCCTAGAAGCAGTGGAATATTTTGTCCAAGTGAGTAGGTGTTATGGGTATGTGGTCCAAGAAACACGCAATGTGAAAGGGCTTCAGGTCATGACAAAAAGAGTGCAGAAGACACTGTGTTGTCTGTATGACTGAAGACTATGTGGGAAAGCATTTGTTTCAGGGCATGATAATAGCGGGGGCATAGCCAGATCTTGTTCATCTCAGTGCCTGCCAGTATTCAGTAGTTCAATCACAAATTCTGAAGACTTAATAAACCAATTTATAGTACCTAACTTTATTATTTGTCAAATTAATTTTTCTGCTGCACCCTCAAATGTAATTGTAGATTAGTCTACTTGTTTCCCTGATTTATGTGGTCTTGGTATACACAATGCTTCTTGTCTTTTGTTATAGAGAAGCAAGATAGTTATCAAGGAAAGCAAGTATATTTCCCAGAGTGAAATACCTCTTTCCTGCTTTCTCCTCAATACTCTGAAAATCAGCATCACCTCTAGTTATATTTGGAAATCAATCTATTGAGTGTTTATGCAGCTGTGCATTTGTCCAAGATTTCAAAAGATGCCTTTTTCATAGAGAAAGCAGAGCAGGTGCAAACAATATTAGTTATTCTTAATGGATGCTACTATTTCTTGAACTAAATACTTAAAGTGTGCAAGGCCACTTTTAAAAATATTTACTAATCAATCCCTTTTATATATTTGGTAGGCATTTTGACACATTATCAAATATATGCCCAAGCACTGTGTATTTATGTTCAATTCCTGTAGAATTATAAATGGGCATTTAGCTTTCACTGGGGTGTGGGGACATAGATGCATGTTCACACACCATTTCAAAAGAAGACATTTCCAAATATTTGGACTGATGGATTCTACTTAGGAAACCTTTCTCTTTGTCAAAGCCCTTGATTATGTTTTCGCCACTAATTTTCTTTAAAATTCTATTTAAATGGTTCCCAAAGTTTGGATACATTGGAATAACCTGGAGATATTTAAGTATTCTCAGCACCTAGCTCCCACTTCAGACATTCTGATTTAATTGATATGGGATGAGGGCTGAACACTGAGAGCTTGAAAATCTCCCCAGCTGATTCTGATATGCAGCAAATCCTGGGAACCACCATCCTTCTCTGTTCTTATGAAGTGCCAGTTAGGAATAACTGCATATCAAAAATCAGGTGTTTCTTAACCCTAATTAAGGAAGCATTATTTTCTATAGAAATAGTGTGGCTTCATGAAGGAACAGGTGAATGTGTGGTTGATGTAAGTAATGATTGTTTTATCCACTCACTCCTTTGGAACTGGCTTGTGTATAATCCTGGATTGAGCACTGCAAATAATGTGGTTAGCTCTACACAACTAAAGTACTTTTAAGGGCATTCAAGTTCTCCATAAAGAAGGAACCAGACTCTCTGTGGTTTAGAATCTCCTTGAATCCCTCAAAGTAAGATGAATTCTTATTTATGTACCATAACCCAAGAGGTGGGCTTTTCAAGTACTCTTCTAGCATGAAAATGACCAAGCTTATAACATTTAAACATTGACAACAACTTTCAGAAGAGCTAAGCCTCTTAGGAGTCCTGTCTTTGAGACATTATTTGCAAAGTAGATGCTGTATTGAGACGTATTGAAGCCCTTCAGATAATATTCTTCCAAAACTTCTTGCTTGATTTTGTTAGCATTTTTATGTCTACCCTCCAATCTTAATTTATTTCTGGAGACTATAAATAAAAATAAGGAAAAAAAACCTCTCCAGAACTGCGATTGTTTTAATGAGGCCAGCCTTAGCTTGTCGGAAGAGCATGAACGACTTCTGTTAAGTCTCACTATTGATTTATTGGGAAAGATTTTTAATTGTAAGTTAAGTTTTGATTGGATGAGAATTCAAATTACAATTGATGTCTTGAGAAAGTTATTAAGTCAAACATACAGTAATTCCACTGAAATGTTATGCAACCCTTCTCTGTGCCAAATGTGCCTGAAAAATATGCCCCATTCCTTTTAAGCACTGAACAAAAGCAGTCATTATTTGGAAGAACCAAGACAAAAGGTATGCGAATAAGAAAAAGGATTTTTCTTCTAACACTAATTAATTCACACAGTCCCTTGAACTGGAGTGCAACCCTTTTGTGGACTGAATTAATTTCCTCTTGGGAGGAAAAAAAAAAAAACCTGCTACTGTTTTAAGACTAGAAAAATGATCCTTCCATTTGGCCAAGAAAGTTCAAAACAATTAGAGTGAATGTCTAAATGAATAAGAAGTTAATTCTTTGTCTTTCTTGGGAAAATAATGTGCTGAATTAAGAGAACTAGATGGCTGGTGTTATTTCAGAGAAGGTAGGTACAAATGCTTCTCTCTAAGAATTCCTCTAGAATGCCTGATCTGAATTCAGGGTAAGAAGTGACACACATCTGGACTATACAGAACCTACTCATACCTCATTTGATTCTTTTTTTACACTTGTATTTAGAGGATGTGTCTGCATTAGCAGGAAATGCTTGAATCAAAGTGTAAGAATTTACTTCCACTAAGGTGCTCTTTGAAATTAGTAATTTCATTATTTTATTTCCTGAAACATAAATTCTATTCTTTTAATTTAGATCAGGTAACTCTGGCTTCCTAGAGTGACTTTTAGTTATTTTCTAACAAGAATTTTTAGAATTGCTTCTGAAACATCAATTTATAAGTATTCATTACTGAATTGTAAAGATAGAAGAGAATCTTGTATGTCATCAAATTTAATATTCATTTCTGTCATTTTAAAATTATAATAGTTATCTCAAAATGGAATTAAAAACTTTAATTGACACAAAAAAGTGATAAGATAGGAAATGGCAAATTTATTCCATAATTTTGGATATTTTTCCTTGACAATGATTTAAAAATATTGAATGGGACATTATCAATTCAAAAATATGAAATGAGTGAAAATTATAGTAAATAATTTTTTAAAAACCTTACTAGACTTTTAGAAGGGTGGAAAGTAATTTCTATTTTATTTCATAAACAGATTATATATGCATAACACATACATATGCATACATATTTATATGATATATCATATAGCATATATCTATCTTATGTCCTAGAATGGAAAAGTAAGCTCCACAGTTATGTGTGTGTGTGTGTGTGTGTGTGTGTGTACATAAAAGAAATTTCTTAATAGAAATGTTTTCTCTCAGAGTTCTGGAGCCTTAATGTCCAAGTTCAAGCAATCAAGCAAGGTTGATTCCTTCTGAGGCTGAGGAAAAATTTGTTTCAGCCTTGCCTCCCAGCTTCTTGGGGGTTTGATATAACATCTGGCCTTCTTTGGCTTGCAGAAGCATCCTAAATCTCCACATTTTCATGTGGCATTCTCCCTATGTGCATGTCTATCTCTAGGTCCAAATTTTCCTTTAAATAAGTATACCAGTCTGATTGAATTGGGCCACCCTAATGATTCACTTTAACTTGATTAACTCTGTAAAGACCCTGTCTGCATAATAGACAGACTCAGAAACCATGATTAAAGATAACATTAGAAGAAGGAGGAAAATCTCAAGGTAGAGAATTTTCCCCAACACACTCCCAGCTGGAGCTGACTCAAACTTCAGGATTGGAAGGCTATAACCAAAGAAAGACTAAAATTTTTCTATCACACAGGATTTGCTGTATATTTAGTGCTAATATGACAGTATTTTGTGACCAAATATGACACAAGAACTTAAAAATTATCAAAGATTAAATAATTTGGGGGCATGACCAGGATCTTTTCAAGGACAAGGAAATAGAAGCCCAAAAATTGAATTTAAGGGTGGGGGGGGGACTATAAAATTGTTTTGGTTGAATTTTGTAAAATTCCATTTGCTCAACTTTATATTTTTATGTACATTAACTTTTAATGTTAAAAACTACCCTTACTTGTATGGTAATAAACGCATACTATGTTAGGCCCAATACTAAATGTTTAAGGATCATTATCTTTAATTCTAACTAAAACCCTTCAAATATTGTACCTTAATTTTATGTAGATAACTGCATCACAGAAAGGTTAAATAACTTGACCAAATTACTCAAATTCTGCTTAGCTCCAAATTACTCCTCTAAGCCAGATATCATGTATATTCATTATTCAAACTTTCTTCCCTCAAAGTAAATGGCTCAGTGCTTTTCCTACAGTGAGCAATCAACAAATATTGAAGTGGAAATGAATAGAATCAGCCTCAGAAATTGAAGGTAAGAAATTTGTAGTTCTTGCTTCCTGTTACCTATTAGGAGATAAATTACTTATTAGGAGAGAAAGCAATTATTCAAGTATCATTTAAGTAGCTGATCCATACATTTTCTCTGTTTGCAGATGACAAGTTCATAGCAAACATATTTAGTGTTTGAAATGCCCTCTAATAGAAAAATAGACTCTAAAGAATAATATTTTGGAAGAATAATTTATGTTTGTTTGTCCAACAAAAAGTAAGTTCTAGTTTCAGGAAGAAAAAAAAAATACGGGGATAAAACAGGTTAAAAACTCACTTTATTTTTAAATTCTAAAAATATGGTTATCTTTATTCTGGGCTGGAGGTATATTTTAGAATCCAGAAGCTGGGGTTGCTGAGAGTCAAATCAATTGAAGGATCATTAGCATTTATAATCTAGGCTAGAATTCACTTTGAGTCTTCATCCGTGATTCTAGTGATTCTGAGTGACCCAATTTGTACATAGTAACTCAACCCACCTACACACAAACCCACAGATACTATATATAGAATACCCAAATTGGAAAAGACACTGTTCCTTATCTTTCTGCGTGATAAAATGACCATGTGGATTAAATAACCCATGTAATCATCTGTAAATGATAAAGCAATTCCTATTAGAGCTTTGTGGATTTATATACACAGGTACCCACATAAACATACATGCCTTATATATGTCTGGTTTAATTTCATCGAATACCCTGAACTACACTTACTATAAAGAATGTTTTTAAGTGTATAATCTTACGGGAGAGACAAGCTTTATTTTCAAAGGTCTCTTTGGATAGCATGAGAATAAACTTTGGTAATATACAGAAGCAACCCGGACATACGTGCCCAAGGCAGTTTCTCCTGCTGTGAGGGTGTCTCTTTACTGGCACTCTGAAGAGCACAAATTCAGGATTAAGGAACCTGTGCACTCTTCCCTAGGGCTTCCTTTTGCCTGGTAGCTGGGGATAGTGCTAAATGCCCATATTATTTATATATGAATTCTTTCCTCCTCTGTGTTTTGTCATTCTCTTAACTCCTCCAATTATGACCAGAGCTTACTGGCCACCTGCCTGGTTTTCCTTCCTAAAAATTTCCTGCTTTCGTTTTGTGCTATTATTTCCCCCAAGTGACCTGCATATTCTGAGATGGTGTCTCTGACATTTCTCCCCAACTTTGACCTTCTTGATTATGCTGAACTGTGTATGTCTTAGTTTTCATTATCCCAGAAATAGACCCTAACAGAAAGATTTGAGAACAAGTAGTTCACTGGGAGATTATCTCAGGAAACACTGACAGGGATGTGTGGGGGTAAGAGAAGGAAGCTAATAAAGGTGAATTATCAAGAAAATTACCAATGTGGGTAAATGGAGACCAATCCTTTAGAGAACACTTAGAAACACTATAGAGCATTCCCTCCGCTACCTCACAAGGGAGCTGTGTTATACGTCTGACAATTCACAACTGGTACTTGTTGAGCATGGTAGCTTCTCAGCACTTCTGACCTATCCAGTGTATGGACAGAATGTACACTTGGGTCCAGAAAAATACTTCAGGCAAAGTGTTTGCAGTTGGGAGAAAAGCTGATGATCCAAAAATAATGACTAACAAAAGGATATGAATAGGGTGCCAACTGTATTTGTTATAATGGATAGACATTTTCTTATGATTAGAGTTTAGAGTTTAGCAAAATAAATTTCCCTTGTCACAGGTATCATTGCCCTAAGATTTCTACCTATGGGAAGATTTTGGATAGAAGATGGCATTATGGACTGAAGTGTATTCAGTTCCCCCCTTTCTAATCATATATTAAAGCAGTAACCTCCAATATAGTAGAATTTGAATATGGGGACTTAGGGAGGGAATTAAATTTAGATAAGTTCTTAAGTGGGGTTCTCATGATGGGATGACTGTCCTCATAAGAAGAGGATGAGACACCAGAACTCTTTCCACTGTCTGAAAACACATCAAAAGACAGCTCTGGTGGGGCTGGGATTGTGGCTCATTGGTACAGTGCTCACCTAGTATGTGTGAGGCACTGGGTTTGATTCTCTGCACCACATATAAATAAATGAATAAAATAAAGGTCCATCAACATTTACATTAAAAAAAAAAAGGCTGCTCTGGAGAGACAGGAAAAGAGCCCTCACCCAGATCTAAATCTGTAGGCACCTTGATCTCAGACTCCTAGCCTCCAGAACTGTGAGAAATAAAAGGCTATTGCTTAAACCACCCAGTCTTTGGTACTTTGTATGGTAGCACTGATGATCTAAGAGTCACCTTTAGTACTATTCTTCTGGATCTCTGAGCCTTCTTAAAAGAAAGGAATCAGTGCCCCAACCTCCATTTCCCATATGAAGCTACAATGACCTACTAAGCCTGAACTAGAGTTACCCTGAACAGGTCTCAGATGCAAAGATGGTCAGTGAATCTTCTGAAATAAAATTGTCTTGAATAAAATTAGCTTTAGGCAGATGCTAGGCTTATGCTTCTGGACTCCAAACAAAATTTTGCAGGAAATTAATGACTTTTGGAGGAAACATACCTAATGCTCAAAGTCCACCTCAGACTTTTCACGGTAGCACAGGCTTGAGCTTTCCAGAGCAATGCTCATGCATTGTGGTGTCAACCCCCAAAAGAGCCCAATTTGAGAAGTGTTGACCATCTCTTAAAACCACATGTTTATGCCACGAGCTGGACTGGGAAAGCAGTTTCAAGCATCACAGTGGTGTGACTCTAAATGCAGCAAAAAAATAGTGGTAGTCATAGGCCTGTGGGCACCCTGTATTCCCCTGGATATGATAATCCCTATCCTGCCTCAAGATTATTGTAGCCTGCTTTCTTTTAATGGTTGAGGTGGAGGGAGAAACTGCAAGTAATATATACTAGACTTAAAGCTATTTGATATATGAGGGATTTGATAATGGATTGGAGGATGGTAAGAAATATAGCTATAATTGAACTTGGAATGTGTGAAGCAGGCTGTACCAGTTAAATGAGGAGAATAATTCAGTTTTAATCCAGTGAATTTGATTACTTTGTCAGGCTTGTGGCAAATTGTAATGAGTGTGATAGTATGTTGTAATCCTGTGATGGTGTTTTATATGAGACATAAAGCCTTTGCTATGACCCCTCTGCATGTGCCAACACTTTGTAGGCATAATTAATTATAATGTGAACTCTAAAATTCAGATGTGGGATGGAAGATTTTTATGAAGTACAAGGAAAATACTGAGCAAGTATTCTTTATACTGGTTCCATTAGGAGTTTTGAGAAGAGTTTTAACATCTGATTCCATAAAATTATCAGGTTGAACCATCAGTAACTATAATATTCCTGACAACTCTGCGTGCAATAGCCCATTTCATTTTCTGTAAAGAGATAGGTACCTCAAACTTGTCTGGCATCTTCTTGTTTTATTTCTCTAAGTGTCAAGTTTATAACAACACAGATTTTCATTTTTGTCTTAGATGACATCCTAGTTCTACAACCTTTTTTAAGATGCTAGTTTTTCTTTAATTTGTGCCATTAAAAATTGTATTTCTGTAATTTAGGTAGCTGAGTAGAATTGAACTTGATCTTTAGCTAGAAACCTTTCTTCTAGCTCTTGAACAGTACCATTTATATTTGTGAGGGATTCTAAATATTTTCCTATGATATTTATTTATTATGTCGCCTTTTTGTGGTGTAATTTATATGTAGTAATCTGAATCCATTTAAATAAACAAATTGGTAAATTTTGCTTGATGGTTGTGTACTTAAAAAGCCATAACCACAATAAAAATAGAGATCACTTTCATCACCTCCTCAGGTTCCTGTGGCCCTTTGCAGTCCTTCCTCCTTCTACCTCCAGTCCTAGGCAAGCACTGACTAACTTTTCATCATTATTGCTTTCCTTCTCTAGAATTTTATATGTTTGGAATCATACAGTATACACTCATTTGTGTCTGGCCTCTTTTACTCTTCCTATGACTTTTAAATGCAATAGAAAATAAAACATTTATTCTTAAATGTTAAGGCCTATAAATAAACATAGACAACACAAGTATAGGCCACCAATGGCAAATTCGTGAATATCAGCTCTAGTGTGTGTGCTTCTAATTTAAAGGATAATCATTAAAGAGCTTAAGGGAGAAGTTTCTTGTGTCAAATAGTCATATGTAAAAATACTGAATGAGACTCTGTTCTTCCCACATTTAACAATACTCTATGAAAAGCTTGAAACCTCAAACGCTTAAAGATATTCAACTTTGACTTTAGTTTCTAGGAGAAATTAAATGACCTCAATAAAGATATGGTTGTTAATGTGTTGCTTGCTGAGAGAAATGCCAATTCATGGGAACTTGGGCCAGTGTATTCATCATTTATTCTGTTGCATGCATTTCTTATTTTCCCCAACTACTGAACTTGTATATTGAATTGGTTTACATTAACCGCAAGCCTGATGCAGATGGTCTAACTGTGATATTGGCCAACAATGTGCACACTTTTTGAAAAACTGACAATCATCTGGTATTGCTCCTAGTGGCTCAATGACAAAGATGATCTAAATTATCCTTAAAATACTTATTTTAATCAAAATATGAAACACTTCACTTAAAATTATTTTTAAAACATACAGGGTTAAGTAATTATATGACTGTTTCAGAAACCATAAACAATTACAAAGGTTTGACACATTTAAGTGTCAAGTGTAGTAAAACTCTACAGTGTATGTACAATCACTCACCTCATTTTACAGATATGAATTTTAAGGTTAGGAGTTTGAGGGACTTACTAAATGTCAAACAATTGGTAAGGGTCAGAATTCAGACCCAGAAGTCTGGTTCCAGAGCCATGCCCTTTATCAAGTGAGGTGCTCCTCTTTATGTGGGCAAGTTCTCCCTATAAAGTTATATTGTATAGACCCTTTCTTCACCTCTGCATGTTGTTCCAGTTCCTAATCATTTCTGGTGGTATTTCTCTGCTCTCCTATTCCCGCCAAGATTCTGATGTTATAGAAATTAAAGAAGAAAAATTAAGAGGGGGCAGTGGTTGTGATGGTGGTGGTGGTTGTATGTGGGCAGGAGAAAGGTGATCATCTGTGTCATTTGGAATCTCAGGCATAAAATTTTAAGCTTAGGTTATTTGCGTTTTAAACAGTTACAGCACAACAGATTCAGTTTCCATGTTTACTTTCAGCCAGATGTCAGATAGCACATTGTCTTCTCTGAGATTCAGATACCATGTCACTTTTTTTTTAATGTTTCCTTTTTTTTATTAATCATCAGCCTCATATGTGCAAATTTTATGAGAATGTCATCTCATTAGACTTAGCATTGGCCACACACTCACTGTGTCTAATTTTAAGTTAAATAACTGTGTGGAAAAATTCTAGAAAATTATCAGCATGATTAATGAGCTGGAAGCTGAGAACCTATAAAGATGCAAGAAATTAATAAAGTTAAACAGACTATACACAAAAGTGCTCAGGCTTTTTCACCGAAAAGGATATCCATTTCTACTGAGATTGAAATAAGAGATTTCATGGTAGCCACATTAGATGAAAAGTGAGAAAATCTGGAGACTTTCAGGCTCCTAAACAGTTTCTGATAAACAGCATCTTCCTGTTCTTTCTCATAGGCAGTACCCTAGAACTACCTGTAAAATCTTGTTAAGGCAGAAATTCTTCATAAATGTTTCTGCTTATATAGATTTCCCCCAACTGATGCTCAAATTTTGATTGAAAGAATCAGGTAAGATTTCGCCCAGTCTACGTATCTTTAAAAAGATATGTGGAGGTAAGATGAAATCTTAAGGTGGTTTTGATTTGCATTTCTCTTATAACGAGTGATGTTGAACATTTTTTCATAAATCTGTTGATTGCTTGTAGATCTTCCTCTGTAAAGTGTCTGTTCATTTCCTTGGCCCATTTATTGATTGGGTTATTGGTGTTCGTGGTGTAAAGATTTTTGAGTACTTGGTAGATTCTGGAGATTAGTGCTCTGTCCAAAGTGTGTGTGGCAAAGATTTTCTCCCACTCTGAAGGCTCTCTCTTCACATTACTGATTGTTTCCTTTGCTGAGAAGAAGCTTTTTAGTTTGACTCTATCCCAATCATTTATTCATGCTTTTATTTCTTGCAAGATGTGGGGAAAAGGGTACACTCATACATTGCTGGTGGGAGTGCAAGTTGGTGCAGCCACTCTGGAAAGCAGTGTGGAGATTCCTTAGAAAACTTGGAATGGATCCACCATTTGACCCTGCTATCCCACTCCTTGGCTTATACCCAAAGGACTTAAAATCAGATTGCCTCAGTGATGCAGCCACATCAATGTTCACAATAGCTAGATTATGGAATCAACCTAGATGCCCTTCAGTAGATGAATGGATAAAGAAACTGTGGTATATATACACAATGGAATATTACTCAGCCATAAAGAAGAATAAAATTATGACATTTGTAGGTAAATGGATGATGTTGGAAACTGTTATGCTAAGTGAGATCAGCCAATCCCAAAAATCCAAAAGCCAAATGGTCTCTCTGATAAATGAATGATGATGCATAATGTGGGGGGGAAAGATGGCAAGAATGGAGGAAAGATAGCTAGCATAGAGGGAAGGGAGGGGTGGGGGCGGGTGGGGGGTAAAATTAATAACAGAGTGTGTGACAGATACCATTGCCCTGTGTAAATGCATGAACGCACAGATGGTGTGACTCTACTTTGTGTACAACCAGTGAAACAATAGCTGTACCCCATTTGTGTTCAATAAAAATAAATAAATAAATAAATAAAAAATTAAAAAAAAAAGATATGTGGAGGAATTCTTATGCAGACAAATTAATGTTTTGTGGAGACCAATTAAGCCCATACTCTGTAATGAGTACATGTTTCACTAGACACAATCTAATAAAGAACTTGATAAAGATAAGCAGCTGAAACCAATCTGTTAGGGCTTCCTCACTTCAGAACCTGCAGGAACCCCATGGGAGACTTCAGTTGTCCTGCAGTGGCTCTAGGGACCTAATGAGCATCCTTCAGTGTGACCCACATCACCTTGTTTTATGCTAATTTGTTCATATTTATCACATTTCAGAGAGTTAATTATCCCATGTGAAAAAAATTTCAGTCTTTTTTATACACCTGATCAAGGTGCCATCTTTGACAATTGAGTCTTTGGTATTTCTTTGAGTACCTTTGCTTTCATTCAATAGATTCAGCAAAACTTCATTTCTTGCTAATCCTCATAATTTTTTGTAGCTGCTTGCTTGGTCCTGAGGTTCTTTTGGCTAGGATGTGGAGAAATTGGAACCCTTGTGCACTATTGGTGGGAATATTAGATGGTACAACCACTAAAGGAAACATCATAGTGGTTTCCAGAAGACACAAAAGAGAACTACCATGCAATCCAAGTAATCCCACTCCTGGGTATATATCCAAAAGAATTAAAAACTGAATCTCAAAGAAATATTTGCATTCTCATGTTCACCGTAGCATTAGTCGTAATAGCAAGAAACAGAAGCAACCCTGGTGTTCATGGTTGGAAAAACAGATAAACAAAATGTTGTATATGCATGTAATGGAATACAATTCAGTCTTTAAAAGTAAGAAAATCCTATCACATGCTACAAGTTGGATGGAACTTGAGTACATTATGCTAAGGGCAATAATCAGTCACAAAAGGTAAATATTGTATGATTCCATTTGTATGAGGTATCTTAAGCTGTCGAATTCATACAAAAAGTAGAATAATGGTTACATGGCCTAAGTTGAGGAGGAGATGGAGACTTGTTTAATGGGTATAAAATTCCAGATTTGTGATGTAAAAAAATTCTGGAAACCTGCTATACAACAATGTGAATACACTGAACACTACCATACTATACACTTTAAAAGGGTCAAGATGGTATTATGGAATATATGTTAGTGCTCCCCAAGCAACATATTAACACCCCCATCTAAATGACCTTCTAAAGGAGATCACCTTTAGAAGGTCATTTAGGAGTAGAAGGGGTCATACGGGTGAAGCCCTAAGGGATGAGACTGGTGCTCTTACAACTTGCTTCATATCCCTGCTCTCCATCATGATAGGAGACAAGAGAAATAAATAGTCTGAAATCAGAGAAGAGTCCTCACCAGCACTTGACCATGCTGACACCCTGATCAGAACTGCAAGAAAAAACTTTGTTGTTTTTAAGTTACCCAGTTTCTGGTTTTTGTTATGGTCACCTAAAGTAAGATAAGTGATAAATTTTATGTCATGTGTTTTTACCACTATGTTTTAAGAGTATAAATGGATTCTATTACAGCACATCTGTGTTTGATGCACATTGTTATTTGAACCCCAAACATCTTGTATGAATTTTCTAAATTCACAATAGCAATCTGAAAATAGGCAGTAGATATAATTTTTAATTATTCTAAGGATGTGAAAGAAATAGAAGGTATAGAGGGGAAAAAGAATTATTTGGATGATAAACAATAAAGCATTTATTTTAATAGTCAATGCTGTAGGTTTTACAAGAATAGAACTATTTATTAATGGCAGCATTAAAGATAGTATTCATGTGATTTTTACATACAGTTTTAATTATTTGATTATGAACCAAAGTATCATTTATAGCAGGTTACAAAATCATAGTTTAGATAATTCTTTAATGAAATATTATGCAACTTCTTGGTAGTTGTTTAATTCATATATCTGTTCATATGGATCTATGTATATAGTTAGGTAAGACAACAATTTCTTGATTGTTATATTAAACATATATAATAAATAAACATGTCAGGAAACAACTTTTAATTTGTGATTTTTCTTTATTACTTACTGCATTGTTTAATAAAACATTAGCAAGGAAAGGATTACCCTCATGCATTAAATAGCCAAAATTTAAATATTACTGTAACAATCCTAACAGCAGATTATTCATAGAGAATGAGAAGTGTAACATATTCTGAAGGGAAGGAATAAATGGAGAAAAAGTTCATCCTTTCTTGTGAAAGAGAACACTGAACTATATTTTTTTAAATAGTGTTTAAAAATAATTTATAGGTGATATAAAATGCAATAAGATATCAAGTGCACCAAGATTTTAACTCAATCTGGTTAAAATGGCAATCATCAAAAATACAAATAATAAATACCAGAGAGAAAGTGGGAGGTTGGTACACTTATTAGTATAGCACTATAAAAATCAGTATAGAAATTCCTCTAAAGACTGGGAATAGAACCACCACATGACCCAGAGATTCTGTCCCTTGGCATTTGTCCAAAAGAACTAAAATCAGCATACTTTAGCGATACATATATACCAATGTTTATAGCAGCACAGTTCACAATAGCCAAGTACAGAATGAGCCTAGATGTCCATCAGTAGACAAATGAATAAAGAAAATGTGGTATATATAAAAAACAAATAAATTTAAGTTTTTAAAATTATTAGTGAATAAGAGGAATGGTCAAGGACAAAGAAAATAAAATCTAATATGTTTTACAAAGTTCTAAATTTGACAAATACAAGAGTAGGAAGTCATGAGGAAGAAAAGGTCAAAAAGGTGCAGATAAGTCCTTTCGATTACAAAATCACAATAATGTTTACTCCACCTAAACATTATTTTGCATTATATATAAAGCAGTCCTACATAAAACTAAAGATGTTAGAGGGTGTGTGAAAATGGGCATGTGGAGGATCCCTGACTGAGAAATGCTTGTCAGCACAGACATCTCTGAGGTTGGGTAGAGGGTGCTGTTCTCAAGGGTGGCCTAGTTGCTGATGCCCATCCTTCCTTCCTAGTGCTCAAGGGCAACTCCATGAAATGTGTTTATCTGAAGTTCCCTTTAGCCAGTGATCATGCTGAGTCCTGGTTATTGAATCTTCCAAACTAGATTTCACTCATCCTTGCCATTGGGCTCCCAGGATATGTAGCTGAGTTATAGATGTTACTGCTATTTATTCCTTGATGTCAATTTTATTTAAAGCATCTTAGTGATCTTGCAATACAATAAAAATTAAAATTTTTTTCATCCAAACTGTGGATAACCCATTGCAGTCATAACATGTTAAATTCCGATTGGATACAATTAGCATTTCTCAACTGCTAAAAGTAACTGATTGTGTGACTCCGAGTATCATTTTCTCCTGATGTTTTCACTCCTAAAGTCCATGATAGAAAATTATGATAATTAGATAATTTGCTTACAGTAGCTATAGTTTAGAAACACCTTTCTCAATAATTTGAATGCATTATCATATTTACTTTCACATTTCTTCGACACAACAGAATCTCTCAGGATCAGAACTGTGACTTCTCCTCTTGGTCTTACACTCCCAAATATCCAAAGTACATATTTATCTGTACCTGGATCTTTCATTGGTCCTGCCTCATCTTTGCTACATTGGTAAATATTGCTATTTCCTAGGACCTTTCACTTCACACTGCTCTAGTAGGCTTCTGCATTATCCAACATCTGACCTGAATGTCCTTGGAACTTCTCTTTCAATACCTGGCAAGTTTTAGTTACCAGGATATTGGTTAAAGACAAATGGACCATACTGGGAATCCCAGAACTGTCACTTCTTACCTTTCATAATTCACCTACCTTCTCTTCTTAAAATTTTAAATGTGCCCCAGTTTTCTCATATGTGTAAAATGGAGAAAATAATCCCCAATTCATGTTTATTTTAAATATTTAAATTATACAGACTTATGCAACATACTTAAGAGGAATGCAATAAAACAGTAGCTGCCATCCTTCCCCTTATTAAAACAATCCAAAAATAACTATCATTCATCATTTTGCCCTTGAGGCAAAGATCCTAAAATGCCTAAAGAACAAGAAAATTACTTTCAAATTAGACTTAAATGTAATATAAATACTTTCTTTCATATTTAAAATTTAGCATTTTATGTTAAGGAATTTTCAATAAGTGAAAATATTTGACAAATTGATGTAAATAAGTGTTTATTCCATCACAAGCAAATAGGTTGTTGAATATCTGCCTCTGATCATTCACGAATAATGATCACTATACTTTATTTAAAAAGCACAAAAGTTCACTTGTTCTAATCATCATTTTCAAATGTAATTTGAAACAGAAAAACAGTCTTGCCAGTTTATGGGAGGGAGGTAAAGGTAGTAAGAATTGTACAGAGAGAGAGTGAAATTATAGAATTTCAGAACTTGAAAGGAGTCAGAAAGATCCTATTTCCCTAAAATGAATGTAGTATATACTTGTATTTAACCAAAGAAAATTTTTATTGATTATTTACTCAAAAAATTGACAAAAACCATGGGATTTTAAATTTGATGTAGCTAACAATTTGTTACTAGATACTAGTAATATTCTATGGGCTAACTTGTGACCCCCAAAATTCATATATTGAAGTCCTCAGTCTGTAGTACCTCAGAATATGGCTGCATTTGGAGAAAGAACCTTTAAATAGGTAATTAATCTGAGATCATTACAATAAGGCCTAATCAATTATAACTAGTGTTCTTTAGGAAAAGGATATTAGGACATAGACACCCACAAAGGAAGACTATGTGAAGACATAGGAAGAAGGTGGTCATCTACAAGTTTAGAAGAAATCAACCCCCGTGACTTTTTGTTTGTTTGTTTTCATGGTACTAGGTATTAAACCCAGAACCTCACATGTGCTAGGCAAGTTCTTTACCACTGAGCTACATTCCTATCCCCTGATGGCATCTTGACTTTAGACTTCTTGTGAGAAAACAAAATTTTAGTGATGTTTAAGCCATCTAGTTCACGGTACTTTGTTATGGCAACCCTAGTAAGCCAATAAGACACAACACTCCAACACTCTTAAAGAAAATTAAATTTAAAAACTTGTGGACTTTTATGAGATATTAACTTTTGTCAAAGGTCAAGATACACATAGCGAAGAAATAGGACTCACAACTTTATGGCGTGCAACTAACTCCAGGCATGTGTGAAATGAAAAGATTTACATGATTAAACCATATGAAGGAGGTCAAGTAAAGACAAACTATTAAAGTTAAAAACTATCATGATCAAGATCTTTATGAGACACTGTCCCATAACAAAAAGTTTGTGAGTGTGTGCGTGTGTGTGTGTGTGTGTGTGTGTGTGTGTATTTCTAGAGAGCAGTAGTTCATAGTTTTAAAAAGTCTCATGGAAAAAGTAAAGAATGTTTTGAGTGTTAACACACTAAAAAAGTGTTAGCTAAAGTTAACTGCATTTAAAAGTTGCCTTTGAACAGAGGACAAAATTATTCATCCTAATTAGTATGTAATTACATATACTCTAAATAGTACATTAATTTGAACTTCAGTAATTTGCCTGAACACCAATGCTCACATTCAAAATTTATCCACTTTTATTTGATTAAATTTTATTAATTAATTGTTCTCAATCATTTCTAACAGACACCACAATCAATGTTACATGGAACACGTATGATAAGTCTATATTAACAAATGACACTCTAAGAATCTGGTCAGAATTTACCATCACATGCCATGATGATGGTTCTGTGGGTCTCAGCTCTGCTCTTTATAGATATGTAAAAAGTCAATGAAAAAAAAATGATAATTGAAAAATCTTAATTTCACTCTTATATACAGTATTTGTGGGCAACTATTTTGTTTTTAATTTTCTATTACACTAATACTGCGTAATTTCACAAGAAGAAAAGGTATGTATCACACACACACACACACACACACACACAGATATGTATGCAAAATGTTGGTATTAAGCACATCCATTATGTTCCTGCAAAAATTATTTTGTCTTTTCAACTAGGGTATACCACTGATTTTTAGCCTACAGAAATGCATAGGAGATGTATAAAAGACCTATGTCCCCTGATGTTTATATAATACTAAGTCTCAACTTCCTGGCCTACTCTCAACACCAGTCACTGCTACAATGATGTTGGGTTTTTTTCCAGATATTTCCTGCTACTTCTTTTATTGTTTTTTAATTATATTCCTACTCTTCTGATTTTCTACAGCAGGCACATGTTTTCTACTTTCATTCCCATATATATGAATATTACCAGTGTAAGTGCTCCAATGTTAATTGTACAAAGCCAGCATACTATACAGACTTAGATGCTTTTCAGACAAAAAAAAGACCTGAAATCTAATCTAGTTCCACAATTCTGATTCCTGAAGGCAGGAAAAGCACACATATCTAATCCCTGACATTCCTAAGTTACCTCTTATATACCCCTAAGCATACTAATAATTATACCCTAATAAGACTGATTTTAAAAAAAGAAATAGAAAAAGATGAACTAAGCATAATGCTAGAAAATAAGAATCCAGAAGCAATCCTTGGAAGTAATCTACATAAAAAAGAGAATCCTGATTGTTGAAGAGAAAGCAGAGAGGTACATCTGGAGACACATCAGAACACATATGAATGGTATTCACAAAGAACCCCCACAGAACTTCAAACTCAGATTCAAATTATAATTTGCTCCAGAAATTAATAGGAGGTTCAAAATGAGAAAATCTCTCAAGGTAATTAGTTAAAAGAAGTAAATTAAAGAAGAAAAAAATCAAATGATTTTATTTCCAGATGGTAACATGGAATTTTATTAAACTACCCAGCTAATTAAGTGGAAGTCAAATAGTAACAAAAAGAAATTACTTAGAGGGGCTTTACCAAACACAACAGCAAACTTCATTCTGTGTGTCACAAGCAGGAATGCCCTACATCACCATCATTATTCGGCATTGCTTTTGAAGTTCTAGCAAATACATTAAAAAAAATTGAACCATAAGTGTCAATATTAAGGAAAAATGGAATATTTGAGGATAACTGTGTATTTAGAAAATCCCAAAAATTATAGTAAGGAAAAAACCCTACCAAAATTCATATGGGAATTTGGTGAGATGGCTGATTCAAGTTAAAGGGATATAAATGCTTAACTTTCTGCTTCTACTGCATTACTCTTTGAATGTAGAAATAGGAAAACATTTTATTCATTATAGCATCAAAAATAATAAATATCTAGAAAAATATTTAAGAATTAAGAGATAATTTTATAAAGAAAACTAGAAATTTAATTCTAAGATATAAAATGAAATCTCAAATCAGAAATAAGCAATGCATTTCAGTGTTATGTTCTCATATCAAAGTAATCACAACATGGGAATGAGTATATCATTTGAGCTTTCAAGTTAACCTCTCAAAGAAGTAAGAACAAAATTATTAAAATTATTACTTCTGGGATATGAAGCTTGAGGAACAAAGTGAGTAGGAAATAGTAACTTTTTATTTTCATTTTATGCTTCTCTACTGTTTAAATTCTTCTTTTTCATATATGTTATTACTATAGTAATAATTACTTACTTTGCTATTAAGTAATTCATTTGCTTTGAATTACTTAATAGCAAATGTTTAAATAGGCCAGAGATAAAACGTTTTTAAAAAATTAGATCAATCTTTAAGTCAGCCTTTGGCACATATATGATATGGAATCTTGAAGGAGTTATTTAATTTCTGTAAGCCATATTTTCTTCATCTAAAATATGGCTATCATAATAATTACCTCATATGGGTGTGTGAATTCAATGAGATAATACGTATATTGTGCTTAGTAGAGAATCTGCCACATGAAAGTGATAAGCAATTTAAACTAGGGCTGGGATTTTTACCTTCCTTACCAATGTGAGTTAACCATGTAGACTTATCAATAGGTAACCATATGTACTGGTTAACATCTATGATCCCAAAGTAATTTTTTTTGTACTGGGAACTAAACTCAGAGGTGCTTAATAACTGAACCACATCTCCACCTCTTTTTATATATTTTTTCCAGACAGGGACTCACTAAGTTATTTAGGGAATTGCTTAATTGCTGAGGCTGGCTTTAAACTCGTGATCCTCCGAGCCACTGGAATTACGGGTGTGAACCATTGCACCTACACCAGAGTAATTATTAACAGTAACACTGTCACTCTCAAAAGTATGCCAATCTGGTTGATAAGTTATATGGTCATTCCACTTACCAATAATAACACTAATATGAAAAAGAGAAGGAGATTATATATTCTTTTCAAGTCCATAAATTGCTTATCTCATCATGCTACCTACCTAAGATCTGATTAATGAAGACTGTCAATCATATATAGAATACATTTCATATATACATCATACAATTATTGAAAGATGCAACTCACTAGCATCTTTGAGCAACCAGAGACTATCATTATTAGGGTATAAATTTTCTAACAATGCAAATAAATTATTTTGAATTTAGGTTTGCTGTCAACAACTTTGGGAAAGGTTAAATTGAATAGTTATGTTTCGTTTGGGGTTTCTTTTTCCCCATCAGAGAATATTCTAGGTCACTGAATGTAGAGAAAAACACTCCCTAGGGAGACAGAATTGATTACAGGTATTTCTGTCCTTTTCCTGTCCATGCAGCTTACTTTGCTTCTTTGAAGCATATTTCAGGTTACTCACATACAAAAACATAAAATTAGCTCTTTCATGATAACAAAGTCCTACATGAACATTGAATTATTATGAATTGACTCTCTTCTCATTTAAAATGGACTATATCCTTTGAAAGCTTTTACTATCAAGTTCTCATTTTTAAAAAGCAGGAAAATTATCTACTACCAGAATTATGTTGGTTGAACAGAAAAAATTAGAATTTTACCCGTGCATTTTTAAAAGCCTTATCTGTAATGTCTAATTACCTGAGAAAAAGATATTACATTCTAACCAAGTTGTACTTTGGCAATGCCTCTGCAGTGCTGGTCTTAGTAATTAGTCCTCAATCTTCTAGCCATTATGCACACAGCTACCAGTGACCCAGAAAACTCCTGCTGACATTAGAGAAACTTAATGAGTACATCATAGCCCACTCCCAACATATCACCTTTTCAGTCAGTGTATCACTTCTTCACACGGAACTCTCTTCCACCTAAATAAAAGCATCAAATGCTGAAATATGGGCAGCAGGCCTAAATAGAGAATAATATTTTAAGTAGACAATAACTCAAATGATCAATACCATAGTACTGAATAAGACTTTTTTTTTTTGAACCAGGGATTGAACTCAGGGACACTTGGCCACTGAGCCACATCCCCAACCCTATTTTGTATTTTATTTATAGACAGGGTCTCACTGAGTTGCTTATGGCCTCGCTAAGTTGCTGAGGCTGGCTTTGAACTCGCGATCCTCCTGACTCAGCCTCCCAAGTCATTTGGATTACAGCCGTGCGCCACTGCGTCCGGCTTGAATAAGAATTTTTTGTATGAGTAGTAATAAAGGGTCTTTTCCATTTAAACCTCCCTAGTCAACTTTAAGTTTTCTTAATCTCCAAAGAAGCTATCATACCAGCAAATCTTTTCACTGTCCCTCCAACAGATCATAGTTATTTTTTACCCTAAATACTTACTTCTAAAGTTCTCTCCAAAAAGAGTATATTTATCTATGATTTCTGGATATCAACTCTATATACTCACATATTTCACATTTGATGTCTTTTCCGATCCATTTCACCAACCATTTTTCCAATCTCTGACACAATTGCTGAATGCCTGATATAGTCCCAGGGATTCAGTTTACCTATGTAGCAATCTGTGTGCTCAAAAAGATACAACTGTAGCAGGCACCAATTATCTTTTCATCAAACTCATTTCCTTTTCACCCTAGGCTTATAGCTGTAGCACATTTTCCAGGCTTCCTTGCAGTGAGGTTTGAGCATGTGATTGAAGTGCAGTCGGTCAAACATATATGAAAATGATGTATGGCACTTTGATCTACCTCATTACAAATCTCCTTCATGCAATTCTCTATGCTCCTTTTCCTTATCCCCCAATTTGAGCCAGACAATCACATCAGTCTTGAAGGAGAGAAATTGAAGATGGTAGAGCCCTAAGATGTATTCACCCTATAGGGAAAAATGCTTCCTACCCAGTAATACTCGTTTCAACTGTTACATGAGTGTTCTATAAATGTGTTTTATTCACTGGTGTTGTGTGATTGTGTTTTAACTGCTGGTGTTACTGAAGCTAATACAAACATCGGTATCAGAAATAGTGTTAGCTAGTGGTTAGGTAGTAGATAGCAAAGGAATTGACACTGAAGGTTGAAAATGCAAGAACAACGTTACACAGTGGTAAACATGAGCAGAACTGTCACCTTAGATAATCCGGAGTGCAAATAACATGCCTACTGAGCCTGGAAAACAGTTGCAAAAAGGGAATGTAGATTACTTTTTCATTCTGCTTTTTACAAAGTGTATCAATAAGGAGATGTGTTGAAGAAATAATCAGGCAATTTGAAGGAAAACTGAAGGGGAATATAGATAACAGCAATATAAGGCCTTGAAGGTTTGGAAAATTAGAAAAATGCAACTGCTTTAAGACTTCAAATAAAAGAACAAAAGACAGAAAATTATTTTGAAGGACAATAGCTCATTATGATTGCTCAGTTAAGCAAAGTTTCTCAACCCTGAGCAAATCAGATTGAGAGCATTTCCTCCCCAGGAAAGCCTATCTGTGCTCCATCAAACTGAGAAATAGAAATGAATGAAAGTTCTTTCACAAACACCACCAGTAAGGCATATTGATCAAGAAAATGTGTTTACTAAACTTGTGGTATTTCAAAAGCTGAAAAGTAGGGAATTTAGGAAGGTTTTAGGGACTGGGTTGAGTGATTTTAGGACAGATATTACAAAGGGAGGATCTGGTTTAGAATGGGCATATTGCAACTAGCTTTGGATATGTGGGCACAGTGAGATCATGGCTTAAAGCAGGTTCATTGAGCAAGCTGCTGCTCTTAATGAGCAAGTTAATTGCTATGAAGCCTTATATTCCAGGTGGAAAAAACATATTTTATGGAACAAACAACTAACTTATGTTTGGTCTCAGAACTATTTAAAGGGGGATGGGATATATGCCCAGTCTCATCATTGATAAACTCAGAGAAAATAAGCTATGTTCACAGGCACAGAAAGGTATGTCCAGGTAATGGTCAACATGGATACAAGAAATTATGTTGGCTTTAGTCATTAATTCTCACTTCCACTCATTCTTCAGCCTGTTCTAGAGGATAGATCATTTATCATCCAGGGTCACAATCAATCCAAATGTCCATTGCTGTTTAATGAGTCATGGTTCTGTACTAAATTTGTTAGATGATCACTTATAGGACCATTTCTTCAATCCCAAGGCTGCAGAAGCCCCAGCATACTATTGATGAATCCCAAACAAAGAACTTAGAGGACTTCCCAGAGAGGGTTTGGCTATTTTGTTACTCACAAGCTGCTTGGTGATGGCAAGTCAGGACAAAAATGGATTGCTTTACCATGTATACATGCATGAGGAATGTATAGGATAGGTTGCCTGACGCTGCACAGGGGGATTTCTTCAAATATTTTGAGTACACTCCTTTCACAATCAAGGTCACTCTACTTTGATCACCACCTAAAGATTCGAACTAAGGGAAGTGACCAGCTTCCCTTTTCAGTTTTCTTTCTCAACACATTCTTTGGAGTCTTTATCTCACTACTAAGAACAACAAGCATCCCTACATACTGACTTGTGTTTACCCCAATGTTCCACCCTTTAAGAGCCTCTGAAGTCTTTTAATGTCCCCCACAATCTTATACTGCCCCAAATCCACCCCAGAGGCACATTGCATCAATATCTCATAATAGCAGTACAGAGAACAAGAGACCTATCAGCAGGCATGCTAAGCTAATTAAAATAGAATTTATTTGTTTAGATACTTGAGTTAAAGTATAAGTAATATTATGTTTTTAGGCTAGTTCTGTGTCAGCAAAGTCCATTCCATCTCATTTGCATGTTGGACTACCCAGGGAAATCCTTTTGCTACAGTCACAGGAGGTTCTGAGCAAACTCAACTGTCAATCTTGTTAGTTTGATGTGCAACTACCATTACCCAGTCCAGAAATAGATTACCTGTTGCTAACCTAATGGAAAGTATGACACGTTTAATAGTTACCAAAAATGGCAAATCAGCTCAAAGAGGCACATAAGTTAATTGTATAATCTTATGTTAGTAAAATAGCCCAAATGGGCTTTCCTGGACAAGTATACCAGACCAATCTATCTGTTTGAATGTTGGAGAAATAGAAAGAATAAGACACTTCTGGAATATATAACTGCCATACACTGATACAAAGAATTCATTAGGGGACAACTGAGGGTAACACCACCTGTACTTGTGGCGGCAAGGTTCCAACACAGTAGACTTCACTTGTAAATTTAGACATTCTCCCTTCCCACAAGGGATCAGTAAAACAACTGGGGTCTTACTAGTACAGGCAATGACCAACCGATGCTTCTTGTCTCAGATGTGATAACTTAAGAGAATGGCAACAGTAAGTTGACAATTGTGCCCCAGCCTGGTTTAAGAAAATATTCAGTAGATGTATAATCTTAATGCTGGTGTGCATGGGCATGTTTACCCTGAAATACCTGCAGGCTACCAATCTTTAATGCCCTCAGTGCCTCAGGTAGATGAGAAGAATTATTATTTTTCAGCAGGACATTTATTCTTTCAGTTAATCCAGCTCCTGTGGGATTGTACAGCAAGTGGAAACTCCATAATATGTCCTGGTCTTGAGCTCACTGTTTCCTGTTGTAGCCTGTGAAATGGGTTCCTTGGTCAGTCTCAGTTAGATGTGGTAAAGACAGTAGAATAAATCAGATATGACTTGCCTATGTTCATATATAAATACACGGCCAGTGTAACTCTACATCATACACAACCACAAGAATGGGATCAGGTTCAGAATAAGTGAGACTCCATGTATGTATAATATGTGAAAATATATTCTACTGTCATGTATATCTATAAAGAACAAATTTTTAAAAATTTCCTGTGGTATGTCAGACCTGGCATTCATTTGGATCAACCACTTAATAGCTGCCTTCTGATTGGCTCTTTTACTGAGGAAGGTTTGCATTGAGCCTGTTACTGTGTGCACACAAGACAATGCATATTTGGTTCCTCTGATAATGGGAGAGGGCCAATGTAGTCTATTTGGTATCACTTAAAAGAGATGTCACCTCACTTTATATAATCCTCAGTGGCTTCCAGTCATTTTAGTAGTGCCAAGAACAGGAATGATGGTTTGGGAATTCAGCAATATCACCACACTTTCAAATTTTTTTAATTTATTTTTTAATTTGTTCAAATTAGTTATACATGACAGTAGAATGCATTTTGGCACATTGTACACAAATGAAGCACAACTTCTCATTCCTCTGCCTGTACATGGTGTAGAATCACACTGGTAGTGAAATCATACATGCATGTAGGGTAATAATGTCCATCTCATTCCATTGTCCTTCCCGTCTCCACCTTACCCTCCCCTATCTCCCCTCTGCATAATCCAAAGTTCCTTGATTCTTACCTACTCATATGGATCAGAAAAAACATTCAGCCTCTGGTTTTTTGGATTTGGCTTATTTTACTTAGCATAATAGTCTCAAATTCCATCCATATATCTGCAAATGCCATAATTTCATTTTTCTTTAAGGATGAGTAACATTCATCTGTTGAAGGGCATCTAGGTTGGTTCCATAGTTTAGCTATTATGAATTGAACTGCTGTAAACATTGATATGGCTGCGTCACTGTAATATGCTGAGTTTAAGTCATTCGGGTATAGACAGAGGAGTGGAATAGCTGGGTCAAATGGTGTCCAAGTTTTCTGAGGACTCTCCATACTGCTTTCCAAAGTCGTTGCTCCAATTTGCGGTCCCACCAGCAATGGTATGAGTGTACCTTTTTCCTCACATCCTCACCAACCTTATTATTGCTTGTATTCTTGATAATTGCCATTCTGATTGTAGTGAGATGAAATCTGAGAGTAGTTTTGCTTTGTATTTCTCTAGGCTAGAGATGATGAACAATTTTTCTTATGTTGTTTGATCAGTTGTGTTTCTTCTTCTGTGAAGTGTTTGTTCAGTTCCTTAGTCTATTTATTTATTGGGTTATTTGTTTTTTTGGTGTGAAGTTTTTGTAGTTCTTTACATATCCTGGAGATTAATGCTCTATCTGAGGTGCAGGTGGTGAAGATTTTCTCCCATTCTGTAGGTTCTCCCTTCATGTAATTGATTGCTTCCTTTGCTGAGAGGAAGCTTTTGTTTGAACCCATACCATGTATTGATTCTTGATTTTACTTCTTGCACTTTAGGAATCTTATTAAGGAAGTCAGGTCCTAAGCCAACATGATGAATATTTGGGCCTACTTTCTCTTCTATTAGTCATAGGATCTCTGTTCTAGTGCCAAGTCTTTGATCCACTTTGAATTAAATTTTTGTGCAAAGTGTGAGATGTTGTGCAAGGTGTTTAATTTCATTTTGCTACATATGGATTTCCAGTTTTCCCAGCACCATTTGTTGAATTGTCTATCTTTTCTCCAATGGAAGTTTTTGGCTCCTTTGTCCAGTATGAGATAACTATATTTATATGGGTTTGTCTCTGTATCTTCTATTCTATATCATTGGTCTACATGTCTATTCTGGTGCCAATACCATGCTGTTTTGTTACTATTGATCTGTAAGTTCTTGTATTGTGATGCCTCCTGCTTCACTCTTCTTGCTAAGGATTGCTTTAGCTATTCTGGGTCTTTTATTTTTCCAAATAAATTTAATGATTGATTTTTATAGTTCTATGAAGAAAGCAATTGGGATTTAAATAGGAATTGAATTAAATCTATATAACATTCTGGTAGTATGGCCATTTTGGCAATAGTAATTTTGTTTATCCAAGAACATGGGAGATCATTCCATCTTCTAAGCTCTTCTTCAATTTCTTTCTTTAGCATTCTATAATTTTTATTGTAGAAGTCTTTCACCTCTTTTGTTAGATTGATTCCCAAGGGTTTTTTTGTTTGTTTGTTTGTTTGTTTGTTTGTTTGAGGCTATTGTGAATGGGGTAGTTTTCCTAATTTCTCTTGCAGTGGACTCATTACTGATGTACAGAAATGTATTTTGTTTATGGGTATTGATTTTACATCCTGCTTTTTTTGCCATTTATTAGTTCTAGAAGTTATCTGGTGGAATTTTTGTGGATCTTCCAAATATAGAATCATGTCATTGGCAAATAGTGATAGTTTGAGTTCTTCTTTTCCTATTCATATCCCTTTAATTTCTTTTGTCTGTCTTATTGCTCCGGCCAGAGTTTCATGAACTATGTTGAACAGAAGTGGTGAAAGAGAGCATCCTTGTCATGGTCCAGTTTTTAGAGTGAATACTTTCAGTTTTTCTCCATTTAGAATGATGTTGGCCTTGGGCTTAGCATATATAGCTTTTACAATGTTGAGGTATGTTCCTACTATCCTTAGTTTTTCTAGTGTTTTGAATGTGAAGAGGTGCTATATTTTGTCAAATGCTTTTTCTGCAGCTATTGAGATGATCATATGATTCTTGTCTTTAAGTGTATTGATATGATGAAAAAAATTTATTGATTTCCATATGTTGAAACAACATTGCATCCCTAGGATGAACCCCACTTGGTCATGATGCACTATCCTTTTAATTTGTTTTTGTATGTGATTTGCCAGTATTTTATTAAGAATTTTTGGATCTATGTCCATCAGGGATATTGGTCTGAAGTTTTCTTTCCTTGATGTGTCTTTATCTGGTTTTGGTAACAGAGTGATACTAGCCTCATAGGATGAGTTTGGAAGGGTTCCCTCCTTTTCTATTTTATGGAATAATTTGAGGAGTACTGGTATTAATTCTTCTTTTAAGGTCTTGTAGAATTCAGCTGAGAATCCATCTGGTCCTGGGTTTACTTGGTTGGTAGGCTTTTGAGGGTATCTTCAATTTCATTGCTTGAAATTGATCTGTTTAAATTTTATATGTCCTTCTGCTTCAGTTCAGGTAGATCATATGTCACTAGAAATTTGTTAATGTCTTTGAGATTTCCTTTTATTTGAGTATAAATTTTCAAAATAGTTTCTAATTATCTTCTTGTTTCAGTAGTGTTCATTGTAACATTTTCTTTCTCATCACAAATTTTAGTAATTCGACTTTTCTATCTCTTAGTATAGCTTGAACCATTTTATTTATTTTTTCAAAGAACCAACTTTTTGTTTTGTCAGTTTTTTGGATTGTTTCTTTTGTTTAAATTTCATTGATTTCCACTCTGATTTTAATTATTTCCTGTCTTCTGCTGGTTTGGTGTTGATTTGTTCTTCTTTTTCTAGGGCTTTAAGAGGTAATGTTAGACCATTCATTTGTTGACTTTCTATTCTTTTCATGAATGAGCTCAATGCAATGAACTTTCTGCTAGCACTGCCTCATAGTATCCCAGAGATTTTGATATGTTGTATCTGTGTTCTCTTTTATCTCTAAGTATTTTTTTACTTCCTCCCTGATTTCTTAAGCTACCCACTTGTCATTCAAAAGCATGCTATTTAGTCTCCAGGCATTGGAATGGCCTCTATTTTTAATTTTATTGTTGATTTCTAGTTTTGTTCCATTATGATCTGTTAGAATGCAGGGTGTTATTTCAATTTTTTGTATTCTCTAAGAGTTGCTTTGTGGCATAACATGTGGTCTATTTTAGAGAAGGATCCATGTGCTGTTGAGAAGAAAATGTATTTGCTTGATGATGGATGAAATACTCTATATATGTCCATTAAGTCTAAATCACTAATTGTATTATTTATTTCTATAGTTTCTTTGTTTAGTTTTTGTTTGGAACGTCTAACCAGTACAAAGAGAGATGTGTGGTAAAGTCATCCAGTATTATTGTATTGAGGGTTATTTGATTCTTGAGATTGAGAAGGGTTTGTTCAATGTACATAGTGCTCCATTGTTTGGGGCATATGTATTTCTGATTGTTATGCCTCTTTGATGTATGATTCCCTAAAGCAGTTTGAAATGTCCTTCTTTATCCCCTCTGACTAACTTTGGTCTGAAGTCCACTTTCTCTGATATAAGGATGCAAACTCCTGCTTGTCTATGCAGTCCGTGTAAGTGATATGTTTTTTCCCAACCTTTAACTTTCAGTCTGTGGATGTCTTTTCCTAGAAGGTGAGTCTCTTGAAGACAGCAAATTATTGGGTCTTTTTAAAAAATCAAATCTGCTAGCCTACGTCTTTTGATTGATGAATTTAGGCCATTAACATTCAGGGTTATTATTGAGATAGGGTTTACATTCCTGGTCATTTTGGTTTAGTTTTGATTTTTAATTTGACTTAGTTTCTCCTTTGATAGCATAGTGCCTCCCTTTGCTGGTTTTCATTGTCTTTTTTTTTTTTTTCATTTCCTTCTCATGGAATATTTTGCTGAGAATATTCTGCAGTGGGACTTTCTAGTTGTAAATTCTTTTAACTTTTGTTTATCATGGAAGGATTTTATTTCATCTTCAAATCTGAAGTTTAATTTTGCTGGATATACAATTCTCAGTTGGCATCCATTTTATTTCAGAGCTTGATATATGTTATTCCAGGACGTCCTGGTATTGAGTGTTTGGTTTGAGAAATCAGCTGAAATCCAAATTGTTTCCCCCTGTATGTAATTTGATTTTTTCTCTTGCAGTCTTTAAAGTTCTATCCTTATTCTGTATGTTAGTCATTCTGATTATATTGTGCATTATTGGGGTCTGCTGTAATTTTGTACATTTGTGGTCCTGTTAACCTTATCTAGTTGATTTTCCATTTCATTCTTTAGATTTGGGAAATTTTATGATACTATGTCATTGAATAATTATGCATTCCTTTGGTTTGTATCTCCATGCCTTCATCTCTTCTGATAAATCTTAAATTTTGTCTTTTCATGTTATTGAATATTTCTTGGAAGTTCTGTTCATGGTTTCTTATCATCTTATCTGTATGGTCAACTTTATTTTCAAGAGTATATATTTTGTCTTCATTGCCTGAGGTTCTGTCTTCTAAGTGGTCTAGTCTGTTGGTGATGCTTTCCATTGAATTTTTAGTTTGGTTTATGGATTGCTTCATTTCAACGATTTTTGCTTGATTTTTTTTTTTAGATTCTCTATCTCTTTATTAAAGTGATCTTTAACTTCCTGTATTTTCTCTCTGACAACTTCCTTTATTTTGAAGATCACTCTAACTATGTACCTTCTAAATTCCTTCTTTGACATTTCTCCTATTGTTTTGCCTGTGGGTTCCATTGTTGGAACATCTCAGTTTGTGCTTTGTTCCCTAGTTTGTGCTTTGTTCCCTTGTTTTTCCATGTTGTTTGTGTGTCTTCCCATCTAGCAATATGGATCTGAGGCAGGACATTTTCTACCCTATAGTCCATAGGGTCCCTGAAGGCTTCTAGCACCTCACCTTTAAGGGGAGACCAATGCAAACAATATACAACTTTAAGCCAAATAGCTCCTATTAGGGCATCTAGAGGTTCGTTGCAATAAACAGAAATGATGTGTTCAATTATTGTCTACAATATAAACAGTAAGTTTGCTACAAGTGTTTACCACTTCAAGTGAGAGACAGTGAGAGAACAGAAGTAGTGTAAGATGTGATGGTTATGAGGGAGTAGGAGAGAAGATAGAGGTAAAAAATTATAATAAGAGTGAAGGAGGAATTAATAGATCTTGGCTGTTAACATGAGAGAAGTGAGAAAGAGAAGCCAGGGTGACAGACAGATGAGAGAAAAAATATATACAGATTTTTTTAAAGTAAAAAATGTAAGAATAAAACAAAACTGCAATATACTGTACAGACATCCCACTCCTCAATAAATTGATGCATGAAAAATATTTGGATTTAAGGATGGTAGAGATATGAGAGACAGGGGGAAAAAAAGAAAGTTTCAATGGAAAATTGAACAACTGCTTCCATTGACTTTCAAAAATTTTCTTGTCTTCCCTTCTCCATCAATAGGTGGGATTATCTGAAGTTTGATGGTAGCTCCAGCCTGGTGGGTGCTGGACTGGTTGGTGGGGCAAGCCGAAAGCAAGATATCCTCCCACCCTCCAGTCTTCCCATCCATTGTAACTGGCCCCTTCCATCCCTGCACACTCCAGGACTCATTGGGCTGCAGAGAGCCCAATTTTCTCCAGTTTCTCCAACCTGCACTCCCCAGCCACACACGCTGTGAACTGCCGCCAGTCTTCAGCTTTCCATAGGGTTGCCTGGCCCAGACTGATCCACACAGACCAAGCTACAATCTCACAGATCTGGGCTTTATATTTCCCAGGCTCTGCCTTACTGCAGTCCCAAGATCTCAATGCCATTTGAACTTGCACAGAGACCACCAGGGATGCTCTCACACAAAGAATCGATCCTGCAAAGAGGCAGTCAGATGGCAGCTACTAGCACACCCAGCAGAGAGACCTCAGGTGCAACCAAACGTGAAAATACCCCAACAATATATTTCCAGGCCCCGGGCAGTGTCCTCAGACTGAGGCGGCCATGCCGAGAGATGGCAATGGTGGTGGTGGCAAACATACAGTCCCCTTGGCCCTGGATTCCCAGGCCCTGTCTGGTGTCCCAAGATGGTGTAACCAAACCTGAAGGTACTCTGACAATGGATTTCCAGGCAGCAGTGGGCAGCAGGCAGCTAGTGTACAGGAATGGCTAACAATGTGTGAATATTGAGCAGCAGGCGATGGGCAGGTAAAAGGAAGGCAAACAAACTAATGGCAGATGATCAGTATGCAAAAGGTAAACAATATTCTGGCTGATGGTGATGATCTGGCACACAAACTTGGGGAGCAGACAGCAGGGCATCAGTGGGCAGTGATGGCTGCCTACAGATGTTTCCTCTGCTTGAATCCCAAGTCACAGAGCAACAAGAAAAGTAGCCTCCCTCCAGATCACCATCATGGATCTCAACATCATACTTTTTTAGGGAAGTCCCCAGCATATCACAGGTGCCCACATGGTCTTTTGAGCTGTGTGCTTTAATCTATGTGGTATAACCACATGTCAAATTCTTCTGATGGCACTTCCTCTAGCCCCCTTATTCTCACCAATTGTATGACCTTGACTACTGCTTCCTGGTGATGGGCTCCATGGCAAGAATGGCAGCATAAGTGAAACATAGTTGGTTTTCTAATAGGTTATGTTATTCCACCCGCTTGCATAACTGTGACCAAATTCCAATGGGAGCTTTATTTCCCATCATCCACTATCATAAGCCCCTATCCAAAATCATCTGCAGTGACATGGACATAAGCTCAGCAGGTTCCAATCATGTCCCAAGAATTTGGACCTGCTAACTGTTTTTTGTTTGTTTGTTTACTGGTTGGTTGGTTGTTTTTTGTTGTTGTTGTTGTTCGTTTTGGGGGGGGCCTGATTCAATGCCACAGAATGCTAGAAAATTCCATCTCTTACTCTACCCCTCCTACACAAATTATGTAGGGATCATAATAACTAAGGCAGATGAAGGACAAAAACCCTCAAAAAACTCAGAATCCTCACAAATTCTTATAATTCAGGAATAGAAATGACTCAGATTTCTACTACAGCCTGAAGTATAATCTTTGTTTTACCCAACCAGACAACATCCAAGCATTTCACCAATAAGCCAGGGCCCTGCACTTTGTTGGGGTTCATGGCTCATCCTCTCCCTTGCTAATGAGTCAAACGCATAAGAGTTACCACAGTGAGCACTGAGAGTAAGAAACATAAATATAAGGAAACATTTTACCAGTAGCAATCAGAACCAGGTTGCTAAATCTTGTGCTACCATAACAAACAGTGGGGCCTTGGAGATCCTTGAGGTAACATGGTAAATGTCCGTTGTCTGCCTTTCAACCTGAAGAGAAATGGGTCTTGACTTTCAGGAATTACATCTGTGCTAAATAAGGCATTATTAAGGTCTCATACACAATGATATGTTCCCAATTAAGTGCAAAGCTCTTCCAGAATGATAACTATGTTAGGAATGGATGCATAAAGTAGATGCATTATGTATAAACAACTATCATGTGCCAAGTTCCTCCATCTTTCTTACCAGTCACACAAAGGGATTAAAGTACTGTGGATTGAGAGAATTATGTTTACTTTAGCCAATTCATGTATGATCACTGGAATCCTGAATTATTTGTTGGTAACGATCTGTCCAGGTTCAGGCAAAACAATGGGGGCAGATTGCATGCCACCTTAATATTGGCTTTACGGCTGACATATGCTTAGTTTCCCAGCAATATAAATTGTAGGCATTTACCCCAGATGATATCAACATCTATAATGTATTCAGGGATTGAAACTATGAATACTGGGGACGTGGTAGGTGGCAGATCAGAATGAGCATTACAACTGGTCTCTCATTGCTTTTTTTCTCATATGGCAGTTGTGAGAATTTATCAGGGTTCCTTTCTATCAATGGACATTTAGCTCCCGTGTCCATCGATGCTATTACTCACTGAATAGTTTTTAAAGAACTGGCAATGCATTGCCAATTCTATATATGTTCTCTAGTCCAGAGACGTGGCCCAGACCCCTGAAACTTGACCTCCCCACTAGTTCCCACAACCAAGGACCCAAAGTCTCCTGGGCTGGGGGGTGGATTCTGCTTTCATTATATTTCCTAATAGCAGAGGTTTGTCTTTGCCTTCTTTTGGAGTAGGAGTCCATGCAACCTCTGTCTCCCTTTCTTTTCTTTTTCTTTTTTTTGGAGGTGAGAGCTGAAATCTCTTGTTATTTGGCAGTTGCTTCCATAATTGTACCAGAGTGGCATTGTTATTTTCCTTTCTTCCACTCCTGCAGCTATTAAGTACACCCCCATCTGTTTATGGATGACTCAAAGAGACCTTTTCAATTTTGGCTGGGTTTTATGGACTCCAGTTTCTGCCAGAGTCTTTCCATCTCCCCTCGATCTGATAACAGCTATGCTACTTGCGGAATGGAATACCCTACTAACGGGGAAAATATTGATATCAAGGCACCATAAATGGGTGGAGGGGCTACATGTAACATTATGTCCCTCATTCTGGCAGTGAAAGTCATGCTGTCTGGTCCTAGAAAAGGATGCATATAAATAGCATATTTCATTCCTAGTTCCTGAAAATAACTCTGTAGTTCTTCCATGGAGGACCAGGTGTCCTGGGCATAGGAATATCTCCTGAATGTGGCCACATATTGCAAGTGGCAAGAAGCAGCCAAACTAATAATGACACCACACTTTAACCAGCTGCACTAGAATAAAAGCATTGATATAAAACAGAGTGGGCAGTTACTGAAGCCATTTTAGAAAATTCTATACCATTTGGCATTGTCACTTTTGTTCTGGTGTCCCATAAGCAGAGCAGACAACCTGGTATTCTTTCATTTTTCTGCCTGAACTTGAACCCCAGTTCCACCAACTCCACTCAGACATGGTTTCAGGGTGCTATGTACATATCTCTCTGGAGTGGGGAGTAGATTTGGCTTAGTCTCCTCAGGTCACTCCTGCTGGGTCTTTAACTTTCGGACGATTACACATCTAGCTTTTCTTGTAGTTTCATCCTCCACTTCAACTTCTGACTCACTGAAGCTAGTGGATTCCTTGAGTGGTCCCATTCCTGAGGGTCCCAGTTTCCACTTGTCACCTTCTTATCTCACTGCCAAGAACAACAAGCCTTCCTAGACCCTGACTTATGTTTATTCCCAACATCATTTAATAGAAAAGTGGCTTTATGACAGAATTTTAGAGACTGATGGTAGTAACATGTGTGATCTTTGCAACTATCATAACTATGATCATATCAGTATGATCAGTATATGATCAATGATAGTTGGTCATTTACTTCTAAACCAAGAGTAAAAAGTGTCCAAATTAAAGAAAGGGAACATATCTAATTCCCAGTGTGAAGAAACCATAGTACATAATTTACTTTTTGGATTTCCAGGTGCCTTAGAAATAATAAAGACTCCAGAAAAGTCTATGGAATTGAAGCCATTTTAGAAAATTCTATACCTTAGATACTATATCTAAGGCTGCTCTGCCTTAAACCACCATCAATTGGTATCATAACTTTCTCAGGCATGGAACTTTTGGTCTTAGTGGCATTGTCAAGTTTTTCTGACAATATATGAGCTATAACATGTAGACACCTTCATACTTTGAAAGAATATTGTAAAGCAAGAAAGAAGAAGACTTGGGGCAGATAAACAAATCTCCAAATCCCCTCTTAATTAAGTTGGGGATGTCTCAAATTGAGGCATGTTATTTCTTCTCTTTGAGCTAATTACCTAAAGATTTCTTTTTTTCTTTTATTTTGTTTTGGAAAAAGGAAAAAAATGTATCAAAATGGATTCCAGTGATTTGGGTATACTATTCTGAATATAAGCATTGGTGACTGAGATAATAAAACCCTGTCTAGGAACTCAAAAAACTTAACACCAAAAAAAATAAAAAAACTCAATCAATAAATGGGCTAAGGAATTGAACAGACACTTCACAGAATATATTTAATCTAAGAACAAATATGTGAAAAAAATGTTCTAGTAATTAGAGAAATGCAAATCAAAACTATTCTAAGATTTCATCTCACTCCAATTAGAATGGCAGTTATCAAGAATACAAGCAACAATAAATGGTGATGAGGATGGGGGAGAAACGTACATTCTTGCATTGCTGGTGGGAATGCAAATTGCTGCAACCATTATGGAAAGCAGTATGAATATTTCTCAGAAAACTTGGAATGGAACAGTTTGACCCAGCTATCACACTCTTTGATTTATACACAAAGGACTTAAAAGTAGCATACTACAGAGAGGCAGCCACATCAATGTTTATGGCAACTCAACTCACAATAGCTAAACTATGGAACTATGGCATTTGCTGCTGATGGATGAAGTTGGACAATATCATGCTAATGAAATAAGCCAAATCCAAAAAACTAAAGGCGAAATGTTTCCTCTGATATTTGGATGCTAATTCACAATGGCGGGGGGCACTAGGGAAAGAATAGAGTTACTTTAGATTAGGTAGAGGGGAGTGAAGAGAGGGGAAGTGGCATGGGAGTAGAAAGTATAGTAGAGTGAAACAGACATTATTACCTCGTGTATATATATATGACTGCATAACTGATGTGCTCCTACAATATGAACAATCAGAAAAATGAGAAATTATACTCCATTTTATGTATGACTTATCAAAGTGCATAAATTCATTCTACTGTCATGTATAACTAATTAGAACAAATTTAAAAATTTTTTTAAAAACCCTGTCCAGTTTTTATGTAGTAGATAGAAAACTTTATGCACAAATCCAATACTTTTGTCAGCAATCACCTAATGTTTTCCTTTTAAACAAAAATATCCATGGAGTTTTCTAATTATTTTGCATGCTTATTATACTGCTCAGTAAGAGTAGATTAGAGTCAGAAGTTAGGCAAATCATCAGATGGATGTATAGTCAAATAGCATGAGAAATAAGAAATAAGCCTTCCTGCAAGTCTGTTAAAATGAGGTGGTGTCTTAGTCAGTTTGGACTCTCATCACAATATACTATACCCTGGGAGCCTTCAACAACAGACATTTATTTTATTAAAGCTTTAGAAATGAGAAAACCAAGATCAAGGTATCAAAATAGTTTGATTCTGGTGAGAGCTTTTTATTTCTTGCAAATAGTTCCTTCTTGCTACGTCCTCACATGAGGGGAGACAGACAGATAGAGAAAGAGGGGACATTCTTAGATCTCTTCTTATAAGAGCATTAATCTCATCCTGAGTGTCCGGCCCTCAAGACCTAATCTAAATTTAATTGTCTCTTAAGGGTCCCATCCCCAAATACCATTATGTTAGGAGTTAGGGCTTCAACATATGAATGTTGTCTGAAAAAAAAAAAAAATCAGTCCATAGCAGTTGGCTTTAAGTTGTATAGCATTTTTTAAATTTTTTTTATTTGTTCATGACAGTAGAATGTATTTTGACATATCATATACACATGGAGTACTGCTTCCCATTTTTGTGGTTGTACATATGTGGAGTTACACTAGTCATGTATTCATATATGAACATAGGAAAGTTATGTCTGATTCAATCTACTGTCTTTCCATTCCCACTCTCCCTCCCTTCCACCAACTCTGCCCTGTTCAATCCAGCGAACCTCCCCTCCTCCCTCCCTCACCCACTGACTATTGTAAGTCAATATCCACATATCAGAGAGAACACTTGGCCTGTGGTTTTTTGGGATTGACTTATTTCACTTAGCATAATAGTCTCCAGTTCCATACATTTATCAGCAAATACCATAATATCATTCTTCTTTATAGCTGACTAATATTCCATTGTGTATATATAGCACTTTTTTTATCCATTTATTTGTTGAAGGGCACTTAGGTTGGTCCCATAGCTTAGCCTTTGTGATTTGAACTGCTATAAACATGGATGTGACTTCATCATGATAGTATGCTGATTTTAAATCCTTTGGATATAAACCAAGGAGGGAGATAGCGGGGTCAAATGGTGGTTTCATTCCAAGTTTTCTGAGGACTCTCCATATTACTTTCTAAAGTGTTTGCACCAATTTGCATTCCCACCAGCAATGTATGAGTATACATTTTTCCCCACATCCTTGCTAACATTTATTTTTACTTGTATTCTTAATAATTGCCATTCTGACAGGAGTGACATGAAACTTCAGTGTAGTTTTAATTTGCATTTCTCTAATTGCTAGTAATGTTAAACATTTTTTCATTTATTTGTTGACCTATCATATTTCAACTTCTGTGAAGTATCTGTTCAGTTCCTTTGCCCATTTATTGATAGGGTTATTTGTGATTTTTGGTGTTAAGTTTTTTGTTACTATAGCTCTGTAGTATAAGGTCTGGTATTTTGAAGCCTCCTGCTTCACTTTTCACATTGAAGATTGCTTTGGCTTTTCTGGGCATTTTATTTTTCCAAATGAATTTCACTACTGCTTTTTCTACTATGAAGATTTTCATGAGATACTTAATGGGAATTGCATTAAATCTGCATAGTGCTTTTGGTACTATGGTCATTTTGACAATATTAATTCTGCCTATCCAAGAGCATAGGAGATCATTCCATCTTCTAAGGTCTTCTTCAATTTCTTTTTTAGAGTTCTGTGGTTTTCATTGTAGAGTTATTTAACCTCTTTTGTTAGATTGACTCACAAACATTTTATTTTCTTTGAGGTTATTGTGAATGGGAGAGTTTTACTAATTTATATTTTAGTTGATTCATCACTGAACTTGATTTTTAGGTCTTAATTTTGTATTCTGCTACTTTGACAAATTCATTTATGAGTTCTAGAAGTTTTCTAGTGAAGTTTTTTTGGGTCTTCTAAATATAAAGTCATGTTATCAGCAAATAGTGATAATTTTAGCACTTTTTTTCCTATTTGTATCCCTTTAATTTCTTTCATATGTCTAATTGCTATGGCTAGTGTTTCAAGGACTATGTTGAATAGAAGTGGTGAAAGAGGGCATCCCTGTCTTGCTCCAGTTTTTAGAGGGAATGCTTTCAATTTTTCTCCATTTAGAATGATGTTGGCCTTGGGTTTAGCATATATAAACTTTTACAATGTTGAGGTATGTTCTTGCCATCCCTAGTTTTTCTACTGTTTTGAACATGAATGGATGCTGTGTTTTGTCAAATATTTTTTCTGCATCTATTAAAATAATTATATGAGTCTTATCTTTAAGTCTATTGATGTGATGAATTGCATTAAAAGGTTTTCCTTGTTTTAAAAGAAAAAGTTAAGGTTTTCCATTTTTAACAGAAACAAAATCTCCACATTTCAGTTTATAAAATGTTTTTTTAGGGGAATGTTGGAGGAAGACTGCCCATACCTGGTGTTGATAAGATTAATGCACTACAGAAGTCCCTTGCAATATCTGGCAATGTCTGCTTTCAATTGGACTGTACAAAAGGTAAAATTCCTCAATTCATGAATCAGCCTATTTCTAACCTATTTTTTTAAAAAAGGAAAATAAAAAGGAATCAGTCTCATTATAATTAAGGCCAACCAAAATGTCTTAGACCATAGACTTGAAAGAACACCGAGATCTTTAGCATTCTTCACTATAGGATCTCATTTGTTCCTTCTCCCTCTCAAAGATTGAAGGAGATAGTGACTATAAAGTTTCTCAATGAACACTGAGACCTTAAAAATGTCTTAAAGGACAGTCAAAGGAAAATGAGTGCCTCAACCCTGGAAAGATGGCAAACAAAAACCAAATAGTTTTTTCAGAACCATCACACTTTAGTTTTCTGGCTGAAAATCCTCTGATAAATATTGGGAATATATAAACAATGACCAAGACATAGTTAAAGCTTACTGTAGTTGTTATCTAAGTAAAACATATTTCAGGATTTTTAAAACTTTCAATGGCTGAGTACAGTAAGCTAAGGCTTAAATGAGAAGCTGTGAAAAGAGGCTGTATTAATTATTCCTCAGTATTCTTAAGAACAAGGATGTCCTGTGAATGCAGCTAAATAAATTTTGTTTGGTCTCAATATTGTTAAACAAAGAAACAAGAACATAACCAGGCCTGATAGCACACACCTGTAATCCCAGTGACTCAGGAGGCTGAGGCAGGAGGATCATGAGTTCAAAACCAGCCTCAGCAACTTAGTGAGACCTTGAGCAACTCAGTGAGATGCTGTCTCTAAAGAAAACAGCTGAGTGTCCCTGAGTTCAATCCCTGGTTCCAAAAAAAAGAAAAAAGAAAATATTTTTAAAAGGCTGGTGGTGTTGCTCAGTGTTAAGCACCCATGGGTTCAATCCTGCTACCAAAAAAAAAAACCAACCAGGAACATACGTTTGGTTTCAATAGCTTAGGGACATGATGTTATATTGGTTTCCATTTTTAAGAACAAAGAAGTAATAATTTTTAAAAATTACGTCTAGAAAAAACTTTGGGAGTAGTACTTGGCATTAGAGTATACAAGAAATAGATCAGAAGCCTACTAAGTTTCTCAGTTAAATGCATTGCCAAAGAAGCTGTGAGCTGGAGTTTAAAAATCCTTTGATTTCTTCAAACCTTAACACACTCCTATGTTCAGTAAAATTGCATCCACACCTGGTGACTGTGAGATCTGTGCAGCCCCCAGGGAGGACATACACTCCTGTTCCCATTTACATTGTGCCATGGAAGATGATAGACAAGGAGGAATTTCTCATCTGATGGAAGCAACAACTGTGAAGAACATTGGACAAGAAAAATTTTTCCAGAGACCAGAATTAAAATCTAATAAATAAACTTCCTTATACTTCAAAGGAAGTATAATAGAAGCCAAATAGAGTCTTCACTGTGCTTTCTGCTAGAAGTCATTAATGTTGCAGACAAGAGACAACTATGTTTTTCCCAATATCCCACTTTGGTCATAGGAGATGATTTTAGGGCAGTTATATTATCTCTGCTTTGCCTTTGCATGTGGAACATGTGTGTAAGGGATGGAGAATAGTTAACAGGTTTATTTTTGTTTTTGTTTTTTGTTTTTTGTTTTCTTTTTTGTATACTTTTTTTTTTTTAGTTCATAGACCACCAGATAACATGGAGCCAATAACCAAATATGAAAAGGAGAGTGCTGCATAACAAAGAGATTAGCATCTTGGAGTTAGATGCTACCTTAAGGGGTCTCCTTTGGGAGATGTATAGGCACAATTTCTTGCACCTGTATCTGAAAAAAAATATGTATATTGCTCCTTCTACTTTTGCAATTAATGTAATACTCAATTCAGAGAACTTCACCTCTGGTCACCAAAATATGTGTGGATTTTCCCACCCCAACACCGACCAAATAATTTTCTGGTAAAAACCAGTTGAGTATACTGTTTTCAATTCAAGTTAACACTATGTAATAGAGATAGCATTGAGCTCAAAGATTGAGGGTTCAGTCTTACTGCTGTTGCTTTTCAGGTCAGTCACAAGCCTGAGGTTTGACCTCTGCTTTTGATTGGCTGGCTAGGAATCAGAGTTACCATGACCCTGTTCTTGAATTCGATTAATTGGCTGGGGGGCTCACAGAACTCAGGGACACTTTACTTACATGTGTCCATGTATTATAGAAGATATTACAAAAGACATAAATGAAGAGTCAGATGAAGAGATTCATAAGGCTAAGTCTATAAGAAGGGATGTAGCGCTTCTGGACACACCACCCTCCAGGCACCTCAATGTGTTCAAAAATATGGAAGCTCTCTGAACCCTGTTAGGTTTTTATGGAGGTGTCATTATATAGGTATGATTGATTACATCACTGGCCACTGATAATGAGCTCAACTTTCAGCCTCTGCCCCTTCCAAGAAGTCAGGGGGTGGAAATGAAAATTCCACACCTCTATCACATGATTGGTTCTCCTGGTAACCAGCACCCATCCTGAGACTGACTATCCAGGAGCAAACCAAGAGTCACCTCCTTTGAACAAAATATTTTCCTATTATCCAGGAAATTCCAAGGGATTTGGAAACTCTATCAGATGCTCCTATTACTCAAAAGATTATAAAGGTTTTATGAGCTTTGTACCAGGAACCAGAGTCAAAGACCAAATATTAGAATAAAATATTCTTCCAGCACTCATCTGCAATTTTGTTAAGAGCTCTGACTCAGGAAATGGTATATAAATCAAACATACATGTCTTATTATATTACCCTGTATTTTTTAATATTAAGACCAGATATGATTTCCTATCTATATTTTAGACAATATTGACACCAAAGCAAATTAATGAATTAAAATTAGGTACTTGTTCTAGAATATACTTGGTACTGAAAGATAAGATTGCAAAGCAACTATTGATCAATAGATCATATACATACAGACACAGACATATATACAGACACATATATAATATATAACCAAAATAGCAGAGGATGGCTGAGACTAACCAGGAGTGCACCAGACTCTTTTCCTCTTCTCCCTGAGCTTATAGCTTCACTTCCCTTCCCAGTCTTACCTGAGGTAAGGTATGACCATGTGACTAAGGTCCAGCCAATAGAAAGTAAGCAGAAGGGATGTGTGACTGGGCTCTTATGTACCTCCTACATAGGATCTTCCACTCTTTTCCACTCTGACTTGAGACAGACAATCACAGTAATCATGGAAATCATTTGGTGACAGTGGTACAATCACAAAATGTGAGGAATCCCAATGAGAATCACTTCATAGAGGAAAGCCACCTCTTGACAAGAAATATAAATTGAATGGTTTCATAAACTAAAGATAACATTTCTCTTTTTAAGCCACTTTGAAAAATGGAAAATGTTTGTTGTAATAGCTACTGCTATCCAAGTTAAAAAAAAAAATCAGTTAACTGACCTTCAGGGCTGATTCAGGCTCATAAGCACCTAGTTTGGTAAGCAGAGCATAGAAGGGTTTCTTCCCAAAGCTCCCCTCAGCTAGGCCCCTGTGCTGGGTACTCTGAACAACTAGACAGAGTGGCTATTACAGCTTCATTTGCCAACCCTCTTCAAAAGGACCATGCTGTCTGGTTTTGGCATCAGAATTTGTTTTAATGCTGGCTTCATAAAATGTGTTAGGAAGTGAGTTCTCTTATTTTCTGGAAATTTTTGTGTAGAATTGGTGCTATTTCTTTTTTAAATATTTGTTTTGATAGAATTCACCTCTAAAAACATTTATATCTATAATTTTGCTTGTGGAAGCAATTCTAATTTTGAATTTTATTTCTTTATCAGATAAATGCTTTTTAAGTTATTTCTTTTTTAATTAACTTGCAATTTGTGTCTTTCAAGGAACATTTTCACTTTTCTTAAATTATCAAATTTACTGGCAAATATTTTCACATCATTCTTTAGAATTTTAATTTTTTAATTTAATTTTTATTGCTGTATGTTTATACATAGTAATGGATTTCATTGTGATAAATTAGTGCGGGTATATAACATGATTGGATTAATTTCCCTCCCAATAACTCCCTTTACCCTCCTGGATCCCTTCATCTAATATATTGGTCTTTATACTTCTATGACATCCCTTTTTAACTTATTTTTTCTTTTTTTTTTCCAGTAGCTTATACATACAAGAAATAAACATGTATTATTTGTTTTTTTATTTTAAAAAGACTATTTGATCATAAAGGAGAAGAATTACATATTTCTTTTTGCAGTCTGCCTAGTAAAGCACAATGTGGCCACTCAATAATATCCATTGAATTTAGTTCTATTTCTCATTGCTCATATTCACACATAAAGTGTTTGTCTCTAGACTGATTCCTCTCAAACTTTCTAGCCAAGACTGTGTGCTTCACCAAAATCCTACATCAGGGGAAAACGTGAATTCAAAGAAATTTCTAATGGAGAAACAAGACTGTTCAAATGACGGGTCAGTTACTAAGTTGTCAAAATTCTCCAAACAGTTAAGAAAAATCCCTAAGTCTTATAAGTTCTGTAAATACATTTCAATTTCAGGCCAGAACATTCTGTTCACCTTGCTGTGAACATGAATGTACAAGGGGATTTCTATGTTTATGGTCCTGGAAATTCTACTTACAAAATTAGTCAAAAATCAATAGAGTCACAAATACATTTCAAAAAGCCCAAGACCTTTATTTTTAATGTATTTGTCATTAATTAGTTCCTAAGTAGAAAGTTTGCCAAAAATTGGTACATTACTAAGCAGAATTGAAAACTTATACAAGGTAACTGATTCTGAACTAATTCTAATGATAGGAAAATCCAACAAAAATAGATCTGTGATTAGCTAGTCATTTCCATAAAATTGTGATGCCTCTAGAGACAGACAAAATGCTTTCCTATCGTTTTAGAGTCTACGCACAGTCAAAGGTCCAAGGAAACAAAACTATTTTGGTCACAACATTTCAACGTACTTCTGCCTTGTCCATCAACCACAGAATATAAGCTGACCATGCCTGGTGTCAGCGTTCTGGGTAAGGCAGCCAAGGAGTATCAGTGACTTTCTGTGCTTTTAACTTTACCACATTAGCCAAGAATAATTAGCGATGGTCTGAAAGGAATTGGATTTTTTTTTAAAGGCAACAATTCACACTTCAGCATTTATGCAAATCTGGGTAATTTAAATGTATGAGATGATTAAGAAAGAATCTTCTCTTTAATTCCCCAAGAGCTTGCATGTTCTTTTCTCCTTATGCAAATACCTAGGATAGTCTGTTCTTTGATTCTTTTCTTAGATCACCACACTGCTTAAAAATAAAACATTGTAAATATATATAATAGAATCGGAATCTTGCCTATGGCTTCACATGAGACTATGTAAATACTTAGCAAGAGTAGTATTTTAACTGTATTTTAATTGTGACATGCCTTCATGGAGAATGGTGATGGAGAAAAATATAAAAGCAGATATCTATGGAAACTCTTCAGAATAATTTGTCAAGTCTGATAAATGTAGTGCCTGCATCTAAACTCTTAAGTGCCTTACTGCTTTGTGCCCTTGCATCAATTAACATTTAATTTGACTTTTTAACAACCTCACTTATCAATAGTTTTTTCATGCCTATGAAGTTAACAAATGTTAGCTTTTCAAAGCTGACAGTTTATGATTACTTATAACCAACACAATTTCAGGGTAATGTAGTAAAAGATTAATGGACCACTGGGATGATGCAGCCACAGGGCTTGCTATAAAAAGAGGGATGAAACTACAACCATGCTGAATGTCTCTCTTGAATAAATGTATTTGAAAACTAGCTGAACTGATGTCAATGGGGAAAAACTTCATCTTCATTATATTAACAGTGCTTTTAATTGTACATTTCAGAAGTGATATAAGGCTATAGTTTATAAAAATTCTTTTACTAAATACCACAGCCAATATTGGAAGCAAAATGAAAAAATAAGTCAAAGAAAAGTTTGATTAAACAGCATGAATAAAGCAACAATTTTAGATTTGAATTAATAAAGCAGCATCATTATTTTGCTGCAGGGAAAAGCAATAAATTTGATGTTTAGGAAATATACTGAGGTATTAACTGCATTGAATTGAAAAACCATCGCAGTAATAATGACTGCAGAGATGAGTCATTCAGTTGTCTTTTCAAGGATACTCACAGTGTTTTGTATTTCTAAAGGAGATCTTTATAACCTCATCATTTGCTGTTCTCCTTTAAAACTGACTAAAATTTCAAAGACAAAAAAATTAAACGTTAGTTGAACCAAGAGGACTGTTGACCACTAGTTCTGATTTCTCTATTAGTCCGTTGGCCAGTCACCCTACACAGTCATCAGTATTATCTGCCCAAAACAAATGGGAGGAACAAGTTGCCACACTCAGAGGCACATGACAGCTTCCCACTGGCAGCAAGTTCTTTCCATGGTTGATACTACGTGGGTCTGTATCCCAAGGTGACCGTAGAGAAGGTGACATGCAAGGATTTTGTCCTTATAGACAGTTCTTTCAAAGAATCAAACCCCTATTTCAGTCTCACACTACAAATAGTTCTCTGAAGAGATAAACCAAAGCATATTACTGAAAGTCCAAGATAAATTGTATTGAACCCCTTTCAGAGAGTACTTCTTTTTAAAGTTTTAGCTATGACAGTTGGAAAATTTAGGGATTTCATTACTGAAGGTAGGTGTCCAATTTTGCCTGTGATGTTTTCAATCACATTTTTATATTTTTATCAAAAATGACTGAAGAGAATTTTGAAAAATTCCAAAACAAGATTTTTATTTTTCAAGCTTTCTGTCTTTTAATGTATGTAAGTACAGGCTGACCATAGTCTCTATCAAAATACCAATCTATCATACTAGAAAGGAGTTCCCTTATATTGTCTTTAAAAAACTAAAAAACTAATATCTTTGTTTTAGTAAGCTTTTTTAATGCTGTGGCCAAAAGACCTGACAAGAACAATTAGAGGAGGAAAAGTTGATTTTGGGACTCACAGTTTCAGAGATCCTAGTCCATAAAGAGCTGATTCCATTCCTCAGAGCCCATGGCAAAAGAGTGTGGTGCGAGAAAGTCAAGACATCACATGAGGAAAGACAGAGAGAGCTCTGCTCAACAAGGACAAAATGGAACCCCAAAGACCCATCCAGCCACACTCTATCTGCCTACAGTTACCATCCAGTTAATCCCTATCAGGGAATTAATGCACTCATTAGGTTGACGCACACAGCCCAATCATTTCACCTCTAAACTTTCTTGCATTGTCTCATACTGGAGCTTTTCGGGGACACTTACTATCTATACCATAAAATCTTGATGAGTTCTTTTAAAAAGTTGAGTTAATTCAGATTGCATACCTCTCAAACATATATCTCTCAATAGATGACCACAGTTAAAAGGGAGAAGATTCATACAGATATTTATATATAACCTGGATATATATATATCCTTTCAAAGTAACTCAATTTAAAACATATACATACACACACACACACACACACACACAAGTGCATTTCAAATTTTATTACTCTACAGGAAATTGATGAGATTGTTATCTCCCCTTGTTCAGATTCTTCCCATCTGTTAGCTTTCTGTTGCTGTGACAAAATATCTAAGAAAATCAACCTAGGGGAGGAACTGAGAGGACCAGCCACTCAACCTTCCCCACCCCTCTACCTTTCCAGCAGCCCTAAGGCCATGCCTGCTCCTGGCAGGCAGATCCAGCTGGGAGGAGCCCAAAGGTCTAGCCGGTCGACCTTCCCCGCAGGCCCAAGCATCGCATTATCAAGCACCTCTCAGGCAATAGACTACTGAAAAACAGGAGGTTTGAACAGCACAGTATTTTATTGCTGAACTTTTTAAAAATAGTATTACAATTATTCCTATTATACCTACTATATTCCCACTTTGTTTCTTTTATTAATGTTCTTATCACTCTATCGTCCTCTTATTTGTTTCCTTAGAGACGCTCTCTTTTCTCATGCTGATAACCTATTTCTTTTAATCCCACTTTCACTATTCCTACACCATAGTACCTCTATAGACTCACTTCCTATCTCATTAACATTATATTCTACACCCCTCCTCATCCTCTTTTTCCACCATTTGAAATTCAATTCCACCAATTGAATTGCAAACCTATTGGTTTTGCTGTAGATAATAAAGTGAACCCATCTCTGTATATTACGACAACAGTCAATATCTAAATAGGGTATATATGGATTAAAGACGCATATTGTTTATATGGTATGTTGCTAATATTAATCTCTTCAAGATGAGGTATTGAAAATCTGCAAGAACACAATAAGTCTTTAAAGGGAAACTGCAATACCTCTGATTCGCACTGCTAGAAGGGAAGATACACGAGCAACATGAGGAAACAAGGGAAGAAAGTGTCCCAAACAAACCTAGATGCTATATCACTAGAACCCACTGACAAAATGGTAAAAGGAATGTCAGAAAGGGAGTTCAGAATGTACATAATTAAAATGATCCGAGAATGTGACAATGTGACAAGAGGGCAAATGCAGGCTATGAATAATCAGCTAATAGAGCAATTGCAGGAAGCAAAAAATCATTACAATAAAGAGATAGAAATTCTGAAAAAATACCAAACAGAAATCCTTGAAATGAAAGGAACAATAAACCAAATTAAAAACTCAATAGAAAGCATGAATAACAGGCTAGATCACTTGGAAGACAGAACCTAAAATAATGAAGACAAAATATTTAATCTTGAAAACAAAGTTGACCAAACAGAGAAGTTGGTAAGAAATCATGAACAGAACCTCCAAGAAATATGGGACATCATGAAAAGACCAAATTTAAGAGTTATTGGGATTGAGGAAGGCACAGAGATACAAACCAAAGGCATGAGTAAACTGTTCAATGAAATAATATCAGAAAATTTCCTAAATCTGACAAATGAGAAAGAAAATCAAATATAAGAGGCTTACAGGACACCAAACACACAAAATTACAACAGACCCACACCGAGGCACATTATAATGAAAATACCTAACATACAAAATAAAGATAGAATTTTAAAGGCTGTGAGAGAAAAGCATCAGATAACATACAGGGGGGGAAATGAATATGGATATCAGCAGATTTCTCAGTCCAGACCCTAAAAGCAAGAAGGGCCTGGAACAACATTTCCAAGCTCTAAAAGAAAATGGATGCCAACCAAGAATTTTATACCCAGCAAAACTTACCATTAGATTTGATGACAAAATTAAATTCTTCCATGATAAACAAAAGCTAAAAGAATTCATAAATAGAAAGCCTGTACTACAGAACATTCTCAGCAAAATATTCCAAAAGGAAGAAATGAAAAACAGCAATGTAACCCAGCAACGGGAGGGGTTACCCTAAAAGAATAGCCAATTAAAGGAGAAACCAAGTCAAGTTAAAAGCCAAAAATAAGTCAAAATGACCAGGAATATAAGTCATATCTCAATAATAACCCTGAATGTTAATTGCTTAAACTCAGCAATCAAAAGACATAGACTGGCAGATTGGATTAAAAAGAAAGACCCAGCAATATGCTGCTTTCAAGAGACTCATCTCATAGAAAAGGATACCCAAAGACTGAAGGTGAAAGGAGGGAAAAAACATACCACGCACACGGACTCAGTAAAAAAGCAAAGGTTTCCATTCTCATTTCAGATAAAGCAGACATCAAGCCAAAGTTGGTCAGAAGGGATAAAGAAGGTCATTATACTGCTTAAAGGAAGCATAAATCAGCAAGACATAACAATCGCAAATGTTTATGCCCAAAACAATAGCACATACGTGTATGTTAAACAAATACTTCTCAATTCCAGGAACCAAATAGACCACAACACAATCATACTAGGTGACTTTAATACACCTCTCTCACTACTGGACAGATCATCCAAACAAAAATTGAACAAAGAAACCATAGATCTCAATAACACAATTAATAATTTAGACTTAGCAGACATAGATAGAGTATTCCATCCAGCAACAAGTGAATACACTTTCTTCTCAGCAGCACGTGGATCTGTCTCTAAAATAGACTATATGTTAGGCCACAAAGTTACTCTTAGCAAATACAAAAAGGTAGAGATAATACCTTGCATTTTGTCAGATCATAATGGAATGAAATTAGAAATCAATAATAAAATTAAAAAAAAAAACTATTCTAACACCTGGAGATTAAATAATACACTATTGAATGATGTATGGATAACAGAAGACATCAGGGGGGAAATAGAAAAACATTCATAGAGGTAAATGAAAGCAACGATACAACACATCAAAATCTCTGGGACACTATGCAAGCAGTACTAAGAGGAAAATTCATTGCATGGAGGGCATTCAACAAAACAATGAAAAGTGAACAAATAAATGACCTCACATTACAGCTCAAAGCCCTAGAAAAAGAAGAACAGATTAGCACCAATAGTAGTGGAAGACAGGAAATAATTAAAACCAGAGCTGAAATCAATGAAATTGAAATAAAAAAAACTATTCCAAAAATTGGCAAAACAAAAAGTTGGTTCTTTGAAAAAATAAACAAAATTGATAAACCCTTAGCCACACTAACAAAGAGAAGGAGAGAAAAAACTCAAATTACTAAAATTCGAGATGAAAAAGGAACTATCATGATGGACACTATCAAAATACAAAACATAATCAGAAATTTTGAAAATCTATACTCCAACAAAATAGATATTCTTGAAGACATCAATAGGTTTCTAGAGACATATGACCCACCCAAATTGAATCTGGAGGACATACACAATTTATATAGACCAATTTCAAGCAATGAAATAGAAGAAGTCATCAAGAGCCTACCTACCAAGAAAAGTCCAGGGCCAGATGGATTCTCAGCTGAGTTCTACAGGACCTTCAAATAAGAACTCATTCCAATACTCCTCAAAGTATTCCATAAGATAGAAGAGGAGGGAACACTCCTAGACTCATTCTATGAAGCTACTATCACCCTGATACCAAAACTAGACAAAGACAGACCAATTTCCCTAATGAACATAGATGCAAATATCCTTAACAAAATTTTAGCAAATTGCATACAAAAACATATTAAAAAGATAGTGCACCATGATCAAGTGGGTTTCATCCCAGGGATGCAAGGTTGGTTCAACATCCAGAAATCTTATAAATCTAATTCACCACATCAACAGGCTTAAAGTTAAGAACCACATGATTATTTCAATAGATGCAGAAAAAGCATTTGATAAAATACGGCACCCCTTCATGCTCAAAACACTAGAAAAAATAGGGATAGTAGGAACATGGCTCAACATTGTAAAGGCTATCTATGCTAAACCCATGGCCAATATCATTCTAAATGGAGAAAAACTGAAAGTATTCCCTCTAAAAACTGGAACAAGGCAGAGATGCCCTCTTTCGCTGCTTCTATTCAACATCGTCCTTGAAATTCTAGCCAGAGCAATTAGACAAACTAAAGAAATAAAAGGGATTTGAATAGAAAAAGAAGAACTTAAACTATCACTATTTGTAGATGATATGATTCTATATTTAGAGGAGCTGAAAAATTCCACCAGAAAGCTTCTAGAACTCATAAATGAACACAGTAAAGCAGCAGGATATAAAATCAACACTCATAAATCTAATGCATTCTTATTCATAAGTGATGTATCCTCTGAAATTAGGAAAACTACCCCATTCACAATAGCCTCAAAAAAATATAAAATCCTGGGAGTCAATTTAGCAAAAGAGGTGAAAGACCTCTACAACGAGAACTACAGAACACTAAAGAAAGAAATTAAAAAAAACCTTAGAAGATAGAAAGATCTCCCATGTTCTTGGATAGGCAGAATTTGTGCTATACAAACTCAATGCAATTCCAATTAAAATCTCAATGACAGACCTCATAGAAATTGAGGAAGCAATCATGAAATTCATTTGGAGGAATAAGAGACCTAGAATAGCTAAAGCAATCCTTAGCTGGAAGAGCGAAGCAGGTGGTATCACAATACCAGACCTTCAACTATACTACAAAGCAATAATAACAAAAGCAACATGGTATTGGCACCAAAATAGGCAGGTAGACCAATGGTACAGAATAGAGGACACAGACACAAACCCACATAAAAACAGGTACCTCATACTTTACAAAGGCCTCAAAAATACACAATGGAGAAAAGATAATCTCTTCAACAAATAGTGCTGGGAAAACTGGAAATCCATATGCAGCAAATCAAAATGAAACCCCTATCTCTCACCTTGCACAAAACTCAACTCAAAATGGATCAAGGACCTAGGAATTAGACCAGAGAGCCTGCACCTAATAGAAGAAAAATTAGGTCCAAATCTTCATCATATCGGCCTAGGACCAGACTTCCTTAACATGACTCCCAAAGCACAAGAAATAAAAGCAGGAATCAATAATTGGGATAGATTCAAACTTAAAAGCTTTTTCTCAGCAAAGGAAACAATCAGCAATGTGAAGAGAGAGCCTACAGAGTGGGAGAAAATCTTTGCCACACACACTTCAGATATAGCACTAATCTCCAGAATACATAAAGAACTCAGAAAACTTTACCCCAAGAATACAAATAACTGAATCAATAAATGGGCCCAAGGAAATGAGCAGACACTTCACAGAAGAGGATCTACAAGCAATCAACAGGTATATGAAAAAATGTTCAACATCTCTAGTAATAAGAGAAATATAAATCAAAACTACCTTAAGATATCATCTCACCCCAATTAGAATGTCTATTATCAAAAATACAAGCAACAATAGGTGTTGGAGAGGATGTGGGGAAAAATGTACACTCATATATTGCTGTTGGGGTTGCAAATTAGTGCAGCTACTCTGGAAAACAGTATGGAGATTCCTTCAAAAACTTGGAATGGAACCACCATTTGACCCAGCTATCCCATTCCTTGGTCTATACTCAAGGAACTTAAAATCAGCATGCTACAGTGATGCAGCCACATCAATATTTATAGCAGGCAAATTCACTATAGCTAGACTGTGGAACCAACCTAGATGCCCTTCAATAGATGAATGGGTAAAGAAACTGTGGTATATATACACAATGGAATATTATTCAGCCATAAAGAATAATAAAATTATGACATTTGCAGGTAAATGGATGGAATTGGAGAAGATCATGTTAAGTGAAATAATCCAATCCCAAAAAACCAAAGGCTGAATGATTTCTCTTATAAGTGGTTGATGACACATAGCAGGGGTGGGGGGAAGTACGGGAAGAATGGAGAAGAGATGGATTGTATAGAGGAAAATGAGGGGTGGGGAGGGGGATGGGAAGGAAAGATAATAGAATGAGACAAACATCTTTACCCTATATATACATATGAATAGGCAAATTATATGATTCTACTTTGTATACAACCAGAAAAATGATAGTTGTACTCCATTTGTGAACAATGAACTAAAAGAAAAAAAGAAAAAAAGAAAGTCAACCTAAATGAAAAAAGGTTTGTTTTAGGTTTAATGGTATTTGGCTTTATTGTTTTGAGGTCCATGGAGAGGCAGGATATAATGACAAGAAGCACATGGTGGAGCTACTCACCTCATGGTAGCCAGAAGAAAGAGAGAGAAGAAGGGGTTAGTGACAAAATATACCTAATGATCAACTTCCTCGAACTAGACTTTATCTCCTTAAGTTTCCACCACTTCCAATTAGCCCATTAAATTATGAATCCATAAACAGATGCATTCATGAAGTCAGCTTCCTTAAGATCAAATCACCTCCCCAGACCCAAGTCTGAGCATTGTTGCATTGGGACAAATTCTTCAACACATGAACCTTGCGGGGACATTCAAGATTCAAACCATACCACTATCCTTCAAGATCCATCCACTTAATGTTAACCTTTCAATGCACTTCCAATACCCCTCTCTTCAAAATGTCCAGAGCTTTTTATCTAGAAGGCCCAATTTAGTTTTAATTTGTTGTATCTATATGTTGACATGAGCTCAGATTTACTAGATCTTCATATTTTCCAGGAAAAATTGGAGTTTCTAATTTCATAAGAAGTTTCCCAATTTCTTCATCAGTGGGTGGTTCAGGACATCTGCTTTCAAGGAAGTTAGACCATGCTGTAAAAATGTCCCCATCCCTTACACTCATCCAAATTTGCTTCCACTCTCAGAAGAATAGGATTCTCACCCAAGAATCCTGCCAGCACTAAGCAAAATTTTGCTACTAGTACTAAGCAAAATCCTCATTTACATAAACAAACAACAAAAAACACCAAATTTTGAAGTTAAAAAAACAGATGGTACCAAACCCTACAAACAGAAATGGCAACTTCTGAGGGAGTTTTATTACTTCAGAAAAAAAACACTTCTGATAAATATTATTTTGGTGTATTTAAGCAAAATTAATATACACAAATTTAGATTTGAGAATATGACAAAGAAAGGGGAGGAACAGGTTAAGGAAGAAAAGGAGGCTCAAACAAAGAGAAGAAGCAAAAGGAGAAAAGGCTGCTGTGAAGATGAAATGACAATTCTTAGAAATTATATATTTAACTTTCAATCTCAAGACAGAAACAGATTAAATGGTTGAGAAGTCCCAAATTAAAGATAAATTATTTCAGATAAAAAATCAAACACAGGGATAATAATCAAATAATATAAAGAGGAAAAAGTTGAAAATTATGAAAAATATTAAAAATACTGAATTATGCCTAAAAATTCTGCAATAAAACTAATAGGAGCACCAGATTAAGAGGACAAAGAAGAAGAAACTGACCTTAAAAATAAAGGGAACTTACATGACCTAAAAAAAAATTAAGACTTCAAATGGAAAGATCTGTGTAAGTAATTAAGTAAAAGAAGTTTACTTAAATATAACCTAGTGAAATTTCTGACTTCCAAAGATAGGGCCAATTCTAATATAATACAGAAACACAAGATATATTTTTCAAAAACTTGGCATCCTATTATTTAAAGATGCTAAGATAAGGATGCTAAAAAAAAAATCATCAAAACTCAAGTGCAAGGAAAATATAGACATTTTCAAGAATTTTATCATACATAAATTCTTCTGAAATAATTTCTTGAGAAATTATTCAATGTTGTACATTACCAAAATGAAAGCTACCTACAAAAAAAAACTAAGACATGGTTCAAGAATATAGACATCCAACATACAAAAATATAATAACATAAATTCAAAGATCCAAAGACATAGGGAATGTAAAATTTTAAGTCAATTTGTGAAAGTTTTAAGATGAAACTCTGGGAAAACAAAAATGACAGAAGGCAGAAAAGGACTAAAAGAAAGGTAAGCATAATAGATAACAAAAAGAATAAATTCAGAATTATTGATAAACACAAAAAATGTAAATAGATTTTATTCTACCATAAAAATATAAACTGAAGCTAAATTTCTGATCCAGGTATAACTTTGTAACAACATACAATAGTTTTTAAAAAATGAAGGAAAATAGATGTAAAAACTACACACACACCCACACACACACACACACACACAAACACATACTTTTATGTCTACAGACTGATAAGACAAAAGGTCTTCAAACATTCACCCTTCCTTTCAAAAAAGTAACTATTTACCACAATGTCTAGAAATCACTAATGATGAGAGAAACAACTCACCAAAAAAGTGCTATGCAAATAATTACATAAATTTATTCCCCCAAAGAAACTTTAACATTAAAATAAAAAATTCTAGAACCATCAGGAAAAATTTACAAATCAATATTCATGTAGACTGAGCATGCATACCTTCAAAATCATCAGGACTCAAGGCAACTTAAAAGTGTGACATTAGATAAAAGAAAGAATTTTATAACTATCAAAAAGAGAATGCATATTTTTAAAAGAGGAATGAAACTTTCAAATATTATCCACAAAACATCTAAAATTTCTTAAAGTACAAATCACAAAAAAAATGATAATTTTCTGTAATGGAATAGAAATAGAAACTACATAAGAAAGAATAGGCCAAAATATTTATGCATTTGTAAATTTGAAATTTAAAAGCACTCTTCTTGTTTTTAATCATCTTCCATTTGCATTTTTAAATTACAAGAAATGTAATACAAATATGTTTGTGGTGGTGATTCTCAATACCTGACGAAGTTAAAAAAAATAATAATAATAACAGGTCCCAGCCCCTCAACAGCAAAATCTTTAAAAGCTTTTCCAGATTACTGTAAAATTCAGTGGATTTTAGATGCACGAGCCCATTCAATGGCCAGCAGGCAATCTGCTATGTGGGTTGAAGCTTTGGGGAGAGGCCAACTAGAGATCACAGATTTGAGAGTTAAGTGTAGCAACTCAGATAATAAGGGTTGCATTCATCTGACAGAACCTTTTATTTGGTCCAGTACTGTGGAGTTTTGTTTGGTTTATTTTTTGCCTAAGTATAACATTAAATGTCATTAGTTATTTCCAGTTTGCCACAGGTCCCATCACTTGCTATTACTTGTACTGATCCAATTCACATATTTAATTACCTGCCTGCCCCTCTGCTATAAAGGGAAGTTAAAATCATGACAGTGGGTCAGATTACCCAGAGAAAAGGGACAGGATCAGTGAGTCCTGCAAGTACTTTAAATGAATCAGCAGGAGAAGAGGACCTCAGGGAAAAAATCAGAAGGAATGGTAGGAGAAGTAATAGATAAAATTGGCAGAAAAGGATTGTCAATGCAGCATATGAAATTAATAGGGATCAATGCCCAAAACTATGACTAGAAACTTAAATTAATCATTATTTAATGAATTATTAATCATTGCCACACTGATTGGAAGGCTGGAAGGGATAAAGTTGATGAGAATGTATCATACGTATTTCTGTTTTACACAAGAAATAGAAAAAGTCTGCAAAGTCACAGATCAAGTCCATGGCGAATCTTGAACTAAATGCTTTACATCTAGCAAATAAGATGTGCAAGTTTCTACACTAAAATAAAGTGATTTAGCAAGATGCAACTTGTATCACCAACTCCACCCTTGCCCTCAACTGTAGCAACCACCTGCTGGGTTACATGATAAGAGAACACTCTCTTTTCCATGTCTAATTAATACTTACTTGCTTAGAGATTGTTGAAGAAAGTGCCAATTAGTGCCACCAGCCAGCTAATAAATTTTCACACAGTTTTAGACAGTAAGGAAAAGAAATTAAGTTCTGGAATGCCATTTTTGTTTGATCAAACTCTCTTTCCAGCTTGTAATAATTAAGAAAAATAATCACACATCTTCATAAACTTAAACATTTTCATATACTAATAAAATACAAGCCACAAGAAAAACATGAACTCAAATACACAGCAGATCAAATATAGAGATTCTCTTTAATACCTGAATGCAGGCTTCTTGAGGTCAAGGACTTGTTTGATTCATCTTTGCATCCATATTTCCTAACATATTCCCTAATACATAACTAAAGATATTTATTGTACTAATCTGAATGTGGCTAAAAAGATCTAACAATTATGAATGATGGGGTCTGAATACCGAATGACCTATATAAAAAGTATTCTGTAGAGGAGACAAATATTCAGCATCCCTCATTCCACTCTAGGCTTCAACCACATGCACTTGCAGGGCACTGTTGGAATACATTCTTACCCCTGTCTACATTGTTTGCACGCGTTTATTCCATACCAATCACATCAAGGAATTTTGTTTTGTTTTGTTTTTTATTGGGAATTGAACCCAGAGGTATTCTATCAATGAGCCACATCCCCAGCCCTTTTTTAGAAACAAGATCTCGCTAAGTTGCTTAGGGCCTCGATAAGTTTCTGAGGCTGGTTTTGAACTTGCTATCCTCCTGCCTCAGCCTCCCCAGTTGCTAGGATTACAGGCATGTGCCACCATGCCCAACCACAGCAAACAGTTTTCACTCCCCAAGAATAGATCTAGGGCAAGGCATACGTTTTGGAATGGCAGTTCTAGCTAAAAAAGGGAGAAATGCTGGGAATTTTAAGAAATATTTTCCTTCTTTATAAGAGAAACACTGAAGAACAAGTCTCCCATCTACTCTGTCTGTACTGAATGTGAAGATGTTAAATGCAAAGATGAAATCTGAATTATTCACAGTCGTGAAACCAGGAGGAGTCATATCACCAAGTCCTTGGTAAAACTGCTGACCCAGTTGCCAAAACAATAGGATACTGCCTAACCCCAGACTCATTGTTAGACTAACAAGAAGTGTCCTTGTGGCTGAAGTCATGGTTGGTTATATTTCCTGTTTCTTTCACCAAAACACTCCAATAAAATATGACACACTGCAGTAAAAACTTATGGAGCCTGCCAACAACCATTCTTCTATTGTCTTCTTTGCCAGGAAACATACAGTTCTACTATGAGGCTAAAAACAAGACTTGTTTTTCCTTCTTCACTTAATAACAAATATAAAATGTCATTCTGGTCTGTCACTCCTCAAGGAAAGTTGATGGGAATGTTTCCTGTTATAGTTCTTCTTCCTAAAAGAGTTGTACAAGGAGAAGCTTCCACCGACTTCTTGCATGTGTGAAGATATTAACTTGGAGCTGTGGCAGCCATTGTGTGGCCACAAATGGAAATCTAATGGAAGTGTCCTTGTTGGCTTGGAGAAAAGCCAACCAAGAGCTTTGATGCCTTTGAGTAGCTGAACTCAATACTGGAATCACATGTCTGTTTCTGTACTGTTGGTTATGTGAGCAAAATAAAACCTTCATCAAGCCACTCTTTGTTGAGCAATATATTATTACAGATGAAATAATTTAACTAAGTATCCATCCAATAGGGTAATTGTAAGAATTCAAGGAGAAAATTCCCATAAAGTGCTTAAAACAGTGCCTATTACAAAATAGATACTAGAAGGTTAGCTAATATTGCTAGTTTTAGCTAGTAGATATTTTAGTGTCTGCCTAGAGGTCTTCTCTCCTCCAAGTACTATGAATCTCTACTCCAATCACATAATCTGATTGACAACTGCATTCTTCTAACCAGTCAAATTCCCAGGTCACACTCCTTGTCCAGGAGTGGAAATGAGCATCAAGCTGATATACTCCATCACACTGGTTACATTCATTAGTTCAGTAATTGACATATATATGGTCTGCCTCCAGAAACTCCTGCCACACATGGTTTTAGGCTCATGAGGAAAGCCTTCCTGAGAAGATAAAGCCAACACAGATAAGAAAAACAACAGTAGAAAATAAAAGGAGCCTGATTGACTTCAAATCCCTAGTTCATCCTCCAGGCCCCATACCTGCTCTGGTTATTGCCTTGCAGAAGTGTAACTATAGGGCCCTCATTCTGTGAACTACCCCAGTATCTTCTTAACTGTTAGTGAGTTCCTGTCATTTGATATCATTAGAATTCCGATTAACAAATTGTTCTCTGCCTTATAAAGTCTCACTCACCTTTTATCAAATGTCAGCTGTCAATTCTATTCTTTCAACACTTATCTGTTCAGCATCTCCAATATTTCAGGCACTGTGATAAACACTACAGATATATAAATGGAAAAGTCATACCCCTTACCCTCAAGTTGCTTCAAAGGCACTTCAAAAGATTGCCAAAGAGTATATTAAGCACTTGAAACAGATAAGAAGGCTATTTACTCTCCAACAGCAGGGACCTAGGATCTGAGAAATAACTTAAGATGGAAAGACAACTGAGAAGACTCTGGAAAGACAAATAGAATTTAGCTACAGAGGTTTTCATCAAGGATGTAACTGGATTAGCTTTATGTAGAATCTCAGGACTTACTGACCATTTGAACAAGGGACTGAAAAAAGTTTAGTTTGAAAACTCTGTTTGACTCTTGATTTCATCACTAACTTGGGAAATAGGGAGAGGAGAGAAGTAACTTGTGGAAGAAAAGAAGATAAATTATGGGCACAGTGAGTTTCAAGTACCTTGGAGACATTCAAGCAAGGTAGTAGGAACTTTGATATATGGGCTGGAACTAAATTTTACAAAAGCAGCTTGGCCTAGAAATATATATTAAAGACTTATCAGCATATAGATGACAATTGGAACCATGAAAGTGAATGGCATTGTGAGAAGAGAATGTAGAGGATAGAAGAGGTCCAAAAATGGAACCCTGGGGAACATATCATGCCTTGACAACCAAAAGAGGAGAATTCCAAGAAAAGAGGGGTCAATAATTCATACCCAGACAGAGTGTAAAGTAAAAGTAGTACTAAAATATATCCTTTGATTTTAGCAACAACCTTGACAACAGCAGTTTCCGAAAGTAGAACATGATTATGTGGATTAAAGAATGAATAAGAGATGTACATGTGTGGGATGGGAATATAAATTTTGTTACTTTTTTAGAGGCTTAGTTAGCAAGGGGAGGAAGATCAGGTGGTAGCTAAAATCTTTGTTTTTGTGGTTCATTTACTACAGGACAAACACGAGAGCATGTTTATATGTTTAGAGGAAGACCCATAAAAGAGTATAAAAGATAAGTAAGAGGGAAAAAATAGTGAATAAAATGCTAGCAGTAATCAGATTGAACTGGATCCAGCACCCCTCCACCTCAACCTTCCAGCCGCTCTGAGGCCCTACACCGCCTGGTCCCCACCCGCCTCCTCCATGATGCCTCTCCCTGTGCCTTCTGCCACTTGCTCTGCTTCAAACACAGTGGTCCGTTGCTGTCCACAAACGTGCCAAACACTCTCTGGCTCTGAGCTCATGTGCAACCTCCTTACACCTCCTAGAAAGCACTTAAGATCTACCTGGCTCATTCCCTGAGTTCCTTCAAGTCGCTGTCCAAATGTTGCCTCATCAGTATGGCCTGCTGTGGCCACTCTAGCATATAAAGTAACAGTAACTCCCTCATTCCTAACATCCTCTAGCCCTTTTTAACTTGTTTTATATTTTTCCATAGCTCTTATCATATTCTGACATGTTATAAATCGGCTTGTTTATTTGCTTATTGTCTGTCTTCCTCTTCTAAAATATATACTCCAAAATGAAAGTTAAATTTATTTATTTATGACGCCTCATTTCCAAGAGTCTAAACAGGTGACTGGCATTCAGTAGGTAATCAATTAAATGTCAGTTAAGTAAATGAATGAATTAAGAAAAAAGATGTATCAGAGAGCATAAACTAGATTAGAAGTTAGTGAAGTTATATCAGAATGTCAGAAAGAAAACAGGCCCAGGAGCAGACTGCCAACAGTAGGAGATTCAGAGCAATGTCAAGATAAGGGGTTATGGTTAGAATTTAAAGCACTCAGGTTTAGGATATCAGAATGCATGCTACCATCCAGGAAGGGACCTGGAGAGTAGATGCCTAAAGCATGGTGAAGCACAGGAGTTTAGAGAACCAGAAGTTCTTGCACTAAGGTAGGTGTTGGATGGTGTTTTAGTCAGCTTTGTCACTGCTATGACTAAAAGATATGACCAGAACAATTTTAGAAGGAAAAGTTTATTTAAAGGCTCATAGTTTCAGATGTCTCAATTCATAGACAGCCAGCTCCATTCCTTGGGGCTCACGGTGAGGCAGGAACAACATGGTGGAAGAGTGTGGCAGAGGGAAGCATCTCACATGGTGTTCAGGAAGCAGAGAGAGACTCCACTCTTCAGATACAAAATATATACCCCATAGCCACGCCCTCAATAAACCACCTCCTCCAGCTATATCCCACCTGCCTCCAGTTACCACTCAGTCAATCCCATCAGGGATTAATTCACTGATTAAGTTAAGGATATAGCCCAATCATTTCTCCTCCAAACCTTCTTGCATTGTCTCACATGTGAGCTTTTGAGGGATACCTCATATCTAAACCATAGCAGATGGGTTATGGTCATAGTGTTACAGTCTGGGGGTGCTGGGTTTGTTGTCTTCGTTCAGTAAAGAATTGAACAACAGGACACAGAGATAGCAAGCAAGCGGCAGGTTTACTGCAAAAGCAACAGAGACAGACTTCTCTGAAGAGAAGCCAGGAACCGGGAGTCTGGAAGGGGAAATTTGACTTGTTCTTTTTATGTCTCTGGCATTTCCTTCTTTCCTTTTCTCCTCTCCTCTCATCACTAATATTGATTGGTGCCCCCCTGTGCCCACATGTCTAGTTTTTCTATTGGATTCCCCACTTAGGGACACAAGTATGGAACTGTCTGTCTGACTGGGTCTCCCACTTGTGTCCATGAGCACTTTTGTCAACCAGGACGTTGACCTCATTAGAAGACCCTCTATTCCTTCGTTCTGGCCCTGCCCCTGACCTCCTCACTCTTCTTCTTGCCCTGGCTGCCTAAGCCCTTCTGTATCTCCCTCAATATAAGTGGAATATTCCTGAGGCAATGGCAAGAAATTCTAATACTGTGTAAAAGCAGACACTGAATGCTACCATTCTTTAGCAGACAGGCATGTGCAGGCAATAAGTGGTGATTGGTAAGAGATGAGGTGGAGGATGTGGCAGGATGTGTCATGTGAGACAGATCTGAAGCAAGGCGAGTTTTGTTGGCCTGGATTTGCCAGGAAAAGCAGCTTGGTGACCCAGTCAGAGAGCTGATGAGGTTAACAGTTTTTGACCACCATGAGCTGCCTGAAATCTTTACTATGTTTCAAATAAAACTAATGAGGTGGTATTTTGAAGTCCTTGTAAAATGGAGTCCAGAGGAATCTGGATGTAATGAACAGTCTGATTCCACTTTGTGATGCTTGACTGCCGGCAGCCTTTAAGTTCACCCTTCCCTTTTCCCTCTGGTGATCCTCACCTGGGCAAGCTGCTAAGCAAGCCTTGATGCTGTCTCCTTTGGTATTGGCAGGAGAGTCAAACCAAGAAAGCCCTTCACCCATGCTCAGGTACACAAAATCCGCCTCATCCCCTAACACAGTAAAGTCCCAAGTTCGTCTCATTTTCTCGTTCTCAAAAGCTGTTTTCTGATCAGCTTGAGAAGCCTACCCTGTTCTCCAAAAAGCCTCATTATGAAGTAATAAACCATTTTATATCCTGTATGTATATGTGTGGCATGATCGGTCTCCACATTTGGTCTACATTTTGGGTGGGTGGTCTACACGTTTCTGCAGCGTGTTACAAAACCCAGCTACAAGAGACTTTGGCCAAGCCCTCTCTGATAGCATCATGCAGAATTAATAACTCCTTACCTTATGCTCTCATTTATGTTTATTTATGTCTTTAGCGCTCACCACAGTTTAATATTTATTATAATTGACTGTATATATATCTATCACTCTCATTAAGATTCTTGAGGACAAAAAAAAATGTATTTTATTTATCTCTGTGTTCCCTGGAACTTTACATAAGAAATGCTTAATACATATTTGATTTATTGAATTTTTCAGAAGGTACAAGGACAAAGTGGTATTCCCTTGGGGTATTTAAAGTTTCAGTTTTCATTGGAAGCTTTAAAAAACAGTCCCCTGAATGTACTCTGTCTCTCCTGGGCTCTCAGAGTTCAAATCATGTTATACAAACAGTAAAGCATAATATAAAGATGACTCTTAAAAGATCAATTCCTTCCAAGCTGCTGCCAGTTCCCTTATGGAATTACTAAACAGAAGGCTTAGTTGAAGATCTCTGAAAGTTCATTCATTTTCTCTGAGAGCTTTGAGAATGCTCATAAACCCAGATTTGAATGGGAACCCACCCATATGTTTTATGCTGTTTTTCAGGCAGTTAGCCTAATTAAGCCTCCTAGGCAGGTTAGAGTCCCCCTGTGGAAACTAAATTGAGTTTAAATACAGAATTATCTCAAAATCTATGGGCTTTTGATTGATGCCCCAGTTAATTTTGACAGCTGAAGTGGCTTCCTGCTTCTCTCCACTTTAGGAAGATGAATAATTATGGAAATGACCTCATTAACTCTTTGTTACCAGTCATTGGAATTTATATATAGTTTATGCACAAACTTCAGACCTGTGAGACAAAAATATTCACTCCAATCAGCAGATATGCTTCAGATTTTTGTCTAATTCCACTTCACTGTAGGTATCCATAGCAATGCTAGAAATACTGTGTTTCTGATGACCTAAGAGGAGATTAAGGGAAAAAAATCCCCTTTCAGGTGAATATGGCCCTCACCAATACCAAGACTCCCTACATCTCAATATTTTCTTTTCTTTATTCTTGGTTTGGCAATAGATTTCATCTCCTTGCATATGTGGCCTCATATCATCTCAGTCTGGATAAGCAAGGATTCAATCACCAGAAGAGAAGCTTTACTCTGAAGAAAAAGGTACATTATTGGCCATCAAAAAAATAATAACAAGTAAATGCAACTCAGGGAGTAAAAAAGTATTTTAGAGTTCATTTAAAATAGAAAAAGAATAGATTGAACTCAAAAACTAACCTAGACATTGCAACTGAAGTTATCATCAGTACAACACTACGTATCTTCTAGGTTGAACAAGACCAAATTGCTAAAACTACTCCCCATATTTTCACTAATTCTCTAACCCTTTACAAATAAAAGTTTCACTCATTTCTATTTTGCAAAAGGAAGGTATGAAAATGATTGACAAGAATTCTCACACATCATATATCATTCTCATTTGCCTCATTTACGAAATAATAATAATAATACCACCTAATAGAGGGCCAAGAATGACCGTAAGTGATTTTAGTGCACAGGAAGGTACTTTTTACGCAAAAATTACTGAATCAATATTTGTTACCATAACGTGGATCTAGGCAGTCAGGTTCTTTGTGTCATGAATTTGAAGAATTAAATCCACAAACACAAGGGTGAGACCAAAGTAATAGGTCTTAGAGTAATAGAAAGAAAACACAGCTCCAGAAGGGAAGGGTCTCAGGAGAGGAATGCCAAAGGGCATCTGTAGTCTACAATTTTAAAAGGCATATCTGATGGCCCAGCATAGGTGAGGGATGTCAGGATGAACTAATAGAGCTCTTCAAGCTCCAAGCTTGATGAGCCAATCAGAAGTGCATAATTTCAATCCCTTATTTACAAAATCAAGAGAAATGAGTTCATCCTTGTGGTCTGACGTGTCTGTGGGGGAAAGGAAACCTTTCAGGTATGGGTCTGCTTCTGGTTAGGGTAAGGGCAAGGGAAACTAAGGAAGGGCTGCTATGGTTGAAGCTGTGAGGAACAGAAATGAGTGTTGTAAGACAGAGTCACTATAGTTGAAGCTTTCAGGAAGTAACAAATCAGAGCATGTTCTCCAGACCTGATGTCTCCTTTGAGGTTGGCATGATGTCCTCCTCCCCTCCTGCCTTCTCCAGGGCCCTCATCCCGGCTGCCTACTGGAGATCTATCTTCCTGCCTCATTAAGTAAAACAAACACCAGGCAAATTTGTCTATTGGATGCCTGAATTCTTGGGAGTATAACTGGGAATAAAGGAAAGAATTTTGAAGTAGAATATTAAAGCTTTGGATCCTTTTAGACCTCATCTAATAGCAAAATAAAAAAGAATATATTGGATATGTATGTATAATCATGCCCATATGCCCATAAGGAAATTGTTGGAAATTTAGGAGCAATTCTGATGGCCAAACAGCAAAACTCAAGCCCCCTCCCACACTCATGACTTCTGGGTCTACCATCAATGTTGAAGAGCAAGGGAATATAGTGCCCTCTTCCCCTACTCTGTCATTATTCATGTGTTTTTCAGGGCTGTTGGTTGATTGTTATCAACCCAAGAACCATTTTTCTAGATGATCCAATACTTTCATTAAGAGACTCTGTTTAATAAGGGAAAGAAGAGAGAGAATATTTCTGTTTTCAGTGTAAATTACATTAACAGAAGCATGTGAAACAACTGTGTTGAACTGAAACTGCGTTGTTTTTGAGATCTTACTCAACTTGTAAAATGCCTTTCCTTATGTAAAACAGAAGAGTTCTAAGGCATACCAGTGAGGATAGTGTTTCCACAAAAATATTTAACTTACTTTGGGCAATAGTACAAGAATTCATAGAAGTAGTAGAATTATGCTTTAATGAACCATACAGAACATCAAAATTGCTTCATCACATTAGAGTTTCACTTAAGCCGAGAAATACAACATCTACTATACAGAAAGGGATGCTGTTCTGGAGTTTGGATTGTTAGTTTCCCTTTTTTCATTTTTGTTAAAATACATGAGACAAACTTCCTCAGTCCCATTCTTCTCCCTGCTACTATATGCAATTCACAAAGCCTTTTGAATCCAATACTGTTATAGGCCTCAGTAATAACTGAGAAATCACAATGTTTGGTCTTTGTAAACTTGTCAGGGTTCAGGACTAAATCACATTGCATACCTACATCCATATTCCTGAGTCTTTTCTTAAGTTCCTCTGCCACTGACTAAATATGTCATTGTAGATCAGGATAATTACCTCTCTGGGCTTGTTTCCTCATAAGAAAAAGAAGGTATGAAATGATGAGATAACATATGATCCTCTATGACTTCAGTAATTTGCAATTCTAGCACTACATCAAGGATACAAAAGGCACATGCTATAGTTTGCATCTGAAATGTCCCCCAAAGGCCCATGTATTGAAGTCCCCAGTCTGTGACAATATTGAAGGGGATATAAGAATCCTACGCCCTCCTCCCTCTTCTTACCAGCCACCATGAGGTGAATAGGCTTGCTCTACCACAAAGTCCAGCCATGATACACTGCACCCAAAGCAACAGGATCAAGTAAACATGAACTGAAGCTATGAACCCAAATAAAACTTTTCCTTCATTAAGTTGATTATCTCTCACAGTGATGGAAAGTTAATAGCACATCATATCCAAAACAGTCAAAATTAAAGTTAAATATGTTAAAAACCTGATTATTCTCAGATATTTCCAGTTTTAATACCATTTGGGGGATCACTCAGTGTTAAAACCTTAGAGTCAGAGTTAATTTCTTTTCCTATTAATTCTAAGGCCACAATGACACTCAAACACCACTTTTTTCTTTCTCATATTCTTTAGAGAAGTTGAATCTTCATTACCTTTCCTGAACTGGTGAAATAGTCTCCTCTCTGATCTGCTTGCTAGCAGTTTGTTTAACCTTCCAAGCTATCATCCCTAACATCAATGTCACCTTCCTATCATGGATTTGATGAAACCATTCTAATTACAAATGGCTCTTTGTGTCCTTCATATTCCTTACCCTGGCATGAAAGGTGTTCCAAAATATAAATTTAAACTGGTATCTTTATTTCTACCTTCTCTCCATCCCCTACAGCCTTACCATTCCCCAAGCAGAGAGATGGTATAGTACTACCTTCTCCATGTAGCTATGAGGCTCAAATAAGACAAGGCAGTTTAGAGAAACACCTAGTGCAGAAGGGGTTAATTAGTGTTCATGGTTGTTAAAATTATTCTCACTATACCCTGTGCTTTCCTGCATCTGCCTTGGCATTGCCTCATTGGTTGTTCCTGGAGAAACTCTTCTCACAGAATTTCTATGAAATGAAACCCAACCATCTTTTAATTCCAATCCAAGTGCCTCCTCCTTTGTAAAATCTTACTCAAGATGTGTCAAAATCAATCCCCTCCTTGCACTGACTCCCACAGAATTGCCCTTAAAAAAATGTATGTATCAGTTTTCACCATGCACCAGTCTATAGACAGTTCACTTCTTCATTTAGTGAATATATTAAGAATGCCTATTATATGGTCAACATTGTCAAGGTTTTTGTCATAAAGGAGTGAAGTACAAAAAGTCTATTTTCTGTTTTCATCCAATTTGCATTCTCATTGGAAGAGATGGATAATAATAATAATAAAATGCATAGTTCCTCAAGGGTTATGAAGAGTCCAGGGCAGAGGCAGTAGGATCTGTTCTACATTCTCAATCCCCTCTTCCATACTGGAAGTGTCTTGTATCCTTCTCTGCCTGTGTTTTTTTCTGCCTGTGTCTTCTCTGTCCTTGTGTCTTCTCTGTCCTTGTGTCTTTTTCTCCTTCTCTGCCTGTCATGACTTAAGGGTGTTTGGCATTGTAGACAATGAATTTGTACTTGGTTGATCTTGAGTTCATTAGTGAAAACAACATTGTAAGCAAAATCCTTCAACTTTTGCTCCAGTTGCCTTCTCTGAAAGGGACATTACCAATATTTACTTACCTGTTATTCAGTAAATAAAATGATATTTGTATGAAATACTGCCATGTAGGAGACAACCAACAGGCTCTAGCAAATGCCTCTATTGTTGTCTTTAAGAAATGTTTTCACAAGTCTTACATTAACTGACCCTTTTATGAAATATAACCTGGTGAAAACTTTCATTCTAAAGACTATTTTTAAAAAATTTAATAGAATTCAGTAAAATATTGTTACTCCTGGGCCACCTATAGAGATATGTAAATTGTCTTGTTATACCAAACCAGACATTTTTATGGTATTCATTAAAAACAGGTTTTACTCAGAAAATATTTAAACTTTTCTAATAGATTTTAAGACAACAAAGGATCAAAAATTACTTTTTGGATGAGCAATTTAAAAAATAATAACCAAGTTCAGGAGTAGCTAGAGATATTCACATAAATAGTAATAGAAAAATCATCAGCACATCCCAGGGGCTGTGATGATGGAACCTCAAAAAAAAATCTTTTAGTCCAACCCTTTATTTTACAAATTAGACCCACAGAGGAGGAACGACGTGCCAAATATATCACAAAGAGCTGGCAGAGCAAGCACCAAGCTTCAACTTCCAGCAGATCCCTTCAAAGAAGAGAGAAAAATGCAGTGCTTTCTTTGCCTTCTGATGAGAAAGGGATCTGTTGCCTCACAAAGAAAAATGATTTCAGTCCACCATGCTCTAAGACTTTTCTGAAGTACACATATGTGTGCTTCCATAGTTTCCTGCCTCTGGGTAAATACGTGACATTAAGGAATGGTTTTATGTTCTTACCCAAGTGACCTATTTGCGTGTTTCCTTGAACTTCACTCCTACATGGCAAACCTGACAACCATCTTCCTGACCGACCCTTTCTGCAGTATCCCATTACAGGTTAAAAAACCCTAAATATTCTTTATTGTGTAGTGTCACTAGTGACTGCCTCCCAATAGACCAGAAAATCAGCACTAAAGGGTGTAGGCCTTTTCCCCACATAATAGAGTCTTAAGGAGGAGCAGAAACTCAAATGGAGTTCAATATGGACACTGAATCACAGATGAAAGAATCCAATCAAATGCTGACAAAAGAAAAATGTCCCAACAGAAGGATAAGCAACAACCTGCATAAAACACCATAACCACCCTGACAAACAGAGCTCTCACACCTACTCTGGGGAAATTCAACACCCCATTAGAGGGGCAGGAAGCAGACATCCTGAAGGAAAACTCTATAACCAGCCAAGACAAATTGATGCGACATTTTCAGAATCATCACTGCACACGACACCCGAGACATTTATGCTCTTTCCTCTTCTAAGTTGTTTGGGAGTTTTATAATGAGGGAATATGAGAAATCACAAAAGTAATAAGTCTTGCTCCCATATAGCTGAGAGGAGAATAAAATAAGGCCACTTCATAAAATTCGTCCTTTATGATATTTCCCTTTCAAAAATACCAAAGAACCTCTTCAAATATATTAGTTTGGCAAAGGTTAATTTGCATTTGTGTTGCTCCTAGTAAGATGATGGTTATTTTATGCTAACAATATTAAGAAAAATTATAAGCTAAAACAGTAATACTGGTCATAATAATATTGTTAATCACGTAGTCTCGGCATCTGCACTGCCACCACCCAGTCCTGGCCACAATCTTCATTTACCTCATTTTCTGAAAAGAATTCCTACCTGCTCTCCCTGGTTCCAAACTTTCACTGCTGCTGGATTTGGTTCTGAAGTGTAAATGAAATTCTTTCCTGCTAACTCTACAATGACTCCTTCTTCCTCTTGGAAGAAAAGCCAACATTTCTACACTGAACCACAAGGTCCTAACTTGTCCCTGCCTGTCTCTGTCATGCCCATCCTTCCCTTGCTCACCTTTCTCTTGACACTTGGATTATCACTATTCTTCAATATGCAGAGTTACTTCCCATTTCAGAGCCTTTGTCCTTCTCATTGCCTATGTCTAGAACTTCTCCCAGGTCTTTGCACCTCAATCCTCCTTATTCCAGTCCGTACCTAAAGGGTCCTACAGAAAGGCCTATCCCCAGTACCCAATCAGCCATCTCAGCCTCCCTATCTCCCCAACACCACCCTGGCTTCACCTTCCCACCCAGACCTCTTACCTCCATTCCACTCACCACAATATGACATTGTCTTATGTATGCACCGGTTCCTTTATCACCTGTCTTTCCTCACTCTAATGCAAGCACCAAGCAGCAGGAACTCATCTTATTTACCCAACACTATCTCTCCAAAGTGCAGAATAATGCCTGGCACATAACAGACAGTCTGTAAATACTTACAGAATGAATAGGAGTAGTAATTTAGTAAGTATCTACCATGCAATGGCTGATTTATAGTATTTTTAATACTAAGCTTGCACATACACAAAAATGCATAAAGCCCATCAGATAAACATTCTCATTTTCTTATATCAGAAGAAAAGAGTTCAGAGAGGTTGAGTAAATTTCCCAAAGCAGTATAGAAAATAAGTGACTGAGTCAATATTGAAATCCAAATAACTTAAAGCTCTATTTTCTTTCTATTATGAAACACAATGTTCTAATCTATTAAAGTTAAGGCCAGGAGCAGTGCTGCATACCTGTGATCCCAGCAGCTGGGGAGGCTGAGGCAGGAGGATCATGAGTTCAAAGCCAGCATCAGCAACTTAGTGAGGCCCTAAGCAAGACCCTGTCTCTAAATAAAATATTTTTAAAAGGACTGGGGATATGGCTCAGTGGTTAAGTGAGCCTGGGTCCAATCCCTGGTACTAAAAATAACAAGTTAAAACTAATAGCTGAAAATAGTATATAGTATTTCTCAAGTACTAGACACTTATTATAAGTGCTTTGTATGTATTAGGTCAATTAATTTTTCTGACAACCCAGAGATATTGGTGCTTTATCTCATCTTGTAGATAAGAAAGTCAAGCCTCAGAGAGGGTAAGTAACTTACCCAGATGACCAAGCCAGTATGCAGAAAATCTGGATTTAGAATCTGTGTTTCTAAATTCTCTGGACTATAAGTGAGATCAGATGAGTCCTTTGTGTCATTTCTAAAGTGAGGCAAGTAAAACACAAATGATGTCAATGCCCCCAGGAAAATCACACTGCAACATTCCTGCAGAAGCATCACTGTCCTCCCCACCACTGCTGCTGCTCTCTCCCAGGGTGTCTCAGAACCCAAGGCACAAATAAGACCTGGGAACCACCCAAAGGAGGCTGTAGTCTATCATGCTGGTAGCCAAAAAGTTAGGAATAAGAGGCAGTATCTTGTAAAGCATTTCAATCTATAATTTACACAGCACTTTGGTAGAAACTTCCCCAACTAATTTTGATAAAAATATTAATTTTAGATTACTTAGTCATGCCAACCAAATTACTTTATACCAAATTGTTTTGAACAAAATTATTTTATAATAATCTCTGGTAGCTGGGTTTCATACCCACTTTCAAGATGAGGAAACTGAGGATCCAGGAAGATTCAAACCTATATCATTGTTCAAAAGCAACCAGAACTGAAGGGGGAGATTTGCAGCAGAGTCAATACAGTTGGCCTGAGGATACTATCCTTAGAAGCTCCTGCTTTCAAGATTCACCCTTGGCTATCTTCTGGGAACTTGGTTTTTAGAACATAAGTTAAGTGGTAAAATATTTTGAAAATATATGAATCTTTTTTATGGCGAGCATCTACTTTGTCTTAGAACCAAGAATTTTGATGGGTACATGTGCCTTTCTGATCAGCCCCAGTGAAAATCTCGACCCTGAGCCACAGTCTTACCTGAGCAGTTTTATTGCACACGTGAATTCATTTTTACTAGTACTGTAAGAGTGTCCTTTGAAAGACTCTCACAGGAGGTACAGGACATAGGAAGCCTACATATGAATTCTCCAAACTCTGCTTGAGAAATGTACTTTTTTCCCTTACTGATTTGGCAGTATATCCTTACTGTGCTGCTGTAATAAATCATAACTGTGAGTATGCTGCTGAAATCTCTGAATCCCTCTAGTAACTCACACAGTGCAGGTGGTCTTGGGGGGTCCTTGAGACAGTAGAATGAGAGGACTCCTTGATTGAAGTAATGGACATAGAGCATAGTGAAGGCACCTCTGTGGATATACCCAGGTGCCAAGAAAACCACTGGATTTTACATCTGATTTCATAATTCATACTCAAAGGTGGAAACTAGCACCCCTGGTATGAAATTCATTGATATGAATATTAGGATTGTGCCTCTAATAATTGTTAGCAGTTTATTCACTATTAGGCAAATAAAGAGAGGCTACCTGAGCAACTGAAGTATAAACCCCAACATTTTCCAAGAGAGTTAAAATTGTACTAGAGAATTTGGCTTTTCTTGGATGCAACTCTGCATACTGATTAGCAGCCCAAAGAGGCAAATTTATTCAAATCTACCTCCCTAAAACAAATGCCATCTTCTCCGTGGGAGTAAAATGGTGTGGAGCTATATATAGGGTACACCATTTAAAATTTCTTTTTCAGGAAAATTCCTCTCCACACTCCTTTGCATTAGCTGTATTTGTAACTGGGTAGCAGCTGAACCTCATTTCAAAAGAGATGGCTCACTAATCCCTTGGGCCTTGTTCTGATACCATGTTGTATAATCTATGAATGAATTGTGCAACCTATACAAACACTGTACAGTTTGTTGTGAAATCTTTTCTTAGATGTCTACTTCATGGTAAACTCCTAGTCCAAGGCATGTCAGTTTTCTTTTACCATTAGCTGCATATCAAGTTTGTCAGAAAGAAGCTGGTGTTCCCACACACAGAGAATACCCAGGAACACATATACATATGTACATACATGAAAACACATATTCTTATATCAGGGGAGATTTGGAACCAAAATTGAATTAAATAAAATTGGCACCCCTATCTCAAGCAGCTGAAAAGGCCAATTAGAGTGGAAATGTGATTCTTATATAGAAGACTTGGTAGTCCAGTGCTCCCATCATTATATTTTTAGGGCAAGGTTAAACTTCTGCCCACAGGGGAAATATATTTTCCATATATTAGAGTGAAATAGTTTTTCTTGAAAAAAATGGATGCTCAGGTTGAAAGTGTACTATGTCCTTAAGCAGCTAGAAGTGATAGTGATTGAAGATCCCACCATCACCTGTTCTGATGGGAGCCTGCTAACACCTCTCCACTCCACCTTTGGAGTCATCAAATTCTGAATGCAAAAGGAGAATCAAAGTCCTATATTTGCAAATCACTAAAATATTCAGAAAAAAAATGGAACCTACTCCTTTAGAGAAGTGAAACTTCCTGAGAGATGGTGGACACCCGACGCTGTGCATCCAACAACAGTACCTCTAGGGAACGGAGGGAGGGTGGAGAAGAGATGAAGATCTGAAGGTCAAAACCAAAGGCCATCATAGGGCTCACACTTTTGTAAAAGGAAAATATTTAAAGTGCCTCCTTCCTATCACATGTCTCCATCACAATGCCATACCGTGGGTCAGGAAGCGTGTTCAGGCTGAGAACTTCCCAATCACCTTGGGAAGTCTGTAGGTAAGGAGGGAAAGTCTTCCTCTCTGAGATTACTAAGTGGCATCACAACAGTGGAAATCTCCTATGGCAATCAGGTCCCCTCTTGCAACATGAAAGACAATTAGATAAGTCTACCCAGACTGGAAGTTTCTGTAAGTCAGAGAGCCTATTTCTTCTTTAATATGCCATTTTTTACCCCAGGAAGGTATCTGCTTAACAATGTGTTTCTTAATGAATGAAACAGAGTTCAGAGTTAATTCCTTTATCTAAAATGCTACCATCTCTACCTCTATTGGGGCCTGTTAAAAATGTATACTTATAGCTGGGTATGGTGCCATATGCTTGTAATCCCAGTTGTTTGGGATACTAAGGCAGCAGGATTGCAAGTTCAAAGCCAGCCTCAGCAATTTAACAAGACCCTGCCCCAAAATTAAAAATTAAAAAAAAAAATATCAAAGGCCAAGGATGTGGTTCAGTGCTTAAACGCCCCTGGGATCAATCCCTGGTACCAAAAAAATAAAAATAAAAAATGCCCTGTGTACATGTATGAATGCACAGATGGTGTGACTCTACTTTGTGTACAACCAGAGAAACAAGAGCTGTACTCCATTTGTGTTCAATGAATCAAAATTAAATAAATTTAAATAAATAAAAAGAGAAGAAAAGAACAAGAACTGTATACATGTTATGAATCCTTAGCAAAATTTTTCTTAATTCCTCTGTCTACACATAATCTCTGCCTCCTAAGAATAATCATTGTGCTCCATTATCTTGGTAGTGATAATCTATGTAAGTGTGAAATAAAGACATCTGTTTATTTTATTCTTGTCCTCTTCCCCATCCCACTCCATCCCTGAACCGCATGTACTATAAAGTCCTTGAACGTCATATACATCTTTGTGCTCTTTTGCTTGATTCTGGTGTAGAGCAAAGTATCTTAGTTATAAGGAGTTCAGATTATTTTAATTTGGTTTTTACTCATGTAAAATGATTTGCAGGGTTTTTTCTCCTGTTTCTACCTCTCAACATGTCAGAATTATCCTCAAATAGTATCACAATGTTCATCCCCCATTTTATTGTGTGAAACAAATCATCATCACCACATTTATTGGGCATATTGCAGGGTGGTATCCTAATACTGTCTGTACTTCTATTTCCTGCCACTAGCAACTGAAATATCTTCATTTATAAGCATTTTTATTGTTTTAAGAAAGACCTACTTCTCCTATCCTGAGCTTGGTGGATATGCTCATTTTATCATTTCACCTGATGTTGTACATCAGGTTAAACTGGATATACTCAGTGGGAATCCTGAGGATAAAGGTTGACTCACTGGATGACTTGTTAATCCTCATTGGTCAAAACACTTCTGACTTCTCATTTGTAAAATGAGATTTTAAAACTTCCATCATTATTTATTAAGTATCCACTATACCCTGGGAACCTAATAAAAGAGACTGCATTCAAAGAGCTTAAAAATAATGCATCCAATTGCAGTAAGGGAACATGGTAGGAACTCTCACCCAGGGTCACTACATTTTCAGTGCTTTACATATTAAAAGGTACCAATTTTATATAAGCTCAGATGCACAATTTGTAAGAAGGCTAGCAAATGATTCCTAAGAGAGATTGTATCCCAGTGGCAGAGAAGTATCAGGATTAGAGGCCCCACAGCTGGATCAGTCTACTAAAAAAAAAGGAAGACAAGATTAACGATTAGTTCAGAGTATTAAAAAGTTTCGCAGGGAGAATAGGCTTTTTCTTTTGCAGAGATATGAAGAAATTGCACATAACAAGACAAACACTCTAAACACTTCCTATATTCCCTATAAGAAGGAAATGTTTAGTTTATACACCAAGCTCCATAACCATCAATCCTTTATTCAAGTCACAAAATTCCACCTACAACAAATCATGACCAGACTTCCAAGCAAGCATATTTAAAAACAAATCCTAATTTATCTGTTTTTCACTCCAGACAATGAGGCAGATCCTTTCTATCCTTAGCTTCCTCATGTTCAAACAAGTCAGAGTAGTAACTATACCTACAAAATGGATTCATCAAAAAAAAAAATGAGAATGGATTTTTATCTTTGGCCCTATTTTCCTTATCCCTTCCCATTTATCTTAGTGGACTAGTTTTTATTTTCCCTTGCTATAGAATTAATGATTTAGACCCAGAATAACTGTTTTTATATAATCAATTCCATGGGTGTAAACATCAAATAATTTTAACAAGTATTCATGGTAAAATCATGTTTTTGAACTTTGAGTTCTTTTTTCAGTTTCCTTTTCCACCTACAGCTTAAAGAAGTATCAATTATTTTATTGTTTCTACCCTATTTGCTGCTTATTTGTTGAACGTAGAGCCCAAGGGAAATTTCATGATCATATAATCCAATTTGTTCATTTTACAGTTAAGAAAAAGAAAGACATTTAATAGCAGTCCAGGTCCCATGATCCCAAACTGGTGTTCTTGCCCCTGTGTTGCACCTCCTCCCTGCCACAAAGTGCTCCTGCGGGGAAACGCCAGCCTTCTCAACCGCCATTAAGAATGCAGCTTCCAAAGACTACTCTGACTAGAAGTCCCATATAAATCATGTCTGAATGATTTGAAATGTGCTAATGGATCTTGACTTTGAAAGTTTACCTCTGAAGTCCACACTTTATATTCAAAAGTTAGTTTTTCTTATGTAAAAACATTCCTTACTAAAAAAATTAGCTAATGCCATTGATCGAAATCAACTTCCAAGAATTTGAAAACACACTTGACCAAGAAATTTAGCTTAGGTAAATGACTTCTTACTAATTATCCCTTAAATACGTCTGTGTGTTTATAGAAAAAAAAAATTAAAATTTCAGCTAAAACTCCAGGAAGTATTGCTGCTTGCAAAACATAGCTTCAGATGGAATGTTATTTTCCATTTTGTCAAATATAATTTGCAGCTGTGCATAAACAAATTTTCCAATTGCAATGGAAAGACTAAATTTTTCATTTCCTTAAATAAAATTCATAGGATATGGAGAAAACAGTTAAGAGGAGATATATTTAAAAGATGCTGTTTTCTATTCTGTTCTTATATTTTTCTCAAAATGGAGCTTCTTGTATCAAATTTTAAAATAAGCACTAACATTTAAAAGACACTGTTTCAGTGTTGAGTGGTAAAAAATTCTCAAGAAAGAATCTAATAAGTGTACCAAAAGTAAATAGAATGTTAAAAACTAGAAAAATTTGCTGTAAGTGATAGAAATGTTTTCTTGCTTACTATTGTTTCTGATTATGTTTTTGAGTCAATAGACAAATAATTCCATTATTAAATATTATATAATAACACATGCATTCATTTATGAAAGTCGTGTTTCAAATGAAGCATAAGATTTGATATCATACATTATTGGCATATGTTAAATATAAAGTTCATAAATCTCTACAAAAAAAATTAAAACCTCTTGAAATAACAATCCATGCCTTTCTATTTTTTATCATTAGTTTCAGAATCTAGTACCAGCACCTGATACACAGAAATTGCTTAATAAAAATGTCTCAATACCTTTGAGAGTGTGAATACGTTCTGTGTTATCAGGATTCTCAATAACAATAAAATATACTGAGGCCAGTTTAAGCAGAAATGAGATTTAGTAGATGACATCAGATAACCCCAGATTTCCCATTTCTGGCCAAGGCTCCGTGGCTATAAATAATTTTCAAAACAGAATAGGACTATTCCAGGAGAGTCCTTTGCCACTGCTACTGAGCACAGACTCTGTGGCTTGCCCTGCTGATACTGCATTGCACTGGTCCCTGAACTTGTACTCAAAACTTTCTTGCCATTCTTTGCCAATGCAATCAATGTGTGGACTTCACACTCTACTTTCTAACTTCTTCCCCTTGTATAATCTTTAAGTACATGATTGGCTTTATAGGAGAGGTTTTATCAAACAATCCCTTTCTGAAGATGACATATTTCTGTTCTTCCAGCTTCTACTTTCTCACCAGCAATCAACCAACCATTAAACCAGGACTATGTAATTTAGGTTTTTGTTATAGTAGCACTCGATTTTAGTCACAAATTTTTGTACAGTAGTGAAAATGCAAGGTTCTCATTTCTTGGTGTCCACATCTGTGTGTAATCCCCTTTGCTGGAGCATGGAGGAACTAATAACATGTCTTAACTAATAGAAAGTGTCAAAGGGGATGGAGTGTCCCTCTCTTGATTTTGTTACATTATATAGTATAATGTAAAATAAGCTGTCTAAGCAAACTAGAGACACTCTTTTGCTTACCTTGATGAAGAAACAGCCATGTGTAAACAACCTGTAGAAAGGGTCACATGACAGGGAATTGCTGGTGCCCACTGGGTCTGAGACCAGCCTTCAGTTGACAGCTAGTTGAAAACTGAGACCCTCAGTCATACAATCACAAAGAAATAAACCACTGGAAGAAGCTTCTTCCCCAACCATGTTTCCAAATAAAAATGCAGCCCAGTTGATATCCTGATTGAAACCTTGTAAAACACTGAGCTGAACTGTACCTAGCATCTTACCCCATGAAAGCTCTAAAAAAAAATGTATGTTATTGTAAGCTGCTAAATTTGTGATGATTTATTACACAATAATAAACACTAATATACCTTCTTATTGCAATTCAATTTTACTACCCTTATTTATTTTTTGCAAAATGTTAAGACTTTTTATTTGAAACTTTTTGTTTTGGTAATTTTGAACTTACAGAAAAGTTTCAAAAACATCCGATACACCCTTTACTCACATTTGTTGATTGTTCATATCTTGTCCATTTGCTTTATTGTTTACTTTCTTACACGTATTTATGTGTGTGTGTGTGTGTGTGTATAAATTTTCTTCTGAATGTTTGAGAATAGGAAAAATTTTTGTTTATCCATAAATACTTCAGTATTTCTCCCTCTCAAGAAATGACATTTTGTTGCCTTGTAGTATAATTATTTAAAACAGGTAATTAATGTTTAATTTTCTAATCTACAGTTCATACTGAAATATAAGTGCACTAATAAAGTGCTGTTTTAGTCAGCTTTTCCATAGCTGTGACCAAAATACCCAACCAGAACAACTTTGAGATGGGAAAGTTTACTAGGGGCTCACAGTTTCAGAGGTCTCAGTCCACAGACAATGCCTCCATTGCTCTGGGCCCAAGGTGAGGGGTAAGGGCCCGGTAGAAGAAAGTTGCTCCCCTTCATGGCAGCAAGGGAGTAGAAACAGTGGGTGTCCCACAACCCCTGCAAGAAAAAAATGCATCCTTACTGGACACTCCCCCAGTGACCAACCTCCTCCAGTCACACCCCACCTGCCTTTACAGTTACCACCTAGTCATTCAGACTAGGATAGACGGATTAGGTTACAGCACCCATAAACTAATCACTTCACTCTGAATATTCCTGCATTAACAGGAACTTTTGGGGGACACTTCACATTCAAACTGTTAAGAAGTCATTTGTAGCTAATTTCTTTGTTTTCTTCTCAGACTAGGATTCAGATTGTACTCATGTCATTTCAATTTTATTTCCTTTTCTCTGGCATTATTTCTTAGCCTATCTCTGTCATTCTTGACCTAACATTTTGAAGCATATAATCAGGGTTTATTTGATTGGATTCAACCTGCATGTTGGGCAGGGACACCCCAGAGTTGAGGCTGTGTCTTTCTGGTGGCACTATTCAGGAGGCAGATGATGTCTGCCTGAGAGGTGTTTCTGGCATTGGAATTCAGTGAACCATAAAGTCATGAACATACTTACACAAGTCTTATTGCCACTATTTTATTTCTCTTGTGTAACTAGGCTTATAGCTTTTGGTCATAGGACATATACATATATGTTTAACCTGACAAAAATTGCAAACCTCTTTTTGTGTGTGTGGTGCTGGGGATTAGAACCCAGGGCCTTGTACATGTGAGGCAAGCATTTTACCAACTAAGCTATATCCCCAGCCCTGCTAACCTCTTTTAGGGTCCCTCTAGAGTATATGATTCACATCCTCACATATTATTTTCATCTGTCCATGTACTGCTCAGCTGTCTTTTTTGTCTTTTTAACATTAATCATTTTGGTAGGTTGGTAGCAGGCTTTACTTTCATTTTAATTTGTGATTCCTAAACCTGGTAATGTTGAGTACTTTTTCATGTGCTTATTGGCTATTTGTATTTTCCTCTGTAAGGTATCAGTTCAAGTCGGTTCATTTTCGCATTGTATTTTTTATTATTGAATTGTAGGAAATCTGCATATATTTTGGATAGAAATCCTTCATCACATATATGTTTTACAAATATTTTCTCCAAATCTATGGTGTGTCTATTCTTTTTAAAAATCAATCACTTTATAGGCAGTATTGAATTTTGATAAAGTCCAATTTATCAATTTTTCTTTATGCTCATTACTTCATTTGTTTTTACTTTGCTGCAAAGCATATAGGTTTTTCCTAGCAACCACGCAAGCACAAGGGCCTGGTTCAATACCCAGTACCCCCAATAAAAACAAATCCCCCCCAAAATGTCAGTTGTGGCAAGGTTGAGAACCCCTTCTTTAACATCTAATCTGAACTGGGGAGAAGGAAGCAACACTACATATATATTGGTTTCATTAATTTATGACAGATGATTACATGTTTGAGCCAATGGAAATTAAATAATAACATGACTCATATGCAAGTGCCTAGGTTAATCTGAAGTCCCTGGGACCTCCTTGGTCACAGGAATTTAAACCAATGCTTTTTGTGGCTAAAGAAACAAAAATGAGAGCAAATTTGCCTCTTATAGAAGGAGTCCTATTAGTAAAGGGTTACTGCTCAAGCTAAATTAAAACAAATCAGTGACATTTTTCTCCCCATTATGTGCACAAATCTCCCATAAAAATCAATGAAAGCCGCATCTGTGTAACTGAGATCAGAATGCAGCTAATTCCAGCTCTAACTTGCTATCCCTTCCAGGGCTCATAAACCCCACAATCGTTGCTCAGGAACAGGAGGACCCTGTGATGAATACAGAAGCTCAAGCCAAATCCTGGATGAATCATCCAGATCACTCCGTTCTCTGGTTTATTAGGCAGCTGAGGAATCTTAAGGTTCTGGATGCAGTCACAACTGGAGCACAGCTCCAGGGAATAATCCTGAATCAAAGGAGGAGCCACTGCACTTAGAAACAAAACAAAACAAAACAAAACAAAACAAAACACACACACAAAAAAACAGTTTGTTACTCCCAATTATCAAAGTGACCTATATTTCCTCTAAAGATATAAAAAACTATAAGTAAAAACATTACTTATGAATTCATTACCCCAAAGCCTATTAAATGTGCAGATTTCACTTTAGAGAGATTCATCTATGCAATTCTTTTTTGTTTGCTTGTTTTCTTTTTTACTTAAAGATTTAGCTTTATATACAATTTTGTATTCTGGATCTTTCACAGATCATTTTCCCATTGTGGCTAAAAAAGAAAAACTTTGAAGTATTACTCTGACATGCACCTGCTATGGTTTGGATATGGATTGTGTATCTCCTGAGGGGTTCATGCATTGGGAGCCTGGTCCCTAGTGTGTGGCACTAAGAGATGGAGGGACCTCTGAGAGGTGGGGTCACTGAGGGGTCCTTGGGTTCTTGAGGGAACTGCCCTCAGAAGGATTTAAGGTAGCTTCTTGGGACCCCTGAGTTCTCACAAGAGTGATTTGTTATAAGACAAAACCCAACTCCAGAATAACCCCTGACTTCCTATTTTGAGATGATGTCATCTCTTCCTCTCACATGTGCAATTCACCAAGCCAATGCTGACACCATGCCCTTGAACATCCTGTGAGAAAAAAAAAAAAAAAATTTTTCTTTATCAAGTTATCAAGTTATCCTGCCTCTAGTGTTTCATTATAGTAACAACAATGTATGAATACAGTATTCAAATAATCAATCACCAGGTTTTACTGTCATTTAATCTTAATAATTAATCTTAATAATTGTTTATTTCATGTGAGGCATCTAGGTTACTTCTCACTTTTTCATCATTTTGGAAAATATAGTAGCAATTATCTTTATGAATATATCTATTCTTCATTTTATTTTTTCCTAGATTATAATTGCAAAAGCAGAATTATAGAATTGTGATTTACACTGCATTAAAACTACAAATAAATATATATGTTGCAATTTTTTTCTGAAAAACTTTATGCCAATTTACATTCTCCAAGGCAGTATATTCCCCTCATCTTACTATCAACCCAGCAGATTTCTTACTCAACTAGTTATATTAGATATGATAATATTTATTTCATCTTCTCCCTCTCTGAAAGAGGTAATAAGAGATCTCAATAGACAAACTTGTTAGGAATAATTTATCTTTCAGTTGATAACAATGCATAATGTTTTCCTGTCAAATATCAAAGAAATAAAGGATTCTAACAACGTAGATTACTGATCTGCAATGATAGCAATCTTAATTTTCAAGATAATAGAACCTTAGTTTTCATATAATTTTAAAGGATCCTCAAGTACATTTAAATATAAAATCAATTACAATAATTTTTAAATTGATCTTTATGTATGGGAGTGGGTAAAAATCCTGTATCTGTGCTGTCATGGAACAACCCACTTTAATCATAACTAGCATGCAGAGTTCAACTGTGGTGAAGGGCATCAGAATGGATGCTGAGAACCAACCAGGAGATGATCATATTAAAGGAAGAAGCAGTCTGCGAAGGCTTGGGGCTTGCGTTTTCGCCTTTGCATCATTAGTTCCAGGAAGAACAATCATTTTGTCTTTGGTGCCTTATTCCCCGATTACTTTAATTTTAACCATATTATATTGGCCCATGGAGTAGAAATGGGAAAGAGACTAAGAAAAACAAGAGAGAAAGAAGAAAGATGGTCTTTCGGAGATCAAAATCTGGGTGGGGGTTAGTTTCAGTGTAGCATCTTGAGAGAGGAAAAAACCTTCAGAGTAGCACAGAAAGCTGAAGGAAGATCAAGCTGTTTGTGACTGGGGTTGTAATCTGAAACTTCCACTTGTGACTTTAGACTCATCTGGAGGGCATCTCAAATTTTGTTTTACTTTACACTAAAAAAAATTCAGTGTTCTACATATGGTAAATATCCACAGCTTGTTTTTCCTCTTGGGAAATTTATTTAGTAATTCACCAAATATTTATGAAATGCCTACTATGCACACAATACTGTTTTGGGCAGGCACTGCGAACTAATGGTAAGCAAAGCAAGGAAGGTCCCTGCCCTCATCCATGTAAGCTTAGAGCTGCATCTATGAAAGCAGGTCACCTTTTCTCCCAATTCAATTTTTTTTTAAATATTACTTTTGATATTATTTACCTTAATCACTAAGATTTTCTGTGTTCCCTTAAATCTCGTGCCTAATATAAACACTTTACTCACCTTATCCCAGCCCTAGTGAGCTTTGCTTGTGAAAAATTGACCAGCAAATTTTAAATTGTTCAGTTGTGGATGAAAATCCCTTGGGGATAAAGTATCAAAGATACCAATTTATCCAGAACATAAAGCACAACAGTAGCAGCAGTAACAGTTTACTCATCTTTGGACAACTTCTCAGGAAATAAAACATTTAATAACAAATATTTGTTGAGTGCTTAATCTTGGCCAGGTAATATTTTAGAACTGATAATACTGCTGTGAGCCGATTGATGGAGTTCCTACCAACATAGTGCTTAGAGTTGAGGGCAAGGCGATAAACAAAGAAAATGAACCATTAGCTAATATTAGAAGTAATAAGTGCTCTAAAGAAAACAAAATGGGGAAATGAAATATCACATGAGTGTAGGGATGAGGAATAGTCAAGGCATTGAGTAAAGGGAGGTAATAATTTTGTTAAAATTTAATAATCTAAGGAAATTTAATAATCTAAGGAAAGACCAACCCAAGTAAAAGAAATAGTGAATACAAAGTCTTTGAGGTAGGAACAACGTTTTTTTCTTAAAAACTAAAAAGCAAGAAAAGGTAAAAAGAAAAGTTGTAGATGCAATCATGTAGGATCTTATAGGTCCTATGAAAAGTTTAGATTTTTTTATCTTTCCTGAATCCCAAGAGAAATCACAGGAGTGCTTCAACTTGACTTGTCTATGAAAAAACCATTACAAAATGGTTGGAATTAGAACAAAAGTAGATCAAAACTTAAAAAAATTTTTTTAAAGGACAAAAGTAGAAGCTGTTTGGAAATATTGAGGTCTTAGTGAGAAGGAATGGTGACCTGGACTACATTATAATAATTTAAAATAAGGATAAATCGATAAACTTTCTGGATAAACTTTGGATGTAGAACTATTAGGCTTTTCTCCCAATAGTGTCTCAGCTCTACTACTTATTGGTCAATTTTATACATTTTTGCATCTAAGTTTCTTCATCTGAAAGATAATTACTGTACCTAATTTATAGAATTGAAGTCCTTACAAGAGATCCTGACAGATACTAAAAATCAATAAATGTTAGTTTCCACCATATTTATCACTTAAAGTAAGGAATTAGAAATGGCCTCTAGGTCTGGTTTGATTAATTGGATAGGCAAGGTTGTTTTAGAGTAGAAAAATATCTGAGAAGATGCAAATTTCAAGGACAGGAAATCCAGAGTTGTCTTTTGGATCTGTTAATTTGAGATATCTGTGAGAAATTTAACCGGATTTACAAATTTTGAACTTAAGAAAAGGGTTAGTGTTGGAAATAGGTTTTTGAGAGTGTTTTAGTCAGATTTATGATTGTTGTCACCAAAAGTCCTGACAAAAACAATGTAGAAGAGGAAAAGTTAATTTGTGTCTCATAGTTTCAGAGTTCTCAGTTCACAGATGGCTAACTTCACTACTCTGGGCCCCAGGGGAGGCAGAACCTCATGGCGGAAGGATGTGGTGGAGGAAAGCAGCTCAGGACAATGCAGTCCAGAAGCAGAGAGAAAACTACTCTCACCAGAGACAAATACATATCCCAAAGGCATATCCACTGTGTCCATGCTCCTCCAGCCACATCCTCCCTGCCTACAGTTACCACCTATTTAATCCATTCAAATGGATTAATGTACTGATTACGCTTGGGCTCTAATAATCTCAATTTTTGCACATCTAAACTTTCTTGAATTGTCTCACACATGAGCTTCTGGGGACACCTAATATCTAAACCATAACAGACAATCATCAGGATACAGGTGTATTTACATTCAGAGATCTGGAACAGATCACCTGAGGAGACCATGTACACAAAAAGAAAGAAAGGTCAAAGGCTGAATCCTTTAAAATGTCGAAATTTCAACTAAGGAAGGAAAAGGGTGCTAGCAGAAAAACTTAGAGAAGTAAGTAGTTGGGGAGATAGAAGTAAACAAGAAGCGTGTGGTGTCCTGGAAACCAGGGAAGGATTTTAAAGTTTAAACTGACACATATTATTTTATAATGAACAGTTATAGTTTTCTAATAAAAGTTAAAAGCACAGAAACAATTTCAACTTCTCTGTAACAACACTCCACACCAATTTTAGAATCTTACAATGAAAATGTTGAGAAAATATTTTGTAATTTGGTCTGGGATATATACTCTTTCCTAGCTTAGAAAGAAATTCTCAGAACAATTTTCCCACAACTCTGTAATTCACTGCAGTAGAATAAAGTAGATGCAATAAATGGAAATTATCATATCAATGCCAAGTTCTATTACTACATATGAAATAAATCCCCCATATGACCACAACAATATAAAAAATAATGCATAATTTTATCACCTAGTTTGGAAAGATAAATTTCAGAGATTGAAAGAATTTTTATTGACAGCTCTATTCCACATGAGTGTTAGGAAATGGAGAGCGTGTTTGGGGGATTTACTTTACAGAAATGTAAATAAATTCACTTCATGATTTTAAAACTGAAAAGTAACATACAGAAGAAAACAGATAAGAAATCTATTTGAAAACATGAACAATAACTTTAAACCAAACACAACATTCTACACACAACAGAAGCAATAACTCTTTTTGTATTAGCAGTAAGTATGACAGGTTAAGCAAAGGAAAATCTATATTTTCCAAAGAATTGCATCATTATTCTTAATTTTCACAGTTAAAAAAAAAAACAAACAAACACTGCTAATAGTCACATCTTTACTTTATTCAGCATTATTTTTCCAAAGTCACATTATGGCATATTTATTTACATCTTTGTTCATTCACTACACAAACAAAATGAGATTGTTTTAAAATTGTATAGAAAACAAATGAATAAAATAACTGAGAGTATAGGAGTCAAAGAAATTTAGGGATATAAAAATTGTAATTCTACTAATAAAACTGCAGCACAGAAATTTGAACCATTCTATCACATATAGGCCTAAATAGGGTCCCAAATTTGGTTTATATTTCCAAGTAAGTGCTGCAAAGAGGAGATAAAATCATAAGATTTATAATATTGATTAAAACCAAACCTCAAGCAAATATTCTCACTCCTTGGTTCCAGTGGCAATCTTGTAATTAGCACATCTATGACTACAAAATAGTCATCCACATAACAATGAAACTCCATCCCTTCAATGATGTTCCATTATCTTAAAATAAAATCCTGATCACTTGACGAAGTTTGCAAGTATTTGGTTTGCAAGTATTTGGCCTGGTTCCTACCTATTTTTCTAAAATCATCTCTCATTTTTCCCAACCTCCATTCTCTCTCTCACAATGTTACAACTTTTAGACCCTGCAAAACACCAATTTGTCTGGCAAATCTCTGATCTTTGCATTGGTCCATTTACTTGGAATAGAGACTTCACCTTCATCTAACTCTAACTCAGATTTCTAACTAAACTTATTTCTCTGGAAAAACTACTTAGGCTTACTCCCTCTCAGTCATAGGTCTCAACATAGTGTTGAGCAACACTGAACTTATTCCCACTGTAGTTTTTACCATTCTTTAATCATTTTGCTTATTGTTCAATGATCTCTACAGTTGCACTTTTAATTTTTCAAAGTGTGATCCTTAGATCATACCTAAGATGCTTGTTAGAAAAATGCAGTCACAGTTAACTATCCAAAGCCTGAATCAGAGTCTTTGAGAATAAAATGAGAGAAAATGTTTTTTTGCTGTTGTTATTTTAATTTGTTTTTTTTTTTAATTTTGTTGTTATTAGTTGGTTGGTGTTTAATGCTGGGATCAAACCTAGTCTCACACATGCTAGGCAAGCACTCTACCATTCAACTACATATACCCCAAGGCTGAGAATATATTATTTTAAGCAACACCCTGGACTGGTACTATCCAATTGAAATATAATGTGAGCCAAAAATACAAACATCCTATATAATCTTAAATTTTCCAGCAGCCACATTTAAAAAAAAATAGGAAAAGAAACAGTCGAAATCAACTTTACTATTATATTTGATCAAATATATCTAAAATATTACTTCTACTGGTAATCAATATAAAACTATTAATAGGTATTTGATATCTCCCCATACTAATTCTTCAAAATCTAGTGTGTAACTTACACTTAACATTCTCTTCACTTCTGATTAGCCATATTTAAGTGCTTTTTACCCACAAATAGCAAGTGGTAACCATTTGGAGCAAAACAACCCTAGATGGTTCTGTGGCAGGAGACCAACAACTAAACTCTCACAAAAATAGACCATAGCTTCTACCTCTCTTATAATTTTATCTTTCAATATATGCCAGGCACATATAATAAATTATTTTTTTTCTAATGTCTATCGAATATTACTTTTTTTTGGTAAAACAGAACATAAAAAGGTTCAAAAAAATCAGAACAAGAATCAATCTTTGAGAGGATGGTTTTGAACCTGTAATATGACAAGTTGCTATACAAAAATATTTCTATTCTCCCAGCAACTTCCTCTCTGGCTGCCACATTGCCCTCTTATAATTACTCTGAGCTCAAGGATAATGGCCACTTGGAAACATCTTGAGCTGAGAGAAGTTGGGATAAGTAAATGGGAAAAGGACAGGAGGCACCTACAATTATACAGGTTACAATGAAAGATTACAATGAATAAAGGTTACAATGAAAACAGACACATCCATGCATATATTTCAGCAGCATCCCCCTCTATGACCTCCAACTCCCAGTCCACGAATTCAGTCTCACCTTTTGTAACCTGTTTCCGTTTCAAGGTTGATAATTATTTCCTCAGAAAGAAAAGAAGTGAGAAATTATGATCTAAACACCAAGCTGTTAATTATCAGAGTCTGTTAAATCTAATTCTAACCTGGAAATTTTCTGTTTTCTCACTTTCTGGGAGAAAAGAAAAAGAAGCACCATGGTTTTATGATTTATAACAAAGAATCTCATTTTTTCTAAATGTCAGCAGATACTTTTCAAGTCTACCCTGAAAGAGTAACACAATAACCTTGAAAAAAGAAAGAACTGCAGAATAGAAGCCCAGCTTGACCCCCAACTTCACTTATCTCAATTATTTTTAATGTGCAAAACAGCAGTAACAACAATATATTTTTCTGCATTCTGTTGACTTCAAAGTAAGAAAGAGGAAAAATTTGTCATTTTCCATGTGGTAATCCAATTCATGTGTTGTTTATGCAATTGGGGGATATTAAACACTGGAAATTAACATCTTCAAAAGTTCCGTTGACATTTCTATATTCAAGGGGAGAGATAATAATGTAAAAATGAACTCTGTTGCTTCAAAGATCATGGAAGTATAGAAAGAAAGGAGAAATGCTTCTCTCAAAGCAAATTCAGAAAACACTATGAAATTAGATAAACCTTGGTTTCTACCCTTTATTCCTTCTTTCCACATCCTGTATATTTTCTGCACATTTTCTTTCTACTAAGCAGGAAGCACATCAAAAGTTCCTGGCTAGATCAGAAATTTGCTCAGGAATCAAGGATTTCCTCATTACTGTTACCTATTCTTCTGCCAGCTCTCCTAACAATTTTAGCTGTAGGATTCTGTTACCTGAATTAATTTGTGCCCAGATTTTTATACTCCCTTTTTGTTCTCCTGGTTCTCTTCTCCTAGTGCAGGGCACCAATTGGACCTGAAGGGTAGACCCTACCATTTCTCATAGGTCTGCATTTACCTCCTCCTGTGAGAATCCTGACTTCAGGAGATCAACATGGGGTGTGGTTTCCAGAGCTAGAGTTCCAGAAAACCTGCAAATGAAGCCATCGTGGAAGCTGAGGAAATGAAGGCACTTCGAAAACTCCTGAGCTTAAAAACAGAAAAAAAGCATGGCAGAGGGTCTGCCAGACTGATGTCAAATTCCATTCCTGCCTCTTCCTCCTACTCCCAATGTGACCATTTGAGGTGTAGAGGCACATGTGGCAGGGGGGATAACCAGAATGCTAGAAGATCCAATACCATACAGCAGGGATTTTACAGTGATTTAGGTTAAATTGAGGGCTGTAGATAAGTTTTAATATCCCACTCTATTTCTCCAAATGAAACATACCAACTATTGTCACAAGTACTTAGAGGCTGCTTTTGGTAAAAGCCCTGACTCTTCACTTGGGCCTGCAGATGCCAGCACATGCCTGATGGGTAGCTAAAAGGAGTATAATAGCTTGTCATCTCTATATCCATTTTACATGTGTCTCCTCTGCTCTGAGTCATTCTCTCCTGCAGTTACCTTGGATTCTAGGAACAATGGGTCTGATGAAAAAACATCTTGTGAGGAGAGTCAAAACAGCCCTCACCAGGGAACAGCCAGCAACTTTTATCTCAGACAAAGCTCTGCCTGACCAGTCCTGAGATAATGACCAACCAGGCCACAGTCAGACCAAGATTCTCGAGTCTCATCCCCCACCCCCACTTTCATTCATTTCCTATCTAAACCTGAAACTTGTCAGTACCCTCAAGGAAAAAGCTGAGGACTGAAGGGTTATGGAAAATAATACTCCTATAAGGCAGTTCAGGGGAAAAACGAAAAGATGGTGTGGCTCAAGAGGAAGGAGGGAAATTAGTAAACATTAAACCTCTCCCAGATTCTTTTTCCAGGAACAATTGACCCTGAATGAAGGAGGTGGATACTAAACCTGGGCCCTAAGCTTTGACCTAACCCCATTGTCAATTAGTCCTGCATGGAGCCACAGTAAATAACAAAACTCTGAGAAACAATGAATCCCAGAGGAAGAAGAAAAGCAACAGATGGAATTTGAGTTTTCATCCCTTGGGATCTGAGCTCCTATCTCCTCCTGGTAACAATGAGTTTCAAACTTTTTACAACTGCCTTCCTGAGTTAAAACTTTAACTGTACAATTAGCTCCCTCACTGTCCCATCAGCACATCCGCAGTTTCCAATGATTAAACCACCCTCATTGTACCCTATAAAATTCAAACCCTTTCTGTGACAGGGGACCATTTTCTTACACAGAAAATGAGCCCCTTCAGTGCCTGAATGATTGAGTCCATTAATAAATAAAGGACTTTGCTGAATCTGTTGAGGTCTGCATCCATCATTTTGTACTTACAAGGACCCTTGATCTCCTTGTCTCTTGATATAATCTTATTGAATACATTCCTTTTGTTTCCTTCACCATTACCTTTTCCATTTGGTTTCTAGAGTAAGCGACTAGACTTGATTCATTGAGACCCCCGGAGTTGGGCCTCTGACCTAGGACTCTGGGTATATCAATTTTTTCTCTAGTCCCATCACTCCAGTATTTTTTAAAAACTGGTGCAAATTAAATAATTTCTCTAAACTGAGATTTGTCACACATTACATATATTCTTAGAGTAAGCAATAGATTGTAAATATTTACTCTTCAAACTGTGACTACAAATTGAGGCCAAGTTAGAAGATAAGAGCTGAGAAAAGTCCATTACATACAGCACTTAGGAAATTATTAGTAACTGGGAATGCCTTTTGGAAATGAAAGGAAGTCTGCAAAATATTGAATTGAATGGCAAGTATGGAAGGAGATCCAGCAAGTATTCACTCTTTCAAGAGGCTTTGCAAGAGGAGAAAAATAAATAAATAAACAAACAAATAAATAAATGGATTCCACCTAGAAGACAACTCGAAAGTCCTGACAGAACAAAGAGATCAACATTTGTACAAGACTAAAAATATGCCACCCCAAAATATAACTGTAAGAGAACAGAATATGCCAAAATATGCCTTGTTAGCATAAGGATTATTTTGGGCCAATTATTTTGGGAAGCAGCAAGCACAAAATTAGCTTGAAAGCACAGTAGAAGTTATGTTCTGCAATAGAAATTTATGTCTATAAATGAAATCCCCTATTGTAAGAGTGTCTCCCTCTCTGTACCAAGAAGAGAAGGATGACAAAATCACAAGAGACTCTTATTACTGACGAAGGTTCTGGCTTAAATCTCCATAACAAACTTTGTTCTCATTTGCCAAGTCTTGTGCCCTCCCTGCGATTGGGCTTTCCTGTAACCTACATTCTTTGCTTTTAGCTAAAGATGCCACATAAGCCTGAATTCTGAGCCACCTCTTTGAGAGTTACTTATTTTCTCCCATTTCCATGTATGCATGAGCTGTGCCTGTTGATAAATTTGTTTGTTTTTCTCTTGTCAATCTGTTTTTTGTTAGAAGTGTTAACAACCAAAAACTTGGAAAGATAGAAGAAAACTTTTACTTTTTCCTACACATAATTATGACAATGAAAGAATCCAGCTAAGTAAGAAATACTAAACTCTAAAGGGTTTTAAAACATTCATTGACATAAAAATGGTTATGTGTATATGCACAATTTTAATCTCCAAAATATATAACAATGACTCAGGCCATATTTTCTGACTGAAATGAAGAACTCTTCCTCCACAAAAATATCTATTCATAGGAAATTATAAAATTTCATTCTAAATTAAATTATGAATTTCTAAAAATGAATGACAATGAAAGTATTTCACATCAAAACCTATGAGCTGTAGCTCAAATAATACCTAGAGGAAAATAAGCAGACTACAATGTATTTAATAGAAACCCAGGAAGAAAAAAATTAATGCACTAAGCAGAATTCAATTAGAGAAGCCAGATAAAAGAAAAATGAAATAAGCATAAATAAAGTAGAAGAAAATTAGCCTAGAGAAAACATCATTATTTAATATTTAATGGTGAAATATTAAAAGAAGTTGCATTAAATTCAAGAACAACATTATTTAACATTATCCTGGAGATTATAGTCATTGCAAAATACTACAGGAAAAACATGAAACATGAACATTGAAAAGGAGATAAAATTATTATATTGGGGGAGTATATGGTTGTTTTAATGAAAGTACAAAAGAAGAGAGAGAGACTATCCATCAGCCTTGAATAGGGAGCCATGTCTTTAGCTCACACAGCAGAGAAGGAGGTAGAATGTTGCTTTAGTAAGTCCAGGGAATGAACCCAATTGAAGTTCATTTCCTCTGTGAATTAGATGAATATCTGCTGTGATGCGAGCAAAGGACTTGAGAGTTTGTGAAAATCTAAAATACCAACAGAGAGCAATACTTGCTGACCAAATATTAGGAGTCAAGATGAATTTATATGCCATAATAACAGAGGTCTCAAATTTTTATGATTGTTTTCACTTCCAAAATTTTTTATGCTGTGCCTAGTAGAGTGGAGTACAACAATTTGTTTTAAGACAAAGCAAATTTTTAAATAAGAGATGAAAGAGAGTGAAATTGATATAGAGAATTAAAACAAATCATTTGTCATTGTCAATCTGTTTAACTTTGTCATATTTTTCCAAGAAAGCAAAATGTCCCACAGTTATCTTTTTCATTTGTTCTTTTATTTTTGCCTAATTTGCAATACAGATGAACTATTGAAAATTTACTTAGAATAATAGTATTGTGTACCTGCTGAATTTGTACAAAATTTACCCATTTTTGTCCTCTTACATTGAGGATCAAATGGGTAAATTTTCATTCATTGAATTCCATTAACATGACTCTAACTAAATGAAGATTTTTAAAATGAAGTAAAACATTGTTTTAAATATGTAAATAGAAATGTGTAAATTAAATCCTTAATTTTTCTGATGCTATATGATGTTAAGATCATAATTAGGTTTTTAAAAATTATTACCTATTAACTGAGATACAAGTCTGAATGATCTATACACCTGTATGTGTATGCACACACACACACACACACACACACACACACACAACCATCTCATCTCTACATATAAAAGGTAATGATGCTGCCGCTCACTATACAATTAAATGCACTCACTTTCTTCATCTCATTAGGCCACTAAAATTATTTAAGCATGTCTGGTCTATTTCTCTTTCCTTGCAGCACATTGCAATTCAATTCTCTTTTGGTGAACAGTGGGACAATAGTAGTCATCCCTTTCTATTCCATTTGAAAGTGCTGGGCATATGGGTGAATTCACTAGCAATAATTTCAAAATTATGATTGAGGATTTATGTGCCCAAAACTCTTATTTCTGTTAAATGGATTTGTGCATAAAACTCCTTGGAATCCAGACACCAGGAACTGTGGTTTGCATCAAGGTTAATTCCACCAAACAGGTTGGTATCAATTTCCTAGGTCCACAAACAGTGGGGACACAAGAGGGAACAGTCTCATTTCAATGTATCTGTAATTCAGTCATCCTGTGAAACAGTAGGTTGTAAATTCAAAAGTATAATCTGTGCTAGGAAGGGCTTGATGCTGTACTGTAAATTCAATCTCATGCTCTCTAATGGGAATTTATCCTGGAGATGAGTACAGTTTCTGATACCTGGCTGGATAATTGAGTGAGGCAAGGTCTAACAGAAAAAAAAAAAAATCTGCATTTAGATAGTCACACATATATAAGAAGCCAAGATTAAATTTTATTTTTAAAGACAATATCATTTTGTATGTGTGGACAATTGTTTAAATATTAATACTGCTTATAGTACCATGCTCAAAGACATATTGCTCATACCCGTTTTTAAGGCAATAGGAAAATTGAAATAAATACTTGTTTTAGTTCAAAAATTGCAGTGTTAATTACCTTGCTCTTAAAAATTCTGTAAAAGCTGCAACTGTTAAAACTATAATATTCAAAACTTATTATGGCTTAAGAGATATAAATTTATGTGATATATTGCATCAAGCTGATTGCTTGGAAATCTCAGTTCTCTTATTGACTGATTTTACCTATTATGAGATAGTCTTGAAAAAAGTCACCACCTTCTGTTGTGGTTATTAATTTTGCCTCCTGGGAACAATGCTGCAAGTCAGCTATTCTTCTTCCCAACGCTGTTGTGAGAGTGGTCTATACACTATAGATCCAAGTATTTCTGAAAACGTACAGAGTGATCAAACATAAACTGGCATCATTCCATGCATTGTATAACCCAATGTCAGCTGGGGTCATCCTTGAACTCTAGAAAAGATTAGCTCAAACCCTCATTCCAAGTCCTGCTGAGCTTTGCTACTGGAAGTGCATTCCATGGACAGCAGCATTACCTGGGGGAAAAAAGAGGAAACTTGGGCCCCATATCAGTTCTATTGAATCAAAATCTACATTTTAACAAACTCCTGCAAGATTTGTCCCTGTATTAAAGTCTGAGAAGCACTGCTGTGAAGTCCCTCCTAAGACTTCAAGAGAATTGAAATCCCAGGGGGCCTACTGCTTATGGTCACTTCATTCTGACTTTTTTACATTGATAATATTCTCTCTGCATGTTGCTACTCTTCTCCTCTTTTAATTTTCTTTAAAAAATAGAAAATAGAAGTGTCCTTGATTTACCCTATACACACACACATACTGACACACACACAAAGACTTTTTATAAGGTCTATAATTGATGTGAAAACCAAAACACAATAGGCAATTAAAGAGATCATTTTATTTATTCAGACTACTGCAATAGGAATAACATTCATTCAAGAGGAACATAGTAAAGAAAATGGAGAAAATCAAGGTTTTTGTAGAGGTTGTTAAGCAAGACCATCAGCTACAAATTTTATGGGAATCAGGAGGAAAAATAGACATGGATCTTGTCTTGGAATAGGCAACAACTAGGTGGCCCCTGTGGTTAGACATTTCAGGAACACAAAGTGTGGAGAGCTTCCTAATCATTACTGCTTCCCAGGAGCACAGGACTCAGGTAAACTGTCCATCCTTGCTTTTGTTAAGACAAGTGTCATTTGTTGCTGAACAAACTAAAACCTCCTAAGTGGAACAGAACAGGTCGAAGAAACAGTTTCTGGATACTTGATAACATTTCTCCTACAAAATTGGTTGAACCATTTGTTGAGAGGTGATGGCAAGGATATGTTGTTTGATTTCCTAAGGATTAGGCATCTTAATAGAGGGATACCTAAAACATGAGAATATCGCAAAGCTCCCAAGCCAGAATCACGATGCTGTTGTTGGTACTATGAAGTCTTGGTTACCTCCCGTATAAGACCTCAGTTGACCAGAGCCATTTAACCAGACTTCTATAGTCACAATGACTTGTCCCATGCATGGTCAGGGATTTGGGTGTTTATCAAAATGTCAGTTCAGGGGACTTCTTCCCATCTTGGGGAATATGTCCAGTTGCCAGGCAACCTAGTCCCAAAAGGGATCTGGGAAGATACATTTTAGTTTCAATGATGCTAAGCCAGGAGTGAGGGAGAAATTTTTTAAAACTGATTAATTGTAACTATATTTGAAAGAAACTAGAAAAACTGAAACTTTGGTAATGATTGACAATTTGTACAAGTAACAGTATTCAGTCTGTTATGGTTTGGGGGGATGAGGCATCCTCCCAAAGCTCCTCTATTAATGAAGGAATATTCAGAAGTGAAATGATTGGATTATGAGAACTGTAACTTAATTCATCCTAGTTTGAACAGACAGGGTGGCAACTGTAGGCAGGTGGGGTGTGACTGTAGGATGTAGGTCAATGGGGCCATACCCTGGAGGGGTGCATCTTCCTTATGAACTCTTCTCCCTTCTCTTTCTCTCTGTGCTTCCTGGCTCCCAGGAAGGAAGCAGAATTCCTCCACCATGCCTTTCTTACAAGATAATCTGCCTTATTTGGGGCCCAGAACAATGATTAAACCTCTAGAACTGTGAGCTAAAGTTAACGTTCCCCCTCTAAGTTGCTCTTGTCAGGTATTTTGGTCCACAGCAATAAAACCTAACACACAATTCAATATACAGGTAGGTACAAAAGCTGCATTTTCAACAGGTAAGCAGGAAGTCAGTTAAAGTTCTACCACAAAAGACAAAGTTCACATACCCATATTTTACTTGTAGTTTACTCATAATTTAGCACTAGCCCTTCTGGTGGCCAGGCTTATGCCACATATCCCCACCATAAATTATAGTTGGTATAACCTATCTGTTATAGCCAAAAAACCCCAAGTAGAAATATTTATTTCTCACAGTAGAAGCTGGAAAGTCCAAGATCAAAAAGCTATCAGATCCACCCTGTCTGGTGAAAGTACACCTCCTTGTTTACCTGTGTGCTTATGTGGTGGAGAGCAAAGCAAACTCTCCTGTCTCTTCTTATGAGGTCACTAATTCCATTATAACTGCCCCACCCTCATGACCTAAAGGTCCCCCAAATACGTGTTCTTTAGTCCCCCAAATACCTTCATATTGGAACTTGGAGTTTCAACATATGAATTTTACAGTGTGGAGGAGACACAAACATTTAGTCCAGAGCACAAGGTTTAAATATTACCTCTCAGGAGCCAGATGAAGTACCACACCTTTCTTTAGGATATCCAGGTAATGAACAATGCAGACTTGTTGAATTTATCCTTTATATTCACTGGGCCAACCAGAGTGTGGCTGCCTTACTCACCTGTAGGGCACGGAACTTATCTGCAGGTACTACATCAGTTTTCCCCAGAGGGCTTGTAAGAATTTGCTGGGTCCTTTAAAAGTGTTTGGTCATATCAGTTATTATCAAACATGACATCCTACATGTGGCCTTGGGTACATAACCAATGATTACAAATCTGTTGTCATACAAGGAGAACAAATTCTCATGGAGCCTATGAAAATAATTATGTCATCTGAAAACAGGAATACTTGTCAGGCAGGGGCAAAAAGATATCATTTGGGGTTGGGGATTTAGCTCAGTGGCAGAACGCTTGCCTAGCACACACAAGGCCCTGGGTTCCGTCCTCAGTCCTGAAAAAAAAAAAAAAGATATCATTTACAAATGTTTCATTTCAGTTTACAAAGCATAGTCTGCTACTCACGAGTTATAGACAACTTGAAAGACAAAGGGTTTTTAATACATCCAGAAAATGGACATTAAAGCATCAATAATATTCCAAACACAAATAATCCTTTAGCAATTCCTTTTGTGCTACATAGTTTCTTATTTTGCTAATCTTGGACTCATAGTCTCATAAACACACAGATTTCTCAAAATTCTGGAAGTCCTGACTTTGCCTAGTGATATGATCTCAAAGTTGTTTAAACAATATCATCAGAAGTCTATGCCAAAAAGTACCTGGTCCGTGGTCTTCTCAAACAGTACTTCTTCGTTGAAAACAAAATACTCTATCTTATAGATGATTGCAAGAGTTCTGGGAGAAATATTGAAGTGAACAAAAAAAAATTATGTATGACAAAAGACTTAAAATAGCTGTGGTTAATATATTACTAATAATTGTTAGGAGAAAGATCTGATGAGAGTTCATTATAAAAATAATGTAATTGACAAGGAAATTTGCTTCTATGGCCTACAAAAATACTGTATAAAAATAGATGAGCACAGTCTTTCCAAAGGAAAAAAAATCTTCTGACATCAAGCATATAGTTAAGCAATATCAAGTAAGGAGCTTCTATAAGTCTTGTTTCCCAGAAGTGTATTGAAATTACCTGAACTTAAATATTTATTGCAAATTTTTTCCTATTATTTTATTTCATTTCAACCTAACCCTATTATTAAATGTTACAAAATAGAAATAACAAATATAAACTCCATTTCATTATTGTCCTATAATTAAACAACAAAACACTATGGTGACATACCTGAACTTAATCTACTAAAAACATTACTGAGTTAGGTTCTATTTTTTTAACTCTTTTTTTTTTACCTTGAAAATATTCATTTCATTTTCTCTAATTTCTGGAAATTTTAGGAATATTCAATTTATTTAAGTATACTAAGCCAATTAAAATAAAGCTCCTCTAAGAAGTTTTATAATCCAATTTGGTAATACTACCCAGAGATAGAAAAATATTATGTAGTAGCACAATGAAAGGTTAAAGGCCTTCCCAAATCACAGACATATAAAAATATAAACATGAAAGAGAAAAAGCTTACGACTTCAATTTTAAAATTTCATCCATAGGGTGAAGCATAAACAGAAGCACAAAGTCCATAATATACAAAAGCTGCTCTTTTCCCAGTGGGTACAGATTCTTAATTTGACCTCAAAATAAATATCCATACAAATAATAAAAGACTAATCAACCAGATTTTCTCTTGTCTTCTACCTAACAGAGGTAAGACATTGTAAGCCATTAATCCATTGACAGGGAACAACAAATGTTCAGATCATCATAGCAAACCAAGCTGATACCAGAAAGAAAGAAGAACAGAATCAGCATCAAATGCTGATTGTTCTAACAGCCTACCCAGGTCTGGAGCACAGCACTACCCCAGGATCCCTGGATAGCCCCTTGGAACAAAGCACAAAGGATACTGAGAGGACTTTTTATCTGTTTGTAATAAATGAGACTCATTCAGAGAGCCAATTCAATGCAATTCACAGCACCAAAACTGTGAAAGACAAAAATGCACCGGACAATTAAGGATATGATTTTAGTCCAGCTATTGCTATAAAGATAGCATTTAATGAAAAGATCTTAAAGAAAAAAAAGAGGGCCTGGAGTTTTGTAAAAGTAAGTAAGCAAGAAATCATTCTGAGTCTTCTGGAACCCAAAGTAGGGATGTCAGAGAGGCTTATCTCAGAATGTGCAAGACAAAGATTTTCTTTTGTGGCTATTTCTCAGAGAACTAAAAAATGTTGGGGGATTTTTTAAAACTTGCTACTTTCCAAGAGCAGGCAGAATGCAATGTTGTGATTATTCTGGTCTTTATGAAAGCTTAGGGAGACAGGAGTCATTCACAGGGTATAAGGTGCTCTTAGGGCAGTTGCATTTCACTTACAGTGTTGCAAATTCTGATCATCTTCATTCCCTTCCCAGTGAAAACAAATGTACCTGCTCTTAAAGTCTTTGATCATTCTGCCATGATGCTCAGTCACGGATCTGTCTCTTGGCTCCACTTGACTCCATTCCATTTTCTGCCAACTTCCCTTCAGGAGAAAAAATCATTTACCACTCTTTTACGCAGAGAAATTCAACTCACTTTTTTTTTAATCCAAACAGCCAACTCAGCTCTGGGCCTCCTTCTTGCTGAATAATGATGTGGACAAAGCTCCAAAATTATCAAGTCCTCAATAAACTTATACAACATGGCATCCTCCGCCCTACCTGGTGTTGGGGAGAACAGGAAGATTTCGTTCTTCCAGTTACAATTCAATAATCCCATAAAGAAAAATTATACAAATCATAGAAGTATCATTAGTCAATAAAAGAAAAAGGTTGGCACAGAAGCCATTCTACTTCCCTAGGCATACATATGCCACTCTTCTGTATCTCTAGGAAACTCCTCAATTCCCTTAAACTGCTTTTTTCTTCCCATACAGGACCCCATACTTTGACCATCTCAAACTTCACACCAAACAAAATGTACGAAGGCATGTTCTTTTTTTTCATCTTCATTCCCAGAATTTAGGAAACTACCAGATAAAAATCATTCATCATTCTCATAGATTAATTCTGTTAAACATTGCTCAAAGACAATCTTGGAAGCAGCCATAAAATGAGACACAGCAACTGCAAACAGTTCTTACCAAGTATAAGTATTGGTAATACTCTCTCTCTCTCTCTCTCTCTGTCTCTCTCTCTGTCTCTCTCTCTGTCCTTCCCTCCCTCCCTCCCTTTTTCCCTCCTTTCCTTCCTTTCCTCTAATCTTTCTGCAAACCTATAAGAAGTTCTTGTTCTCCTCTTGACATCTGCTTCAGTGGTAAGCAGAGTGGTAGAATGTTGCAGCTGTCAAGGAAAATCTACGAATACTCTGCAACCAGGTCTGGGACTAGATGAAATATTCAGTCATGGGGTTAAAATGGGAAGCCCAAACTGGATTTGGGTCCATGTAATGTTCTACAATTCACCTATGCTAATAGTATTGATCCTCTTCTATAGGTGTGATTACTTCATATCCTTAAACTAGGGCATTGATTGATGACTTCTAAACCTATTTTTTCACCAGTCTTATATTTGATCTGAGACATCTACCTGTTTGAATCCTTTAAAACTTAGTAATCACAAACTTAGAAGAAACATTCTTTTTCCCCTTTTGTTTGACATTTCAGTAATGTTTTTCCCTTGAATTACCTCTTGTCCCCACCACACATTTATTACTTAATAATTCTTCAGCTGATTACTCATATAGTAAGTGACCATAGCAGCCAGTCACTTACTGTTATGACCCCTTCATACTAAAGTCTTGAGAACTGATTTGACCTAAGGTGGTAGTGCTTAGAAATTCGTTAGCAGAGATCTTCATGATGCAAAAATGACTCATTGCAAAGAAAGTGTGTCTCTCTAAATGGTTGCTTATATTAGTCTGCTTTTCATCACTGTGGCCAAAATACCCAACAAGAAAAACTTAGAGGAGGTCAAGTTTGTTTTGGCTTACTGTTTCAGAGGTTCAGTCCATGTATAGCCAACTCTGTGGCTCTGGGCCTAAAGTGAGGTGGAGCATCGTGGCAGAAATACATGGCAGAGGGAAGCAGAGAGCAGAAGGGGCCACAAGGAACTTCAATCCTTCCAGGCCACACCCCCAATGGACCACCTCCTCTAACAATGTTCCACTGGTCTGCAGTTACCTCCCAGTTGGTTCATTCAAACTAGGATGGATCAGTTAGGTTACAACTCCCATAATCTAATCATTTCACCATGAATATTCCTGTATTAACAGGAACTTTTGGGATATGCCTCATACCCAAATCAAATGTCACTTAAATCAATAGTAGTAGCTTTTTAATCACTTCAACTATAAAATGTTAATATAGAGAGTATTATTTCTGTATATAAATTTTTATTAAGCTTGCAAATTATTTTTCCAGGACCCAAAATTTCACTCTTCTTTTGGAAATAATTGGAAGCATTCAGGAATCAGAGGCCAGGGACTAAAAGGAAAAAGGTGGAGTAGAGGGGAAGAATAAGCTGGAGGGCTTTTGTTGTGAAGGCCTGCAAAACTGAAATACTCACTCTGGAGTGAATGATCTGAACCTTTGAATGAAAAAGAAATCAAAGGTTTTAGAAGTTAGCTTGAAATGACCATGAACAGAATTAAGACCATGTTTTCACTAGAGAGTTTAGAATGTCCCAACAATGTCAAGTAAATTAAAATCTCTAAAATTTTCCCATCTTCAACATCAATTTTTAATTAATATCTGGAATCATTAAAGAGTCCAAGATGCTGAAATTAAAAATTAAATCAAAACTCCATAAAGAGATAGAAAGATGGGGCAAGATGCACACACACACACACACACACACATACACACAAATGCCTCAATGTACATATTTTCTACAATATATGGACATTCACAAATCAGGGTCATATTAAAATCACATAAGAAGCTGGGTGAGGTGGCACATGCCTATAATCCCAGTGACTCAGGAGGCTGAGGAAAGAGGGATTCCAAGTTCAAGACTAACCTGGGCAACTTGGTAAGATTCTGTCTCAAAATAAAATTAAAAGGGCTAGGGATGTAGCTCAGTTGTAGAGTGCTCCTGGTTTTGATCCCCAGTATCATAAAAAAAGTACAAATGAAAATTCACACAGAAAGGAAACCCTATAAACCTCTAGGAACCAAAATAAGTTACTGAAAAATGGGTCAGTTTTAGTTCTTACTCACTTACTATGTTAAAATTGACTCTATACTTGTTTCACTTATTTCATCCACATTAATTTTAATGAATACTGAAAAAATAAAAAGTTTCATTTGTTTATTGTAACCTTGGTCTCTGTAACCTCTCTTACCCCTTAGCAATGTACATTACCCAATCTTTAATTTTCTGTAGAGGGTTTTATTTAGAAATCTCAACCAGTGTTTGAGAAATGATTTAACCTATTTGAAGCCAAATTTTCCTAGTCACAAAGCTGAAACTAGGAACGATTTATTTTTCTCTCATAAAGCAGAAACCATATAAAAATACATATGTACCAGATATTTTTGTAAAAAGAAAGTTTCAATACCAGTTACCTTAAACATTTAAGCACTTCTTCCCTTCAACCTTTTCCACAGAAAAGGAAAAATGAGATTCCAAATTCCAGAGTGACCTGGACAGAGCATGGTGCACATGGATGGCACATGGGTAGGGGTGAACATCATCCTTGTAGCTTCAGAGAATAGTAAACCCTTCCATGAGTCCTGCATCAACAGAGGAAATGACACTGGACTACACAGAAAAACCCAGTTTCAAGAGACCATGGGCAATGCCAATGCAAACTACAAAACTCAACTTACTACACAAAAACCAACCAAAGTCTTATCATTTATACACAGCATTAGAACAAACTGCATCTTAATGTTTATAACATAGAATGGACAAACTTTAAGTATGTTACAAATGCTTCTGAAGCCAAAACACAACATCCTCATTACAAGGTAACACTTGTCCAGAGGATAGGCGTTACAAAAGTAGGTTTTCCTATGGAACCTACAATACAAGGAAGGAATGTGGTTCTGCACCACAACCTAATGCAGTCTGGGCAGCCCAGTGCCCTTCCAAGACCAGAGATTTCCTAAGCAAAAATCTCAAATCCCATTTTAGATGCGTACACATAAGTGACAGTCACCTTAACTTTACATAAAAACTGTTTGTACCACTTACTAACAAAAGCTAGAACTTTATAAAGACAATTTTTTTCCTAGAGAATTTTTCACTTTCAACTTACTAACATATCAAGATAACAGATATCAAGATAACATATCAAGATATCAGGTTGTTTTCAAGAATTTTTCTGTAAAATAAAATAGTGTTAAATTTAAGAAATGCTTCAAGTATGTTGCTAGTAACAGATTTACTACAATTTTTTTTTTTTCTCCAGTGATTTGTTTTCACAAAGTTATAATCCACTGGAAAGTAAGAGTTTATAAGCTAAGGGAATGAAGGATCTTTGAAACTCCCATATGGCCATGGTTTTGAAAATTTGAGAACCACAGCCTATGAACAAAGTTCACCATGAATTCCATACTCTCAAAATAAAGGGGAAATGTCCAAATGGAAACAAAATATTATTTTGTTATTAAAACTATCTAAACTTGGTTAGATTGAGTAATTTAAGGAACTTCCTTTTACCACCTTAGGGAGTTCTTTTCACCGTCTCAGCCTAAACCCTAAACCAATCTTGTTTCTCTCTGATTAGAAAATGGTCAGCATGCCTGAGCATGTGCTATGCATGGTTTCTCCAGAAATTATCCTATCTAGTCCCATGACTTTGCATACCGGTAATATGTCAAATATTCCTACATGCAGATCTCTACACCTGGCCTTACTCCAAGCTTCAAATTCATATATACAATTGAATGGTTCACATTTCCTTCTGAATGTCTAATACATCCCTCACATGTAACATACTCAAAAGAAAAATATTGACATACACCTCAATGTAGACACACATTCTCACACAAATCACATCCACTCTTTCCCTTGTCTTCTTCGTTTTGGCATGGTTCCACCCAATTTATGAAACCAAAAACCTAGCAAGAGTCTGTAATTTCAGTCTCACTCTGCCCCTCCCTCATAGTTTGTGCCCCTGCCCACCCACACACACACACACACATGCACACACACAAAAATTCTTGTAATTTTGGTTCCAAGTAATAGACCAGATCTACTTCTTTCCCTCCCCATTGATGCCACCCTAGTCCAAGCCACCTTTCGTTCTTTCTAAGATATCTCCAATATCCTCCTTGCTAATTTTACATCTTCCATTTTTGAGCACTTCTAAACACACACACACACACACACACACGGAGTCTATCCTATGTATAGCAACTAGAGACATCTTTTCAAAATGCAAATACAGTCATTTCATCCTCCACTTACTATCCTCCGGTCACTTACACCACCCTGATAAAAACAGTTCCTTACTTAGTTGGTGCCTGCCAACACCTATGATCCAGTTCTCTGATCTTCTCTGTCTTCAGACACACTGTTCATCTCTCTTCTTCAATAACATCTATCTCATTCCTGCCTAGGACCTTTTCACAGTTCACACTGCCTGCAATTCTGTGCCTCGAGATTTTAGAAAGACTAATTCCTTCCTATCGTCCATAATTTGGTGTGAATGTCACAGCCTCATTGTGTTTTTCCCTATCGTGTGTGAATTGTTCTTCCACTCTCACACAGTGACACATCACTCCATCATGGTGTTTCCACTTTGACTGGCTTAAAGGTAAAACAGTATAGTTTCTGAAAGATATTAGCATTTGAATAGGTAGACTGAGTAAAGGAGATTGTCCTCACCAATGTGGGTAGACATCATCCATCCATTGAGGACCTAAGTAGAACAAAAACACTGAGGAAGGACAGAATTGACTTTTTCTGTTGAGGTTGGGACATTCATCTTCTCCTTTCTTTGGGTGTTTCTAGCTCTCAGGCCTTTGGACTTAATTCAGGATTTACCCTATCAATCACCTCCTCATCCTTAATTGTATGAGTCAATTTCTATTATAAATATATATGGTTATGTGCATGTCTATGCTTGTGTGTGTGTATGTGTGTGTGTGTCTTATTGGTTCTATTTCTCTGAAGAACCCTGACAGTTTATACATGGGGTGTGAGAGTGTGGGTGTGCAAAGTTTGATGAGGAGTGTGGCCCTTGTGCTAATGCTGCCACACTTAGGTAACTCAGCAAATTCTAATTGTCTTTATGTCAGTGCTACACTGCTGGCTTTCAACATGGAAGAAGAGTCTACAGTCTAAGAATGCAGGTGACCTCTAGAATTAGCAAGAGAATATACTGTCCCCTAGAGTCTCCAGAAGGAGTTGAGACAGGGCAACACCTTGAGTTTAGCCCAATTAAGATGATTTAGAACTTTAAAACTTTATACTATAAGACAAACCACTGATTTTGTGGCAATTTGTTATAGCAGTCACAGGAAACTGATAAGAAACCTCAAGAAGAAGGCTAGTTGAGGTGTGGCAGGGTATTCATGAAAACAAAGTTACCTTCATGCCACATTCTTACAAGGTTGAATTTTAAATGGTGTCCTTATTCTGTGTATATCTACAAATTGTGTAGAGGGAAATGAGTGGTGGGGAGGAGGAGAGGGGAAGGAAAGATAATGAAATAAGGCAAATATCATTACCCTATGTACATGTATGATTACACAAACGGTGTGACTCTACATCGTGTACAATCAGAGAAATGGAAAGCTGTACCTACAAAAAATGATATTTAGGTGAAAGAATATTTAGTGGCCAAATGGAATAAGCATGCCTTTTCAATTCTTGAAGAGGTAAAACTACAATCAGTACTCACAATTCAAAAAAAATTCATTTTAGCTTAAGGATTTATATAAATATTTAGCTCTCACACTGTAATCAATACACAATTCTTTGAATTAAAAACCTCAACATTTTAAATAACTTACTAGCAGGAAAGAATAACTTTTATTATGTTTATGAAGTCACATGTCAATTTTTTTAAATTGGCGAAATTGTTGAAAGAGGCACCATATATCAGATTTAGTATACAATTTATTTTCTCCTACTTGATATATTTTTTAAAACTCTCATTTACAAATATGAGAATAAAAGTAATAACCTGTTTTTTTGCTGCTAAATGCTAAGTCACAGAAGTCTAGAATTTGCCAGAGGCTGTATGTAGTAGAAAACTAGTAAAATTTTTAGCAACCAGTTCTATACAAGAGAAAAACAAAGCCCTAAGTTATACTGTTTGTTTGTTTCTATGATATAAAGATTCCCATCATAGCATATTTCAGTCTGCCAATGTGATACCAAACATCTTACAAAAATTTCTGAAAACTTTACAGTTAATTCTTGCAAGTCAGCAAAAGATGGTTCTAGCACAATGCTGTCATCTGTACACTCCACAACATTTTAGCCACCAGTAATGGAAATTTTTATCTTTTTATCTACCAAGGAGCCAGGTCACTCAAATCAACTGGATGTTCTTTTACCTCAGGGGGAAAAATAGCAAAATAGCACTCATTTATGCTATTTTCACTGAAGGTGAATAATTATGTCTCTTATTTCACTAATGCTTTGTTTTTCAACATGCTTAAGAGGAACAACCTATCTTTTGAATGCCGGCCTTGTGCTGGGCATCTAATTTTGTATTCATTAACGCCATTAATTTTCACTGCAACTCTGGGATCTCAAATAACTCATAGTTCCCATAATTAACTGTCTGCATCTAACTCTCAAACTTTTTTATTCTTGCAGAAAAACAAATTTTCTTAACAGTTGCTGGTGAGTATGCTCAGCCACATTAAATTAAATAACAGATTCATTCATTTTAGCCATCTATTCTTCAGACTTTGGCTTAATATTTCTTTTCCACTGGGGTGGGGTAGACTTAAATTTATAAAGTTGCCCACAAAGTTCAACATTGAAATTACTTTTTTCCCAAAGTGTGATGTTCATCCTTCTCATCCACCCTTCAACTTGGTTCACAGTGAGAAGTCCAGGAGGCAGACCAAAGTGGGCTGTACTTGATAAAAGAAGAATCTTCTCTCAGTGTATTCAGAGCTCCTGATATATTTTTTCCTTAGTAAATTTGGCCCATCTGTGCACATGCCTGGACAGTTTTATTAAAATCCCCTTACTGAAAATTTATCTATCTACAAAGCACTTTACAAAATAACCTCTCTTCAGAAGCATCATTATAAATATAGCAAACACAGCCAAATTTTAAAAATAAGCCAAACTATTATTATCCTTGCTTTTATCCAACCAACTGAGCCTCAGTCTCTCAATCAGTGTTGAAAGCATGCCTTTTGAACACACCAGAATAGGTGGTACTTTATAAGGGAAGATTCTTTTAGTTTGGCAGACTGGTTTTGATCCAAAATAGATTCAGCCATTTCTGTCACACAGTGATTCCTGTTACAAGAGAGATACCTTTTAAGGTGATGCTAAAAATGACCATATGATTTTGAAAAATACCTTATATCCCTGTTTAGATGTTCTTTGATACTCTTTCTGACCAGGGTATTTCTCTTTTTCGAAGATCTTCCTTCCAAATATTTGTGATTTGCAAATGTCACTGAAAATGTACTAGACCCACATATTTGATACAATTTTACAAATGTATGCAGATACACAGACGGGGCTCATCTGTGTTTCTGTGATGATAATTTCATACTTGAATTTTAAAATATACTTTTTACCTGAAATTTTCATTCTGAAGTTATGGTTGGTTGGATGCTAACATACTCACCACTTTAGAGCTCATTCTAAGAACTTTCAGGAATGATGCCAGGTCTGTTTCACCCTTACAGATCTCCTATTGCCACAAATTTTCTCTCATTATCTGTTTTATGTTTTAATAATTTTAAACCTATGCTCTGAAGTGTTTCCTTTTCATCCCCAAATGTTACTACCCACTGAAAATTTTTAAAAAATTAAGGAAGTGAAAAATGTAAGGAAAAGAATAAAGGTTGCTTTAAAACCACAACACACACACACACACACACACAAAGAATTTAGGCTACAAATATATGAATTGGAAAACATAGGATAAAAAGGACCTTTGGCATAGTCATACATGTTTGACATAGCGTACATGTTTAGGTACCCTTACAGCAGGAAGTTGAACTGATCTGCAAGAATCAGTTTTTTCAGTGTAAAATTGAAAGTTGAAAACACCTGGCTTGAGAGACGGAAAACTGATTTCAGAAAAAAATGGTGGTGCTCATGTCTTTTCTTTCCTTTATTCCATCAGCCAGGATGCATGGCTCAGGTTGTTTGGGTACCTACTGCAGAGTAAGTACTAGGTTGCCTGTCAGGGCACCCATCTTGCAATTTCTCACTCTTGCTTTTATGTCTTTGTCTGTCTCTCTAGGCTATCAAAGCAACCAGCAACCAGATTGGTCAAAGGAGTTTGTTGTTTGGCTTAAAATAAAGCCAATTTTAAAATGTTTACACGTGTGATTACACCTGTATTATTTGATACTATCCAGTACTATCAAAGGAAGAAGCAAGTGGAAATAATTTATGTCCCATTTCAAACCTTCAGAAAAGTTACCAGAATAGTAAAATAATCAGAAATATGTCCTTCACTGATATCATTGTTTCTCAACCTTTTTTTAATACTGCCCTCCTAAGAAGATTTCTAATATACTATTTCTAACTGCCAACCCCTATCCAGTGAAATTTTAAGACTGCAGATATACTATCTTTCTGCTTATATACTCTATGTATACCTACATTTTATATGTAAAAGAATAAGTTTTTGTCTCTCAAGAATGATTTTACACTCTTCTTAAAGGAAATACTGACCCAGTTGAGCCATGACCTAGATACACCACTCAACATTTTTCCAGTTATTTTCTTGTATGTGTGTATATGTATATATATGTATATAAATTTTTCTCTTCTCTATGTATTATTATATTATAAATGAACATATGTAGTAAACAATGAAAATTACATATGCATGTGTGCATATATGTGTGTGTACACATGCCCTAGATACACCACTTTTTTCTAGTTATTTTCTCATATATGTGTGTGTATATGTGTGTGTATATATATATGAATACACATATATATGGAAGAATTCCAATTATTTTCTCATATACATACATACATATATAAGTATGTATGTATATATATTAATTAATATATATACAAGTTACATATGCCTTCATTAACATATATACATTATAAATATGTTAATTACAGAAAAATGTTAAGTGACATATCTAGGTCATGTGTGTCATATATACACATGTGCAATTTTACATTAATTAAATTTACTAAATATAGATGTTTATAATACATTTAACTTTAAAATTTTTTTCAAGAAAAATTGAGACTCTGAAGTATCACATTCTACTTGAAGCTTATGAGCCTACAATTAAACTTACCCAGTTAAAGACCCACCTTTGTTCCATTAGACCCAACTCTATGTACTCTAATTTTAAGCAGTGTCCTCAATGAATCCTTCACTATAAATTAGTTGCAAATTTTATATCTGTATAATTGAATGATTAAAACTAATATGCAGACTCTGCCATAAATGTTTAGTTTTACATTGGTAAGTCTGAGCACAGTATTTCTGACCAAATTAATTAGCATAACCTGCTTAAAATCAAGAAGTTATCTCAGGTCTAAAAAGCTTGAGTATTTTTCTTGGTAATTAAGGTGAAAAACATGGTCTTCCTAGATGTCAAACTCAATCTGGAGTTAATAGAGTCACTCACCAAAGTCTTGCCATGGCTAGTTATGGTGAAAATCTCCTCACTGCTCACAGCGGAGCCCTAATCCTCTTCTAAGGATTTATTTTAGCTTTTTAGAGGCGATAAGGAGTTTATGATATTCAACTTGACAAGATCTTAAGGAGTTTCTTCTAAAATCCATTTTAAAAACAAATTTGTTTCATATATTTTGATATGTGCATAAGATATATGTCCAAAGAAATAGTTCTATAATAAAAATGTTTACATTTACTGTCATTTATTGAACGCTATCCTCTCTTTTCTAATAATTGTGGATAGGAATATATCAAATTACATATCGCCAAAAGAAAGGTTATGTGTTTTACACAAGAACAAAATTATGACAGGAAATTAAACATAACAGTCCCCCAGTTCTGAAGCTCAAAAGCAGTACACTCAAAGTGATAGAGATGAAAATGGCTAACCCATCTACTTCTAGGAGCAAAGTGTACATTTGTTTGTTAAAGCTCGGAAAGAGAAAGGGGCTGCTAACAGCAAATACATCTTTTTAATAATAATAATACATTCAGCAGCATAAACTAACAGGTCACAAGAAAAGAAACACAGTGCTTCCTTTCCTTGATTTTACTTTTCAGTTTCATGGACCCCCCAGGCAACTGTGGTCAGAAAATGCTAAATGAAAAATTCCAGAAACAAACAATCCTTATTTTAAATAAGATTTTTATAGTGTATTGTTATAGTTGCTCTATTTTAATGTTATTCATTATTGTTCATCTTTCACTGTGACTAGTTTATAAATTGAACTTGACCATAGGTATGTATGCTTAGTGAAAAGCATAGCATCCATAGTTTTAGTACCAACTGTGGTTTCAAAAATCGACTGGAAGAAGGTCAGTCACTAGGGAACATGCCCTGGAAGTGTGCATCTCTCTTGCAACCCTTCTCCCATGTTCGTTCTCTCTCTCTCTCTCTCTCTCTCTCTCTCTCTCTCTCTCCCCCCCCCCCCCCCCCTCTGCTTCCCAACATGAGCTGAACAGCTTTCCTCCTCAGGGGCCTTGCCCCATTATGTGATGCCTCACCTTGGGCCCAGAGCAATGGAGTCTGCAGTCTATGAACTGAGACCACTGAAAAAGTGAGCCCCAAATAAACTTTTCCTCCTCCAAGTTGTTCTTTTCAAGTATTTTGGTCACTACAACAGAAAAGTTGACTGAAACAATGAGATACATTTTTTCCTTCTCAAACAGAAAATAGCCAAAAGTTCGTGAATACATAAAACATCGTGTTGGTATGTGTATGTGTTACTAAGGCATTCTTACATCTTTGTAGTTAGATATGTAAATTAGTGCTCTCTCTGTGTAGGAGAGTTTGGCAACAATAATCAAAAAAATTTAAAGCATATATATTCTTCAAGTGTAGAAATCAGTATCAGGAAATTATGATACAGATATATTTGCACATGTCCACAAAAACATATACAAGCCCACCAAAAATGTTGTATAATTTTATAATAGTAAAACTGGTTATAAAGTTCATTAATAAGGTGCTACCTAAATTATAATTTTAAAAATGAAATGCTATTAGTAACTAAGATGTCCAAGATACATAGTTTTTAAAAATAGTGAAATTCTGAAAGGAATGTTTAATCATAAAAAATATGAATTATAATCATATTATATCAAATTGATATAAGAGATTTCTAAAAAGAAACAATGCTCTTTCAGGGGGAACTGGAAGACAAGTAGATGGAAGAAAGGCTTAATTTTTACTGTACTCTCCTATACCTCTTAAATTTTATATCATGTCTATAGTGTCTTTTTTAAAGATAGAAGAACAAATATGAGTGTGTTTATAAATAAGCAGAAGCCAGTATATCAAAAATACAATCTTTGATGGTCAAGTGAGTTAGCCTTTGAAAAAATAATCAAGCTCAGGGACTCGCAAACTTTTTCCTAAAGGTCCAGATAAGCATAGATTTTTGATTTTGTAGGCCATAGATCTCTGTCATAGTTACCTGACCTTCCAAAGGAGCACAAAAGCAGTCACGGACAATGCAAAAACTAATGAGTGTGACTGTGTGCCCACACAACTTTACAATAGGCATTGGGTTGGTTTTGACCCAGAGGCCATAGTTGGCCAACCCCCAATCTCACTGTTATTTTCACAGATGATTTTTTTCTTCCTGTACAAGTCTATATCAACTAGTTAGTGAAGTATATTAAAATTTTAAATTCAAAATTGTTAAAATTTCAAAACTATAAATAACCCCCAGTTGCAAATTACATATCAAACACTCAAAATTGTTCTGAATCATATAATCATATTCTTTAGATATGGAATGAGTAAATTTGTTTTTTTTCCAAAGAATTTGTAGATGTCATGTATTTAAAGGTTGAGTAAACATAGAGTAGAAAGCAACAATAAAATCTTAGCTTTTTATTGCAGCACTGATTATAATTTAAGAACTCTGTTGAGGCTAATTGCACTAGATTAATAAAAATATTACATCTCAAAATAGTAAATATTGACAAATAAAACCAGAAGAATTTATGAAACTATAAAATATATCCACTTTTACCACAAACCCTAATGCAGTATATTGAACAGATAATAAAATTTTGAGTAGATAATAAAAGGTAATGATTTAGCTTTAATAACTTGTAAACTACAACTACTTCAAGTGAGAAATTTTTATCAGCATTAAAGTCAGTGTTCTTGCTTATTAGTAGGTTTTGCTCAGTCATGATATCAGCGATTTTTATTTCCTTGTACACTAACACCATTGTCAAGGATTTCTATGCATCTCAATTGACAAGAGAAATATTGTTTACTTTGATTTGCTTTCTCTGCAGGTTTGCAGTGTTCACTGAAGCAAGTTAGAATCCAAGGCTATCTGTGGGCCACATGAAAACATATAAGACTTAACAGAAGCTTAATAATTCTCATGGAGAAAAATGTCAAACAGCAAGCAGAATGTATTCAGATATTAATAAGAATTTGGGTAAATATATACTGTTTTTAGGGAACAATTTAGTAAATAGATAAGAATTTCCTCCAGAATTTTATATCAAAAGACATACCTGAAATAGAGAGTGTGAACAACAGTGATGAGAAAAGTTAAACAAGGTGGTGAAGAGTGACTTTAGATAACTAAAGTACCATCTTGTCAAATACCTTCATGGACAAAGTGATAGCAGTAAACCAGCAAGGTTAAAGCAAGTCCAACTGTATTGTTTAAAAAAAAAAATGGTTTCAAAATAATTCTCTATAACTGCAGTGGCCCCAAACACTTTTATTTGCAGCACCTTCACTTGGCCAATGAAAAATGACAGGTAAAATCTGTGGCATAGATAGATACCATTTCACTCTGAATCAGACCTATGTCAGTGTGTTTCACTTTTCATCTCTTGTTCTGAAATTGGTGGTGAAGATCCTGGTACCCTTTTTTGACTCCACCATTTCAGCATTTCAGTCTCATTTAATACAAACACAGTATTTTACTAGGAAGTAGCCAGATCATCAACACTGTGTAAAAATGTGTGCTTCCTTACAGTAAAGATTTTTCTAAATACTTTTGGACTGAATGTGCATGGAATCAGAAAATGACATACTTGAATTCTGAAAAACACACTAGTTACTCATAAGCTTCTGTGAGATTTACCAAGTGACATCTGTCATGTAACCCACCTCAAAGCCCCACCAGGACTTCAAGGACCTCATATCTAAAATTTGAAAATATATCAGCTGTATTGATCTGCATATCCTTTCAGTAATAAAGGGATAAAAACCAAGTCTACTCCTCAGGCTGAGCTTAATATTCCAAAAAATTTAACTCTTCCAAAAGGTAGACAACTGCATCAAAATGTCAGCATAAATATTAATAATGTATCTTCTGTAGTAAAAAAGAAGTGCAGAAAACAGACCAAGGAATCTTACAGGAAACACTTAAAATTAGTTCAATTGATTTGACTGTGTAAAAGAAAGAATACATGTCAAAAAATTCAAAAAGATAAAGGACAAATTAGAGGCATATATACATACATTACATTTATAAAATGTGTTTGCATATATTTATGCATATATAACATTTGATGAATACAGTTTTCTAAAATGGTCCATTTAAACAGCTCTCATACTAATAAAATATATAAAAACCCTAAGACTATTTAAAAACTATTTAAAAAAGAAACACAAACATTTTAAAATGCAAATTAAAATGCTGAGATGTTATTTTCCAACTATCTGATTGGCAAAGATTAAAGGCATTGGAAAAGTGTCCAATGTTGGCTCCAGGGTAATGAAACATATATACTTTATTGTGATGTAAAATGATACTAGCCTCATATTAAAGAAAATCTATCAATAATATCAAAATTTTAAAAGGCTCTACTATATCAAGGAATGTGTAAAAAAGAAAAATATATACTAATAAAAAAGTCAGTGATTATTCAAAGGTGTTCACTGTATAGCAGGTTTACTCTTATAGCAGGGAATAATAGGTCATCTAAGTATTTAATATCTGTAATATTAGCCAAATTCTTATTGCAAACCCTACATAGTACTAAAAATTGTGTGGTACATTTTATAGAGGATTAGAGAATTTACAAACTTTTCCAAGCTCATCCAGACAACAAATGTCATAACCATTCAAATCCAGGTCTATCTGATGAAAAATGTATTGACTGATCATAGGTAGAACACTCAGCTATCACTGCTGGCTCTACTGGCCACACTACCTGCCCAGAAGATAGTGCTTCCAGTGGGGTCTGGTGACACTCACCTATAATTCTAGCTACTTGGGAAACTGAAGCAGGAGGATTTCAGGTTTGAGGTCATCTGAGCAATTTTGAATTTTTTTTTTTAAATTAAGAACTGAGAATGTGTCTCAGTGGAGAATAACCAGTACTTCAAAATAAAACAAGAGGAGTAGGAGCCAGGAAACATGCTCACTGGGAGATGAGGAAAAAGAACCAGCCATGTAGCCCAGGCCCTGGCCACAGCCCCCACAGAGACAGGTGATCTGGCTTCTGTACAAGCGGGAGGCACACCAAACAGATGGGGGTTTTATCAGACACTCTATAATTAAAAGATGAAGTTACAAATCTAGTGTAGATTCCAAGTGCTTCTTCTTCCAGTGGATATTATATACCTCCTCTTCAGACTTTGCCAAAACAACAAATATTTTCATTTGCACCAGGATCAGATTTATCAAAAAGCACAGTGTCCAGTGTTCAACATGAAGCAATACCACAGATTCAGTCAACAGTCAGAAGTTTCAGAAGAGTTTCACAGGCTCTTCAGATGATGAAGTATAACTCAAATTCAAATCACTCCTGTCTCCATCATACCTGACTTGCCCTGGAATTCTTCCTGCCAATATTCAGAATCTCAAGCAAAAGACTGATCAAGTTCAGGTTCAGGGAGTTGCACTTGATGGTTCATCTTTTTGTGATCAAACTCAAATACCTGCTAATGTTCCTCTTGGTCTTCAGACTTTGTACTCATCAATAGGGTTGATCTAGACTCTTAGGGACTCTTGGCCAGTTCTTAGACAATGACTTCAGGCATTAATGCTGATGGACACTTGATAAACACAAGAGAAGCTGTGGACACTTCACACATTCAGAGAGGACTCATGCTGGTTTCTCCTGATATTAATGAAACTAATATTGATAGAGATTTATTTCTGCCAACATCTTCCTCATCACAGTTGCCTAGTACAATAGATAGTACGTGTATATTTCAACAAGACACAAATAGCTTGACTACTTCTAGGGGACAAGTCCATTCTTCAGGGAAATTTTATCCAGTTGTTTCTGAAGAGACACAAACAGAATATTCAGGTTTCTGTAGCACAGCCTGTTTTATAAAATCTACATTTTCAAGAGTCTCAGCAACCAACCAATCATGTTCAAACTGCACAAAGATTTATACCACAGACAAGATGGTGTGCAAGCCAGTGGTCAAATATAACGGGCTTTACAAAAATCTTCACTTTCTTTTTCTTTCTTTTTTTTTTTTTTTTTTTGAACCATGGACTGAACTCAGGGGAACTTGGTCAGTGAGCCACATCTCCAGCCCTATTTTGTATTTTATTTAGAGACAGGGTCTCACTGAGTTGCTTAGCGCCTTGCCTGTGCTGAGGCTGGCTTTGAACCCACGATTCTCCTGCCTCAGCCTCTCGAGTTGCTGGAATTACAGGCGTGTGCCACCACACCCGGCTAAAATCTTCACTTCCAACTGAATCCTAAAACCTTTTTTTTTTTTTTTCGTCTTGGAGTAATTTTTTTTTAATTTAGCAAAACTGATGTGCTTGGCTCATTAACAATAGTTAGGTTTTTAATTTTTTTATTTGTTCTAATTATTTATGCCTGACAGTAGAATGCACCTATGCACTTTGATACATCATACATAAATGGAGTATAATTTCTCATTTTTCTGGTTGTACATGATGTAAAATCATACTGGTGCAGTCATACACATACATAGAGTAATAATGTCTGATTCATTCTACTATCCTTCCTATCCCCAAACCCTCTCCTCTCCCTTCTTTCCCCTCTACCTAATATAAAGTAACTCTATTCTTTCCTAGCACCCCCGTTATTGTAAATTAGCATTTTTAATTCAGGCACAGATAGTGATTCCTGGACAGATAATTTGGCAAACATTTTAAGTACAAAGGGTCCAGAGCTTACAGAATTTGCAAATACAAAATATTGCTGCCAAAAAAATAATGTTGATGTCTGTTTAAACACTCAGGCTAAGTCAAGACACAGCAGATGAGCCTTGACTTCAACCCTGGTTAATCTAAGCACTATTCAGTTGCCAAATCTATAATCATAATGAACTGTGGATCCCACCAGTATCCAGTTCATCCAGAAAGAATGCTGACAGTCCTATAGATATTAGGGTCAAGGAATAAGAACCTGATCCTAAAGAGCAACACTTTATTGAATACCAATAACCTAATACGCTTAAGAGAGCAGGTAGTAGGTAAAGAAGAGACCAAAAACATCAAGAAGGAAAAATACTTTAGAGGGTAACTTGCACCTATCCCAATTGTAAAGAAGGTAATGGGAGAGGGACCAATGCTGGGGAAAAGAATTAACACAGATGTCATGTATCAGGATGTGGTAAAGTCTACAGGAAGACCTCACATCTGAAAGCACATGTGCACTGGCAGTCTGGAGAATGCCCTCTTATGTGTAACATGATGTTCTGTGGTTAAAGATTTACTCAAAGTGATGAATTACAGAGGCATGGAAGAACACATGAGAAGAATTTTGTTTGCCCGGTATGTGTGAAAAGGTTTATGAGAAGTGACCACCTTGCCAAGTATATTAAAATGCATCAAAATAAAAATGTTATTGACGCCTACAGTACAGTGTTAGCATCTGTGGAAGCTGAACAAGGTGATGTTTGGATTACTGCAGGAGGACCAACACTTAACCTTGCAAATATTCAACAAGGTTCTGTTTTGGAGATAGGAACTGTTAATACTTCTACCACTAACAATCAAGATATCCTAAATAACGCTGAAATACCCTTACAGCTGGTCACAAAATGATGCAATGGAGTAAATATTATATAGTACTTACCCATTATGGTTATTTTTATAGAATTGTAAAAAGAACATTATTCCTAAATTCTTAGATACCTTTTTATTCATGTGCAAAAATATTTGGATCGATGGTAATTTAGTTTAACATGACACTGAAATGCTTTACTTTGTATGATACTCTACAGTATGTTAAAAATGGTAAAACTGCATGCTAATAAAAATTAAAAACAAAAGAAAATTCACTGAATAAAATAAAAGTAAGTTTTCTTCCTTAGTTTCTTCACAGCTTCAGGTACAGTTCTGGCTATCTTCTTATATCTGGATCCCAAACCCTAATTCAGGAAACAAGCACAAAACACAAGTGGATACACCACATAAAATGAAATCTATCTCCACACATTCTGCCCATTCTCATATTGGCACTCCTGGTGCACCTCCCACCTTTTACCTATACTAAAGCTGGATGTAAGTTCATATAAGTAGAAATATAGCCTTGAGAAAGTTCTGGAAAGCTTTGACAGAAATTAAAAGCAATGATTCATTCTCTTCTACTATATTAGTCAGATCAAATTGTTTTTCAGTGGGCAAGGTAAATGTTAACCTGCCAATTTCCCTCAAAAGGAAAAAGGGGATGAGCTGGGGGACAAAGGTAAGTGAGATATGAGAAAGGGGAAAAATTTGAAAAAAAAAAAATGCTTTTTGCTTCCTTTTATAGAGTCTCACATAACAAAAAGAATGTAAAACAAAACAATGGGTCATGTCCACTAGTCACAGTGTCAGATTAGTCCCCTTCCTTGACCTGTCATCACATGACAGAGGAGATTCAGCCACAAACTAAGACAGACTGGTCCTCAGACAGATGAACCTCTGCAAGCACCAACTGACATGCAATCTTTGAAATGGCTAATTACTAGAGAATTAAATGTTAAAGTAGTAGTTACAGCTAGCATTAATTAAGAGTATCCCTTATTCACTTTTCTACAAGTGTACATTGGATTGCTTATAATGTACTAGGCTTTATTCTGAGTGCTGTGAGAAGACTAGCCTTGGGGAGCACTTCCATGACAGGGGAAAGGATACAACAATTAAAAATTGATCAATATAGAACATGACAAGCGGTGAGAACATGTCACGAATCCTAGAGCAGTTTCAGTGAAAGAATGAGAGTGGAGTACTTCCATTGTATGTACAGTAATCAATAGTGCCACTGACAAAGTGGCATTGGAACAGAAACTCACTCAATTCTGACCAGTTCCTGCCGAGACACACTCACTCACTTCCATGTTAAAACTACCATTGGACTAACTCCAGCCTTTGAGTGGACTAACTCCACCCTTTCCTAAGTCTCCCCATATTTAGACTCCTGACTCTGTCAAGATGAAACTCTCTTGGTCATCCAGTTCAATAAAGTTAATGCATTTGATGAGCAAGTTTCCTTGGTGGTCTCTGTAGAAGGATTCTAGCAATTGAGAGTTTTCAGCATATGGAGATGGTATGGAAAACAAGAAGACTGGATGAAATCACCAAAAGATCAATGCAGAAAAAGACATTATGAGGCCTGGGGCATTCTAGCATTTAAAAGTCCATCTCAAAGACAAAAGAAACCAGCAAGAGAGCTGGAAAAAAATTAGTTAGGGAAGTTGTAAGAGATGTAAGAGAGTGTGCACTGCCCCAGAAAGTAAGGAGTTTTTAATCACTATTCTTGAAAGAAATGGCTGTAAAAATATGAAAAGGATTCATCTGAATACAAGTGGGTGGATTAACTGAGCATAGAACAATTACAATCAGATGTCAATAAGAGGAACAAAATTGGTAAATATTGAATGAGATGAGCCAAATATCTCTGATCCATGGACACACAGAAATGGTCTGAAAAAATTACCCTTACAGCTAATTCTAAATAAAGTGATAAAATATCACAGCATATAGGAATGTCTCTAAATCAGACTGAGACTATGGTTCTCCACGCTCTCTTCTTTCTCTCTTGGCTAACCATGTTCTCAACTTCTACACATTCCTCCTATTCTTCAGCCCTATTCATTTTTCTCTTTAATCAGTCTTCCTTCTGCTCAGCATGATCTATTTCCATTCATTTTGTGAAGCTAACAATGATAGTCTCAAATTTTAAAGAGGGAGGCACAAAGCAAAGGGACAAATGTCAAACCAAAAGGAAACAAACTACTGAAGATCTCATCATGAATACACAAGACTGGTCCAGCAAAAATCTTTTTTGCTGTATAGGGATAATAGAGATGAAAATCATACCATGTTACAATTGGAAGGGAGTTTGCAGATTGTCTGGTTCAAAGACATCTGTGCCATTTCAGAAATGAAGAAATGAACTGCAGAGAAATTAACCAATTTGCTGATAATCATTGAGGTAATTGGTAACAGGTCCAAAATAAGCCTGACTCTCAGCCTAATGCTTTTTCTGTAAACTGGAATCATATCATAAATATTAACTTCAAACAAAATAGGTAATAACACACCATTTTCCCAGGCTTTGCAAATAACATTACCTTCCTGACATACACAAAAAATGCATACTGAATTACTTCTCTGTGCTTAATGCTTTGCCATTAATATTTTCATCATAGCCTTGGGATCAATTTCTTTCTATTCAAAGGGCAGGAGCATCTCGCACCTATTTGAGTATTTCCAAAGTGTGAAAGGGATGGTGAGTGAACATATGTAATAGTTTGAAAATCAAAGCAAAAAATTCAAGAAATGCAACCAACAGATTGTTATCTACTTATTAGCAAAATGTTTGAATTCAGTGGGTTGTATTCCTTAATTCATTTTTCAGTCACATTTTTTTTGTTTTGGGGGGCTTTTTGGTTTGTTTTGTTTTCTTTTTGTTGTTGTTGTTGTTGTTGTTCCCCTGCCTGGATGATTTTTTTCAGGTTTAACTCCAGGTTAAACTTACATGAAAATCAGAATGTTATCTTAAATAATATTGGAATGCATCTGTTTTTAAATAGTCTTTTTATAGTGGAACAAGATCTCTTCTTCTTGCCATGAACTTACTGCTTCCCTTTTCTGAGTATCCACTTTTGATTTGTCTTTGAATCGATGAATATTTTTCTGGATTTCCAAACCTTGGGCTTCATAAAAGATTACTCTTATTTTACTTTTTATGAAATCCAATTATTTTTCTATTTTATATTTATAAAATCATAAAAGGAGAAATATCAGGCCTAATTCAATTGTGCAACTAATTAATTTGATTATATTTATATGCTTTATACAATAAATTATGCTGAAGAGGATATAAAGCAACTTTAAAATAACATAAGTTACACAAATATTTTTAAAATAAGTAGCACAGAGCTAGGGATACAGCTCAGTGGTAGAATGTTTGTCTCCCATGCACAAGGCCTTTGGGTTCAATCCTTAGCATAGAGGAAAATAAAACAGCAAGACAAAAGAAAAAATATTTTTTACAAAAAAAAAAATAATAACAAAATAACACCTCAGATGGAGTCAAGAATAAAGTAGAATATAAAGTACAAGTAGCAAAATTAATGTAGGGACATACGCAGCTTTGAGCTTTCTCTATCAGACAAAGAAAAGACAGAGAGATGAGGGCGAACAGCAGAGTGGAGCAAGCAGATCAGGGGAAGGGAGAAAGAGAGGGAAAGGGTAGGTACTTGGGAAGAAAAATGAGTTACTTATGTGCACGTGCAAATATAGCATAATGAATCCCTCTATTCTGTATAATTCTAATGTACCAATAAAAATTTTAAAAATACATTTGTAAAAGTTATCCAACAAACAACAAATCTAAGTTAATTTGGTTGTAAAAGAGATGCTCTCTCAAAAGAAAACAAAAATCAAACTGGATTAGGTCCCTTGATTTGGATATTTTTTCTAAGATTCTCTATACCAGAAGAAATTAGACAATAATTATAGAAGCTTGGTGCAATAAACTTATGACATAATAATTTCCATTTTCATTAAAGGTATTTTTCTTTCCTGAAGGCATCAGAAAAACTCCTATAAACTTAAGGAATCCAAAATTATACCTTCTATGTAGTCTCCTTAACAATTTTTCCGAAGATGCATTCAAGTAGACTTCAAAAAAATACAATTTCAGTTCTAGTGTTAATGAGTGATGAATAAAAGAACTGGATAGTGTAGTTAAAAGCAGCTAATATAGTGCTAATCAAAAATCATCCTAAATAAGTAAACATAAATGTAATTTAAATTTTTCATAGATGGAGAAGATATAAAATATATTTAAGAAACCACAAATTGCAATTTTATTAACAAAATCCAGACAATTGGTGAAGGAACAAATGATAGAAAAGGAAATATAAATGAACTAAAATTCCTTATTCTTATATGGGTGAAATCAGAAGATAATGCATAGTCTTGACTGATAATTTGTGAAAATTAAGTGAAAAAAATACAGAATGACACAAAGTATAATAAAATGGCAAAATTTCTGGTACTATGAATAGCTGTTAGACTTAAGTGAGAATCAGAGCCGGAAAGAGCTCTTATGATGCTTGGAGTTGCAGAGTCCTAAGTATTGCTCCTGGAAGAACTTCAGTAACAATAACAGTTTTTAAAAAAAAGATTAAAAATGGGCAAAGGATCTGACTAGAACTTTCGAAGTTCTAGTTCTAGTTCTTACTAAATCAAAGAAGATACAGGAATGGCCAATAAGCACATGAAAAGATGCCCAATATCATTAACCATTAGGAAAATGCAAATGAAAACTACAATGAGAAGCTCCCTCATTCAAAAAACAGAAACTAAGCTTTGACAAAAATATCAGGAGAGTGGAATTTTGTGCAAATACTGGTAGGAATGTAAAATGTTATAGAGTAACGAGAAAGCAGTGTACCTTCTCCTTGAAATATTAAAACTAAAAATACCCTATGCTCTAGCAATCCCACTTCTGGGTATGTCCTAAGAAGAATTGAAAACAGGGTCTTGAAAAGATAGTTGTACATCTGTGTCTATAGCACCTTTATTCACAATAGCTAAAATGTGAAAGCAACACAAGTTCCATCATCAGATGAATGGATAAGCAAAATATAGTATATACATACAATGTAATATTATTCAGCTTTCAAAAGGAGGGACGTTCTGACACATGCTACAATATGGATGGACCATGAGGACATTATACCAAATGAAATAAATTAGTCACGAATGGACCAATGCTATGTGATTCTACTCATATGATACTTAGTCAAATTCAGAAAGAGATAAAATGGTATTGTTCAAGGACTAGGGGGAGAAGAGAATGGGTAATTACTGTTTAATGAATACAGAGTTCCAGTTTTACAAAATGAAGAGATCTGGAAATGGATGGTAGAGATGGTTGCACAATAATATAAATGTACTTAACACTGCTGAATGGTACACATTAAATGGTTAAGATGATAAAAAAAAGAGAGATAAATCTGAATAGTACATAGCTCACAATACCCATACAAAGAAAAGACACACCACAGTTCCAAGTAAGCACACCTGTTTGTAGTACCAACACCAGACAGAAACTTCCTTCATAGATTACCCAAAGAAATTCAGTGTAAATATGAACAATATCCTTAGCATTCTTATAATAAATAAAACAAAAAGCTTCATAGGGCTGTTTCCTTTGATTTCCTTTAAGTACAAATTAAAGACTAGGTAGGCACCACGGAGAAGATGGTGGTAGAGGGAAATAAAACACTTAAACCTCACATATTAACAGTCACAAAAACGTCTAAATTCTACTTTGATAATTCTCCCAAATGACCATTTTTCTAGTTTCTGACCTTATTTATTTTGTGGCTTTTCATCTAAAATAGAGCTCTCAGACAGGTCTTTCTGATGCGTTTTTCTGGTTATAACACTGTCCCTCAAAAAACATTTCTTATAGGAAAAGCTAAACATGAAATGTATGAACTTGTTCATACAAGGCCCTTCATGATCTGGTGCTAACTCAGAGACTGAGAACTCAGTACCAGCAGAGGTGCATAAACGTGTGAAGGGGTCTTGGGGTAGACACCAGAGGCCCCATCTGAAAAGTTGTAGCCACTCAACTCCAACTGATTTTTGCCATGCGCTGAGGTGGGCCTGGTGTCTCAAGAGAAACCAAAGTCTGTATTTTTATATAAAATCATCTGGATTTTAAACATGGAAAACTAATTCAAAAGGAAACTTGATATTTCTTGAGCCAAAGAAAACACATCTTCAGACAAGATATGGCCTAAGGAGCATGGCTTGGGATGTGTGTCCTATTTCACACTCTGTCCTTTCACACTTGCAGCTATGACCTCTGCTGTCCTCCCTCTGTGCTGTCCCTGCACTGTTTTTTCTGAATGCCCAGATTTAAGGAGAACCTTCAAGGACGATTTCACATACCAATTCACTAAGCCTTTCCAAATCCACTGGATACAACCATTTGTCCTCTGAAGCATCACAATGTTTTAATCTTTTTTATGGCACTAAACACTCTACTAAGTCCAATAATTATTTTCATGCATAATTTTTCTCTACAATAAAAATGGCCATGAGAGCACAGGCCATGTTGGATCTGACTTTGAATACTCCACAACAAACTACATAGTCTTCCACCCAATCGATACAGAAGGATTTAGGAATTAATCATCCCAAGATTTTTAATGGAAGAATTAAAATATTGAGCCATACTCACTACAGTATAGACTTTTGGATTCAATTCAGTGCTTGGAAGTCATGTGTTAGACAGATGGCTTTCTTTTCCCCTTCACAGTTGATATACATATTTTAGATAGGGAACTTTCTAGCATAACATCAATTTTCTTAGCACTGAGTTCTTTATTTTCCCATGAAATGATGGTTTGCACTCCCTCAAGCACATCCTTAAAATATCTTGACTCTGAATGTAATGTTTAGATTGTTTTATAAATCAATTTTAGGCCTAGGATATATCTGTGCCATTTGTCTGCAAATATAATATTTTCAAATTGGTGTAAGTTGACCTGAATATCTTCCCAAACTGAGAAGTAATATCATTTCAAATTTATGCAGTAACTATTTTAAAGTCCTGAATATTTTCTTAAATTAGATTAGTTTATATTGAAACATATTTTTCCAAGGATTCATATGTTTTAATTCAGAGATTAAGAAAACAGATTTTCTAAAAGCCACTCTTGTAACCTGGATTCCCCAGCAGCTCCACACAATGGTAATGTCAATCTTTATGTTCGTCTATCACCTGCCCACCCACCTCTTGGAATATTCAAAATATATTTCCAAACTGCAAAAAAATCTTAACTATAATTTCAACTTTGGAAACAAAATATGAAAAAAAAATGAAGTTTACAGAATGCTCCAGACATTAGACTCTCCTCCCCTCCTGCTGAAGAGTAGGAGGGCAGAGTTCCTGAAGGTGCCATAAGAAAGTGGGATTTGAGCACAAATGAAATATCACAGAAGTTAAGGAGACTTTAGTTGATATTTGAATTTGAGTAGCTGAAGTTCAAACTGGCATTTTCACAATTTAAGCTGCATATTTAAAGAGAAAAAAAAGAAGAAGAAAAAGCCAAGTGCTCAAAATTGAAATCCTCCCATGAACATTCATTTTATTTGAAAAATTAGAGACTTGTCAAAGAACAGCCATAACATTTACAAAAATGTGGGGACAGAGCAAATTAAATGACAAAATGTGTGAGAAGTTTTTTGGTCCTTCCTACCAAGTGGAAGAGACACACAAATGGGCTGTCATGTACTTTTCAAGTTAAAGACTTGCTTAAAGAGCTTTAATTCTAAATCCGAACTCTGTGTGAAAGAGTTAATAGCAACTGTGATATAACGGCTAGTATGTTCTTTGGAAGTAGATAGCAGTAGCATATATAATCTGTTGATGATTGTATATTTTGAACCCTCTCTATGTGTGTTTACACTCTCAGTAGAACTCTGAGTGCCTTTCAGTCCACACACGGAGTCATCTGCCAGCTCATAAGATAACAGGAAGAAATTGTAAGTAAAATTTCATAGAATACATGCATCTATAACCAATATATAGACAAAAATATAGGTGTGTATACAGTAGGTATGGGTTATTGTTGTTTGTTTTTGCAGTGCTGGGAATTGAACCCAGTGCCTTGTGCATACTAGGCAAGCACTGGATCACTGAGTTATACGGTGAGACCAATACATGTGTTCAAACCACGTAAAAAATAAATCAATCCATTTTAAATTGCACACTTAACCAAGAACACCAATAGACTTTTAATTGTCTCCTTCTAAAACTTCTTTCTAATAAATACAAAACATTTATACATTTTAGAGGTTAAAAATGATGCTGGTGTCAAAAAGAAACGTAATCAGGTAGCAAATAAAAACAACTTTGTGATAAGTTTCTCCTATGAAGCAATAAAGAGCCTGTGCAATGGGAGGCTAAAACCTTGGAAAGAAAATGTCAACTTGAGAAATGCTTTGACATAAAGATAATGCACAAATAAAAGGAAAGAATACTTGGGGAGAGGAAACAATTGAAAGAAAAACAATTTATGTGTAATATAGAAGCTTCTGTACACATTTAAGGCATAACAGGGCTGGTAAAGGTTTCAGAAAATGATGAAATATTTTGTTGATCTCATAGAGAAAAAAGAAAACCTCAATGAAAAATCACCATTCAGAATGCCAAATTCAAACAAGCTCCAAACTTTTATGTTGTATGGAACTCTATAAAATTTAAATCTATAGTGAGGTACACAGAACAATGCCCCCACAAAAAAAAAAAAAAAAAAAAAAAAAAAAAAAGAAAAAAAAAA
>JAJEJO010049048.1:276582-498633 GCA_020662805.1 Glaucomys volans | reverse complement strand
GAACATAATAATCTCTAATGTTACCTTAGGTGGAAAAGGGATTTTTGCCAATGTGATTTAATTGAGGACCTTGCAATGGGGTGAATGTTCTGGATGATCTGAGTGGCTCAATCAATCGCATAGGGCTTTAAATGCAGAGACCCTTTACCAGCTCAAGACAAAGGGATCTGTAACCATGGAAGAATGACCAAGGAGATATATTGCTAGTGTTGAAGGGCATCAGGAGCCAAGGAATTCAGGTGACCTCTAGAGACTGGAAAAAACAAGGAAATGTATTTCCCCCAGGGCCCTAGAAAGGAAGACAGTCCTACAACACTTTGGTCTTAGCCCAAGTAAGACCTATGACTTTCAATCTATAGAACTATAAGCATAAAATTTGTGCTATTTTAAACCACTACATTTTGTGTTAATTTATTATATGTTCTGGAATTTGCTGGGTATGTTCATTTTCTATTAATACAACAAATTCCAGAACATATATTTTTAAAGTATAATATTTTCAAACTTTGCATTTAAAATAAGCATAAAACTTTAATAGCTGTCTAAATTACATAATAGTCTATGATATTACATATAAAAAATGAGATAAAAAATAAGCTTTTGGAATGCTAACCCACAACAAGGGAGGATAGGGAGGGGAAAAAATAGAAGTTAATTGGATTAGACAAAGAGGAATGAAGGGAAGGGAGGGGATATGGGAATAGGAAAGATAGTAGAATGAATCAGACATAACTTTCCTTTGCTCATATATGAATACCGACCAGTGTAACTCCACATTATGCACAATCACAAGAATGGGATCCTAATTGGAATAGGTTGTACTCCACATACATATAATACGTCAAAATACACCCTACTGTCATGTATATCTAAAAACAACAAATAAAAAAAATGGCTTTTGGAAATTTTTAAGGGAACTCAAACATCTTCAAAAAACTAGCCCAGCTACCTATCTCCTGCTAGATGGAGAGCCTAGAAAAAAATGTTTTTCCATGAAAATTCTACATCAAATTTCATGTGATAGTAAGATATTAAATTTGGTGGTGTGTGCCCCTACAAAAAGCTACCATGTTGTTCCATTTTAAGTGCAAACAGTACCATACTGTAGCCCGTCAGTTCCTACAGGATCCAACACTTAGGATCACAGTTTCTCTTCCTCCCCAACTTCTTGTTATGCAAATCTTTTTCAACTCCTCTCTGGGGACTCTGTGCTTAGTTTCTCTGTCTATAATATGTAGAAAAGCAATGCACAGAAGTCAGGACCACAGACCAAAGCACCTGGAGAAACAGGTGCATCAGGGCATTAGTAAACGCAAAGCTCCAGAAAGAAGCCTGCAGTGTCACTCTTACCAGAACCACCTAGATACCATCTAAAGTTTACAGATCCCCGAATGCCAACCCAGCCTTCTGAATAAACTCTGTAAGACCTAGAGTAAATATGCCAGGGAAGGAAACAATGAGTAAGTAGTACCAACCTCTGAGACAGGAGCAATGTGGGGCACATCATCCCATCAGGGCCAGCAAAGACAGCTACCCTGCAGGAAGATGTGATACCTTTATGCCATACCCTCAATGACAGTATAAGTTACATCAACAGATTTAATGATATCTTTGAGAAACCACCTGGTATATAACGTTTAGGAGCAGTAATGAAAGCTCAGGAAAGAAAATAAGTTATTTTAAAAGGGTTCTATTTTGCATATATCTGATACAAAGCTATCAAATTTATATCTATATAATTGTATACATATACATATATATGATTGCATCCATACATATCTATATTGCACCATTACATTCTAATGTCTCTTTTCCCAAAGCTGAACTTTCATTTTCTAAGCTATAGGACACATTTGGGGAAGTAGTACAAGTCATTTTCAGCTGTGTCAAATTTGATCACCAGTGTTTTCCCCATGAAATATAAGTACCTTCTACCTAACAACCCTGGTCAAGTCATGGTTCTAGTTTTCTCATGTGTAAAATTAGGAAGTTGTACCTAATGATTTCATTCTCTTCCAACTCAATAATTTAATGACAAGGTAGAAAGTTCCTCTCAAGTCTTTGCTTACACTCAGGTGCATAATTAAAGCACCTGAGAAATATGGGAAATAAAACTATTCCAAGATTCAGAAATGAAAAAACATTGCTATTTCTCTTCAAGGTGTTTGTGGAGCAACTATTCCATAAATTGATCTAGGTGTTCCTATCAATCATTGTTTGATCCTGGATTAATATTCATAAATCAAACAAGATAAATGAGCCTTCACCAATGAGCCTCTTAAATAAAAGATTCAAACTACAACATGTCATTAACCAGCTTTCTCAATAAAATAAAATGTTTGTTAAAGCAAGCTGTTTTCCTTACATAGTATTTTCTTCCTATAAGTTTAAGTTTCCCTCTGGAAAGATACATGGCGCTATTTACTTTGTTTAATAAAGATCTCCTGGAATTAATAGCATTTCCAGTATTAGCAAATTTAAAAACCATATAAATCCCCAAAGCAGCTCTCTTTTAAGTCTTTAAAATCAGGAAATTCTAAGTCTCTTTTAAATCTCACAGAATGTGATTCCTGATGATTTACTATAAATCCCAATGCATCTGGGAAGTGTTAATGCATTTTGTTCCATAAGAATTTTTTATGAATGCTCAGCTATCACATTTTCCAATATATGATTCTGTTCACATCCACTATAGGGTTCAGAGGAGTGGCAGGCATTGGCAATATTGTAAAGTGTTCTTGAAGCAATAGAAAAGAAAAAAAAGTCATAATTTTCTATGGGGATAATTTCTATGCCACACTGACACGTTTAAATGTTTTCAATAGTGTTGATTTATTGGAAAGCTTAGAAAGGTAGTGCTTAGAACCAGCTTTTCCCATAAAATCTCAGTGACAGAGAATAACTTTTACATCTTTCAAACTGTCCATTGTGAAAGATTTTTTCATTACGATGAAGGTGTTTAGAGGTTTTTGATTTAATGTAGAATGATAACTCCCTTGAGTCTCAGACTTCTGGAAAGAACAAACAATGAAACATACCTATCCCCAGAGCGAGCTCTATAATGAATATGTTTTGCTGTCCATGGCAACAAAGTACTGCCCTGACTTGCTGTGGTTCTATAATGTGAAATTCTGATTCTCAAAATTAAAATTTTTTCATAAACACATTGCTTTGACCTTGGGTATTCAAAAACAACAGAAGCTGTGTCTCTGCTTTATTCATCCTATTATTGAGGTTAATTTGGGCAGTTTGCTCTGTAATTCTTGGAATGAGCAAACACAAGGCCATCCTAGAAACTTTAACATTCTGTAAGATACTTTGATAAACTAACCTTGAAGAGCTGGTAGTGTTTTATGAACACGACGGTGCTAAGTGAAGAGTGTATGCTAGGTATGACAGGATATCTTAGATACAGGTGTTTTAATAAGTAATTTGATTTTTTTTTTCAGTTAAATTAAGGGCTTACAAAATTTAAAATTAGAGTTGCCTTTAATAATACCAATTTATAATGATTTTTCTACCACCCTAACATCCTCTTCTAAGAGAGTTTTCTAGGCCCCCTTTGTCTGAACACCTGCTCCCAAGGCCTTTTTTAAGAAATTAAGTAAATCTGGATAAGAATGGCCAGCCATCCCGGTTTGTCCTACATTAAGGGGCTCCCAGAGGTGCCAGACTTTCAGAGTGAAGACCAAGAGAAAAAGCCAAAGAAATTGGTTAGCCTACATTGGTTTCCCAACTTCAGTGAGCCTTGGGATTACCTGCAGGGATTTTAAATTTAAATTTTCAGACCCCAGTTCCAGAGTTTTTCATTCAGAAGATCTGGGATAAGCACAAAAATTTGCATTTCTTACAAATTCCCAGATTATGCTGATACTGCTTTTCCAAAAGCTACTCTTTGAGAAGCACCTGATATCCAGCACTCTTCAGGCCATAAACTGATGAGTTCAAGGGTGCACAGTTGAGCCAAACTGACCTAAGAATGTCTCTCAAGAGAATATAACCCTGAGGCTCAAGACATATCGATTAACTTGTTCATGTAAAGAGGTCTACATTTAACACCAGATACATAAAGGAATTGTCATGGTTCCTGTTTCTAATTTCCATCCTTCAGTGAAACTTAGCTGTACTTCTAGTTCCATGAGATCTTTCATTGTCTGCTGATAAATTACTGTTTCAACTTCAAATACTTTAAGTAGCTTATATTATATGAGCCAACAGATCCCTAATTAAGATTAAAATGCTCTAAAAAATTACGTGCAACACAGAGAAAACAATGTAAGTTCAAAAAGTGTTTCTTCTACAAAATTTTAAACTTTCAGAGAAATTCTTCAAATGATTCATATCACAAAAGAGCATGAAAAATTGATACATTTCATATATTAATGTTTCAACTAAAGAAGTCTGTAATGAAAAAAGAGAACTGAAAGGAAAAATTGCCAAATCAGGTTAGTTAAGGATGTTCAAGGAAGACATTTTATCACAATGGCTGGGTCCACTGAAATCTCATGAGACTTAGAATTTTTAAGTAAATGATAGATTAGACTAAGAGGGTTTGCATTCCATCGAATTTTGTAAGCAAATCCCACAGAGAAAAGGAGAACATTTTGGGGGTTTGAGATGATTATTAATTAAATTTATTTTTAATTGATATATAAAAAACAAAAATAAACACATATTAACAGGGTGCCATGTGTTGTTTCAATGCATGTATACATTGGGTAATGCTTAAATCAGGCCAAAATTATTTATTTCCTAAGACATTAATCATTTTTTATGGTAAAATCTCAAAAGCCTTTCTTAAAACTTTTTGAGATATATAGTTATCTATAGTCACCCTATTATGCATTAGCACACCCAAATGTTATGTTTATTGATCAGAAATTGGATGAACTTTATCCATTTACTTATTTATTTTTGCAAAGCTTGGGATTGAACCCTGAGATTCAGGCATGCTAGCTAGGCATGCTCTCTAGCTTTGGTCTGCACCCGGTCCCAGAAATGTGTTTAAAGTCTACTGGAGAAAACTGGAGAGGACCGCAGTGCACAGCTGGGGTCATACAACAAAATTACCATTCTGTTTTTAAAGACACTTAAGGAAGACAATTTGAAAATCTTCCTCACTAAAGCTGTTCTAACAGTTCAGAGAATTCACCTTCTGGAAATGCCTTCTATGCTTTTATAAGCCTTTATCCTCCACTGTAGTTTGTTTCTTTTAACCAAGAATCAGGAGCTCTGACTGGCAAAAAAAAAAAAAAAAAAAAAAAAAATGGTCTTGAAAGCCATTGTTAATTTGGTTTTTTTTCTTTTTTCATATTTGATGTTTCAGTCTTGCAATCCTCTGAAACTACCTCATGCATTGTGTTTGTTTAATCCAAATCTACCAGTTTTGAGATTTCTTGATTTATTAAATAGCATGCAATGGATCTATTCTCCTAAATACAATATTTTCTATTAGGGGAAAATATGGATACAATATCTCCCTAAAATGCCTCTCCTTAAGTTTGACCACTGGTTCATCTCTTTCAAACTATTCTTCCTATTACAACTAAATGAGTTATACCCACTTTAGCCTATCTGAGTGATTCTGAATCCCTATTCTGTCATCTAACAGGCTGCCTACCATCTCCTCATTCACACTCCTGAGTCATCTAAAAACATAACAAATATGTTTTCTTTCCTCTCTTTCAGATAAACATACTGTAATTTTCAAAAGTTTTGGATTTAGAATTGCTTCCTAAAATTTTACTTGTGACCCACAAACAACTCAGGACCAGAACTCACAGTGTTTGTTATCAGACACACTTAAAGTATAGAGAATGATCCCACTACTTCCCCATTTAAACTATACTGTCTGCTAGAGCCCTCCGTTTCTCCCTTTTAGCAGTATTTATCAGAGTAATCCTCATCCGGTTTCATTACATCCTCGTTAGTACGTGTCTGTTATCTCCCTGCTGCCAAATCAAGAGTAAAGGTTCTTTTTGTTTTATGATCCCCGTGGGCAAATGTCATTCTTGGCTGAACACATCCAGTGCCCATAAGGTTCTAATAGTTGAAGTGCTTAAAGCACCTGCCATCCATCAAGGTTTATGATGCGGTTACCATAGCTACCAAAACCCCATGCATTCCTGATCACATGGGATCTCTTCTGTGAGAGAGAGAGGGAGGGAGGGGAGATCTGCCAGGAATTATTCACACGAATTTAGGTCCAATTAAACAATTAAAATCAGGCAAGGAGTGGTTTAAAATGTAAATAATGCACAACAATAAACTCAGAGCCACCAAGATAAGCTGAGACCAAATCAAACCCACACTGGCTTGAAATAGATGGACAGAAATGAGTCCATCTCCTGTATGCCGCATCATGTCAGCAGATGGCAAGGCGTACAATTTTCAAGACTTCCTTGGAGATAGCCTTTGGAAAAAAGTACCGGAGTACATAACTTTTAATCAAAAGTTACTGTGGAAGCCTTTTTTCTTTCCCCAAAGAAAGTTTGCTTTTAAATAACAGTACTAGAGTTGTATTTTATACCAAACCTTTCATCCAAGAAGCACATAATGCTCTATAAACGTATTAATCTTCACAACCTTCCTGTAAAGCACAGGGGTAGCAAACTCCCCAGATGCGCATATTGAATTTTTAAAAAGCAGTTTAAGTTGAATCAATAGTCTATTCAGAAAGGAAGGTTAAAAAGGTAGGCCTTGCACTGTGTCTTAATAATCAAAGTCCACTAGGAATTTATTAGGCTGTGACAAAAGGAAAAGAAAGGAGAAGAATAAGCTTTTGTACATTGCCTATGTGACTTATACTGAATGCTATCTTCCATATTTCCAATAGCATTGGGAGGTAGAGGGTAATTTAATATTACTAACTTCAGCATGTTGCAACGTCAGTTTGCAAATAGAAGCTGAATATTACCCAATCCAAAAATGACTTCCCAGTTGGAAAACTCAAAAGAATTTATGGTTTTACTATGCTATTGTTTTAAAAAATAAAATTTTATTAAAATTTGGGTCGAATTATAAAAATATCAAACATTCTGACACATATTTAGGCAGTATATGTTAGGAATCATTAAAATATTCATTCTCCTTTTCTCAGTAATTCTGCTTCTGGGGATTATTTCTATCCTTAGGAAGAATGAAAAATTCAAATGAGATTTATGATATATTTTACAGCCCTAGCTATAGGCAGAAAATTGGAAATATTTGAAATATTAAACAGAAAGATTAAATACTATAAAAGCAGTGAGCTTTTGTTTTCCATATACTGTACATCTCTTATGTTCCAGGCACAAAAAAAATATGAAAACAGGACATACCCTTGTAAACATTATCCCTGCCTTAGAGGGTGTCATAGCCAACTGTGGAGAGAAAGACATGAATATGCACAAAATTTTAAATGCACAGAGGAGGGGACAGGGAGTGCATGGTAAGGTAAAGAGTCACAAAGGAAAGAGCATTCAGGTTTACAGTAGAACATCAAGAAAGTTTCCATAAGGTTGACCTCTAACTGAAGTCTTGAAATTTGAGCAGTGTTTGGCAAACAGATTGAAAATCACTAACATTAGTGAAAAGGAGGGCCAGAATAGTGGGAGCCAGATGTACTTAGGCTAACATCATAAGACTGAGTCAAGGCAATAGCTTTGAAAAGGAGAGGAGGGTGATGGAGGTTCTTACAGGGATATGGGTGGGTGAGATAAAAGAGCTAAAAGCATTCCCCAAATTCTGATTTTGGAACAAGGATAGCGAACGAGGGAATCCAAGAGAAAGCAAAGCAGAAAGATGAGAGAATAGTGGCATTTAAACACAGAGAGTTGAAATTATCTGAGGAGCAACTAAGTAATAGCAGCTAATGGAAATTTGGGTCTGAAGTTTGTAGGGTGATGGACACACAGGTTGTGGTAGCCATCACTGGAGAGTATGAGTGTGAAATTTGAGAACAGACAGAAGGACAGAGTCCTTGGAGACACTACACACTAAGGACAAGTAGGGGAAAGGTAGCCACTTTAAAAAAAAAAAAAAAAAAAAAAAGATAGGTTATGGTAAGAAAGCAGTGGAGTGAGTAAACCTGCCATTTTTCAGAGCAGTTGTATAGCAAGAAGTCAGAATAGATGGTTTTTTAAATGAATGAAAGATTGACTCCAATGAGAAGGAAAAAGTCAGTATTTGGAGAAGGGCATAGGATTAGAAAAGATGTTTAAGATAAGACAGACTCGTGCAAACTTTCAGAGGATAAAGATTGAAACAATTGAGAGAAAAGATTAAAATTTTAAAAGATAAAATGGAAAAATGCTGAAATGATGCAGGCTTTTCTAAGCTTTTAACAAATGGCATGTTTTTGTGGGGACCAAAAAGTCAGGTTATGCTTTTAAAACATGTTTTAAGGTTCTTGGTGTGACAAATCTTAGAACGTTTGCTGCAGACCTCAACATGTTGGAAAATGGGATTCAGCAGAGGGATGAGTCCCTCACCCATCTTCCATCCCTGAAGTGCTCTTCCCAATTGCTCTCCTGCCATCCACCATCAAGACTGCCTTACTCTTAGAGCTGGATTTGAGGAACTCTCCTTCCAAAAAGGCATTAGAAGGAAATGTCAAGGATTAGCAACTGTCAAGGAGCAGCAGTTCTTGGAAAAGAGTATTTCTGAATAAAAAGAACCATCCCCCTAGCAAAGCACCAAAGTTGAACTCAGAACCAAAGAAGGGGCATTTGGATGGCCTTTCTCCAACAGTGGCTAAAAGCTGTCCCTGGACATGAAAGCTGTAGTGTCTTGGCCCCCCAAAAAGCCCCCTCAGAAGAATTATCCTGTAAACAATGCCACACACACACACACAGAACCCCACCCACACTCTCAGAGAATTAAGTGCTCTGGAGTATCCGGAAGTTGCCAGGGAGGGTGGTAGAAAAACTGTGAGATGGCACAGGATCCAAAAGGGCATGTTAGTTCCTTGGCTAAATGTAGCAGTCAACCACAGAGGAGATGTGCATTTTTCACCCCTGCTGCATTGTGATCTACAGGACTAAATGTAGTACTATTTGCAAGAGGCATATGGTGAATGCTACACCCTTCGGGATTTCTGGGAGTGAAATATTGAAGATATTCACAGGGCAGATAGTGGTGGACATGGAAAAAAGCCTTGTAACACTCTCACCCAAAGTACCTCACGCAAGACACTTCCCAAATTCCACCTCCCTCAACCAGAAGGCCAACTGCCTGGAGAATGCACTACATCTCTGAAGGAATTCAACATGAAACAGCTGGACAGGAATATCCAGATTGGTTTTGGCAGACATTCCTTTGTGGAAGATGCCCAGGCCAACGGTTGGTTTGAAGTGTAGTAGGAACAGCACCTGGTCCAGAATACCCCAAACAACAAGAAATTGTGAAGAGGAAGAGTCAGTACCCAGGAAAAAAGTGGACTAGCACATACCAGCTTCGTTCCTGTGGAAGTTAGACTTGTTGGGGAGACAGAGATTCCATCCAAGATTTATTCTCCATTGAAATTTCACCCCAGCTGTTGTATTCCAAGTCTGGTTAAATGTCCCACAGAAAGGACAAGACTTCAGGTCCAAATCCAACCCTAGACTGTAAACCCCTAAATGGTACTAATCACAGTCCCAGGGTGCTTTGTGTCAGTCAAGCTTTTTAACTTTCAGGAAGCAGAGCACACTGGGAAATGTAGTTTCCCACACTGCCTTAGCATTAAAGTGGTGGTAGGTCTATTTTTTTGGAGACAGGTTGGGGGGCAGGTGCCATGTTGCCTAGGTTGGTCTCAAATTCAAGGCCTCAAGAGGTCTCCTGCCTCAGGCTCTCAAGTAGCTGGGATTATAGATCTGCACCACAGCACCCAGCATGTCTCATTTTATGCCTCTAATTCTCAAGTAATTAACAGCATCCTTACACTTTCAAAAATGGCCTGCTTGGATACCGAATTGTATGGTCACATTGCATACTCTGCTTTTGACTCAAAGTCTGCATTCAGCCTATCTGGCTATCATCTACTGGACTGCAGAAGAGCCATTGCTAGTGAGGATTAGTTCTTAGGGTTACAAGGCAGTTAGAGTGTAACTTAGAGATCAAGTTCTCCAATTTAGAAAGCAGTCTCTTACCTACAGAAATAGAGGATTTATTTCATTGAGATTTCACTTAGTAGGTTAAAAAAATAATTTATATTGTTTTAATGATTTTTTTGGTCTTCTTTTACCTTGTTGAACCAAACCTCTAAGAACTTAAATGATTTGCTGTGTTAAATTTTATAATGGGAAAAAAGTTTTTTAATAATACTATAAGATACTTGACATGAGCTAAATGAAAGGCAAAATGTGTAAAATTGTTCATATATCATTATGTCAATTTTATAAAACAAAACTATTTACTAAAGAAAAAATTGAAGGGAATTATATGAAAAGATCAATGATGGGTGATTTTGAAGAAGTCAATTTTTATGTTACATTTTTCAATTTTGATCAAATTTTCCAGAATAAACACGAATTGATTTTATAACTTTTTAAAGTTTTTAAAAAGAACAAAGTTGAAAAGAAGAAGAAAGAAGAGAAGGACTGAAAAAAGAGAGGAAGAGAAAGAAAAAAGAGGGGAGGGTGGAAGTGAAGCATAACACACACAAACATGGAATTACAGATCAAACCCCCCTCAGCACAGAGAAATTGGCACAGGACTGGATATAGTTGTAGCATTTTGCAGGTAATGTGTTTGAGACTATTTTGCATACAAAAGCTTTATTTATATTTGAGCTCTAAAAATATAAAAATATAATATAAAATATGATGTCTGAAAGAAAGCTGCTGCCTCATCACAAGTTAGGATATTCACCACCTCAGAAATGTGTGCCTTTTGTTCAGGGTGCTGTTAAACAGTGTGAATGTAAACACCTCACTGTGGGAAAGAACAGACAGAACTTTAATTGATAAAAAAAGAAAATTTTGGACAGTGTAACATTTGCAGATTGAAGGCGCTATTGACTATGAACTTTATCTGAAATAAAATGTGATGCTCATGAATAAAAGAAATAATAAAAATTATCTGGAGTTTGGCATTTGTTCTACTTAGAAACTTTTTTGAAATCTGCCAATATGTTCGTGTAGTTGACATTTTTCAAACGAAGAAAATTAGAAGTCATTGATCTAGCCATATCATTACATATTGAACAGCATGTTTTATGCCAGAGGTTTCTTTTTCTCTCTCTCTCTTCTCTCTGTCTTTTTCTTTCTTTTTTATAAATCTTTTGACAGAAACATGGCTACACCAAGTACTCATTCCCCTGGTAGCTTTCACTATTGAGCTTATAAATAGAGAAAGCATCTCCAGCAAAATGCAGCCAAAACAAGGCTTCTTATATGTGGTTGAGCCAACTGCAGCTCCATTGCACTAGTGGGTTATAAAAATGTATTTCATTTTTATTATTTACCACGGCAGCACAATAGAAACTTGGAGCTGCAATCAGCATCATTTAATTTTCCTTGAGCACATTTAAAATTAGAATAGAAAACTCACATTCCACTTAATATTTCACCCTTCGCTTGGGCCATTTTCATTTTTTCTTTAGGGAAGAAAGAAAGAAAGTTATATATTTCAATAATTGCAACAATATCTTTAAAAGTGAAATCACCAAAACAAAGCTGTTTATTGTTCCATTCAGTGTTTTAAGTCTGTGCAGCTTTCTTGATCAATAGGGACATGCTTTTTTCTATTAAGTACTGGACTTGCATATACTTTTCTAATCAACTCAGCCATGTAGTCTGCCCTAAGTGGGAAAAATACTGAAGAACCATACATATATTTACCGTATGATTGCTACAAACAGAGAACAGCTGTGGTTGAAACTGAATTATTTAGAATATATTTGGTTTAAAACAAGTCTAGAGAATATTTGTTTACAACCAGAATACTTTTAAAATTTATCTTACCATAAAGAATGCCCTGATCTTATGAATTTTAATAAATGTTACAGTACAAATTTATTAGAAGTTCAATTCCATGGTAGAGAATGTCTGAGCTTCTTCAAATTGATATTTAAAAACACAAGAGAATCATGTTCTTGGGACCTGAACAGGATTTCAACTCACAATTGAAAGCCTTATAACAAAATAAATAATAAAATCTGGTGCAGAATCCAGTACTCTTAATACAAAACATGGTTTATCTAAGCAATCTATACGAAACATAAATCCATTCCACCCAAGTGCAAGAAGTTTGCCAACATCCAAGAACTAAAAAGAAATTTATATCTTAATAATCATACTGACTTATATTTTCTAAGAAATAATGTGTTAGATTTGCAATATAGGAAAGAATTATAGACTTGACTATTCATAAGATGTATTGGGAAGGGGAGAGAAGAAAAAGCTAGTTTAAATAAATGAACAAAGCCAATAATTATTTTCTTACTTATGTAGAAGGTTGGTATTATAGTCAACCAATTTTTCAGAAGAATGTCTAAGCTAGACCCTCCCCCCAAAATCCAAACATCAAAGAAATGTTTTAATTCACATCTATCTATATACATTTTATAAGTGCATGTTTCAGCACTGTCTTTTGCAAATTGAAGCAATAAAAATAAATGATTATAGTTTATTTTGGAAAAGATTTATCTCTTTATTTTAAAGGAAATGTGTACTTATTATAAGCAACTCAGGAAGTTTTTAAAGTGTAAAGGAAGAAAATATTCTCTCATTCCACTGAGTGAAGTATATTTTTAAAAATTAAGTGGTTATCTTTTCAAACATTTTTCTGTATACATTTAAATATGACTATATAATATTGGTTCCCTTTTTTCACTAAATCATAGATAATGGTCAAAAGCACAAATCCATGGCATAGTGCTCCATTGTGTAGATATATTATTTAATTAGTTCCTTTTGGGTGGATAAATAGGTTATTTCCCATTTTACAAAAAAAAAAGTTCTTGTGGAACTTTTACACATATGCTCATTTATTTTGTAAGCTCTAAATATAATAAAATGTATAAATATCTCATTATAGTGCTGGGTACATAGCAAGAGCTCAGTAAAGTCAACCAGAGTCATAGCTGAGATTGCTAGAACAAATAAATTGTATATTTTGTTAATCATTTCCAATGGCCATCTATGAAATTGAACCTATTCATACATACTTATCAGTGTATAAAATTCTATTTCCTCATGACCCTGCCTACCTTTTTAATACTTGATAATTGTGGTAAATGTAACCATTGCTCACCAATATCTCCAATTCTTCTCCTCTTTCATATATAAAGAGTATTACACTTCTCCACCCTCCTGAAGTTAGGTGTAGTCTGATGATTGGCTTTGGCAGTGAGCAGAAATGACCTCTGTCCTGCTTCAGGTATGGATTTCAAATCAGATCCTCAGGAATTATGTGACACTTGAGAAATGATAAAGTATCAGGAATCTCTGAGGCATCTATGACTTGACTCTAAAAGCACAGAATATTACATTCATATCTTGAGAAAACTAAATGTTCAAATTTCATACAAATGAAAATATTGTGCTCCCCTCTTATGTGCTCTCCATAGCATCTAGTACATTATTATTTAATGGGTAATCAAAATGCTGTGTTTATTAGACCATCCTTGAACACCTAAATAAGATAGCATAGTTAACTATATTTTGAAAGGAAAGCTAAAATAAAGAACTCAATCTTATTTTTGCTCTCTAGCCAGTTAGTGTTCCATGTGACTACAAAATTACTAGGCAGACTATACTGAATCATCTTATTTCAGAACAGATGATTAATCACAAACAGCAAGAGTTAAGCCAATTACAAGTATTTTCCCCAAGGTGTTCGGTGTTACCCTACCTACTGATAAAATCCACCAGCTTCAGGCACATTTTATGAGGCCAGTTCTCATCTAGGTGTGACAGACTGAATCTTTGAACACCATCATTAAAATCAATGGGAGCTCTAACAGAGTCAGAAGTGTGGAATTGGGTGTACCAGCTCTGAAACTGCTGATGTTCATTTAAGCCCACTGTTCATTTTGCAAGCAAACGATTTATCCCATTTGACAGAGCAATCCAAAGAATCTCTCCAGTCCAGACTATTCATTCCTGAACTGAAAATTACAAAAAGCAGATAACTGCATGTTAAATTATATTTTCCTACACTTCTCTACTCCCTCTTATGTGAGAGTCACTGGTTTTAACCATGTTAGGAACAGGAATTCATTACCAAGAAATAATCCCAATGTGCCCTGGTTATATGGGCCCCTACTGAAGGAGAAAGCTCCTCCAGGTTACACAAAGAACAGATACATGTGGATTAGATTACTTCTCCTCTGGCCCAGTGGCTAACCCAGATACTACAGTCAATCAGAACCATGAAAGCTACTTGCCCTCCTCATCTGATTTGGGAATCTTGTCACTGGGCTAAATTAGCCAAGAGGTAGATGGAATGAGTACTTGAGGCCCAAAAAGACAGAAAGAGAACAAAACATCTAGGAAGAATCTCTGTGTCATTTTTTTAAAATGCATTTTAATATTTAGGGGTTTTTAATTGTCAGCTGTGAGTAGTTTGGGGAATTGCATAGTATTTTTAGAGTTTAAGTGCTCTACAGCAGTGTTTCTCATATGATTAATGTTGAAGGAACAATTTTGTTGTTATTTTTCCAACCCATCACAGACTGATATCATTTTAAATGTCATTAAAAATTAATTACTGAAAACTAATTTAAAATAGAGGCATATAAATGCAAGCCCTAATTTTTTCACTATTAGATTCAAGAGACAGAAAATTAAACTGCTCTAAAATTTTCTAAACACTTAGTCTCATTGCACACTAGTGCTGATCTGCAGCTCACACTTTGAGGAGGGCAACTCCGAAGGACTTAATTGGCTCTGGTCCTGAATAACTGTAATAGGATATATTTTGGTGGGGTTTTGTGGAGGTTATTTAGCAGAGTGGGTCTCTCCATTTTCTTTAGTATTTTATTTCACTAACAATAGGATAAAAAATCTCAAGTCACTAATTGTAGTTCTATTTTTTCCCAGAATATATTCAAATATCAAAGTATATTTGCTAAATCTCTTTGGTGCTTTATTTATGTAGTAGTTCCTTCCTTCAATAGTTTACTGAACACAGGTTTGAGCCAGACTTTGCTGGGACATACTGGTAAAGAGCACAGTGACTGCCCCCAAGAAGTTCCCCCATCTAATCAAGTCAATAGACATCTGCTAGTTATAGTGGTTCCCCATCTATGATTTTGCTTTCCACAGCTTCAGTTACCCTGGATCAACCTCAAACCAAAATATTAAGTGGAAAATTCCAGAAATAAGCAATTCATAAGTTTCAATAACTTTCATTACAGTTCATTGCTATAGTCATTCTCCTTTATTATTACTCATTGTTGTTCATCTTTTACTAGGTTTTATGATTAACATTAATCATAAGTATGTATATAGAAGAAAAGATATAGTATATGTAGGGCTCAGTACTAGCCACAGTTTCAGGTATCTATAAAAATGTCTTGGAACATGTTCCCTGCCGATAGGGGAATATACTGTACTTTTTCACTTCTCTCTTTTTGCCAGGAATTTTGTAATCCTGGGCTTCTTGTATGCAAAACTGAAATTAAATGATCATTGGCTAGTATGTGCTAAATCCCTGTGTCCATTTCCTTGGGGCCCTGATATCTATTTGCCCCAACTTTCCCTTCTTATCTTCCCCTACCACATATCCCAAGCCTTAATTACTTACTCCTCCTTATGGTATCTTTTAGCAGATTTAGGTAATCTTTTGGCAGACTTTTTTGTGGGGTGGCTAGACACCAACTTCATTAGCCATGGCCAATCCTGTTCCGATTTCTTCTATGAGGTTTATTCAGGTAACCTTTCTAGGTCATTGGAATTATCTCTCTCTTTGTCTATAGGAGACTGAAATTTATCAAAAATCTTAAGTAAATTTTGCATTCTTCTTCTAAGAAAAATAAACCAATATTCTTTGTAGAATTAAGTATGATTTAAGACTTGATACAGGTTATGTACTTACAGATTTCACTTGCTTTATAAGTTTTGCCATAAATTTGCTAAGTTCAATAGCTTCCTAGGTCAGTTATAACTCCAAAACTCTAGAAAATGAACCCTAAAACAAAGGGTTAAAAGGGACTTCTAAGCACACTATCACTTTAGAACTTCATTTTGCCACAAAAGAACCAAATATTAAAAATACCCTATTTTTAAGTCCAATATATTGTTTAATGTCTCAAATACAAGTACTAGCACTCTGGCTTTTCATATCTAATTAACACGAGAGAAAAATAAGAAAGAAACAGCTAAAATATACCCCTATAAACTACAACATTAATTTCATTTCTACTCTACATTTACCTTTACCATATGTCATTTCAATAACTTTTTCCTTTAAACTTTTTAGTTAAGACTATCTGTATAACCTCTACAGAAATAGTCTCCCTGGCTTCTCTTAACCTATGGATAAATCCAGCTATATCCTCTTTATCAAGTGATAATGCATTACTTCCCAAATTTAATGACCTCATTAACATCCCATTCATGCTTTGCATTACTTCACTTAATTTAAAAGAAGCCCACAAATATTTTTCTTTATTGAAGCTGCATATACATCATATATATTTCATCAAGTTTAGTCTCAGTTATGTCTAGAGATGTCCCAGAGATGCATGGGATTTATAAGAAATGAAACCTGACATCCATGATAAACTTGTTACTTCTTTACAAGTCCTGTGAGTCAGTCAGCCTTTTTAAATGAATCTAAGCAGGAATATAGTATATAAAAACTTTACATGCTTATAGATCTGGAATTTCAGAGCATCTGCTACAAATAAGCCTAGGGAAAAATTATTCCAATTGTGCAGGGAAAATGGTATTTACACTTTATATTTTAATTTTTTTCTTCACACTAACTTATAACTTTTACACATCTCCAAACCTCAAAACTGTTTTGACATAATGTTTTACTGACATAGAATATACCTGCCAAAATAAACAGCCAATTTTTTATTATAAATTAAAACAGATGAGATTGTGAAGTTCTTACTTTTCCCTTCTGGCTATCTATGGGCTACAACCATCATGCATATTTCCTCCTGCTTCTCTAGGTGCAATTAATCTATATCATCTTTTTATTTAACTGCCTTTTATTCATTAAATTTTGCCCAGCATCTTCTGTTGAGAAAATTGACCTAGCTCAGGTCAAAATTAAAATTCAAGATTTATTATTACTTTTACTGAATCAGATTGTATCTAATAATACCTATGGATGATTTTTATTGGACATAAACTGGGTGTATAAAAAAATTGTTTTCAGTATAAATCTGCTCCTAGAACAAAACAATATCATTGAGAATAATTAGGATTGCTCCAATATGACAGATATTCTTCCAAGATGGTTTTGTGCTTTTTGACCCATTTTTTTTGTCACTATTATCACCCATGTCATAGGAGCCCATCCTGTGTCTCCTTGTGTTTGTCCATTAGCAGACATTCTTTTCATTATGTAACTTATAATTAACTTTAGAAAGAGAAAACACATAGTAAATATTTCTTATGCTACAAATTAGATTTGCTCTTGTCATCAACTTACTGCAGGAAATTTGAAATGTTTTTATTCTGGTTATGGCATATGATTCTTAACCACTCATATAAACCATCATATCTTCAGTGGCGAATTCTCATTACGCCAAACTCCTAGAGAGTTTACAGAATGTGTAGGGCACTCATTTTCTCTCCATTGAAAAAATACACTTGAATCAATTATTGTCTCATGAGCTCACAGTCATTGGAGATGGCCCCAAGGTGTTAGAAACTGCACTGATCTCTTGACATGTTCATGAGGTACATTGACTGCTTTGAAAATTATATGAATACATTTTATATCCCTCCAGAATCCAATGCAGTATTTGATAACCACCACATTTTGTATATTTTCTGTATGAACTCAAACAAATGCATTCCTTTATCTATGATAAGTAAATAAATATCCCTATCTGAATATTTAGAACAGTAAAGCAGAAATATCAGGGCTACTAGCAATTAAATATCTTTTGCTCTTTAGATATTATCTCTTGCAAGACTATGCCTTATCATGCTTTTCATATTTAGGAGAACTTCCCTTTACATTTTCAGAAAAAAAAATATGACATATTTTCTCCTGTTTTTAATCTTAAACAAAAAATGCAAAGCCTTAAGAGAAACAAAAAGCATTATTCTGGAATGTCACAAAGACTGCCCAGCTGATCTTACCACCTTATCTCTGGTCTTGTTTTATTGTATTTGTGTCTACCCCACAATCCACAGAGCACTTACTACAGCTAATACTGTACCTTGTTGAAGGGGCTCAGCAGAGGATCACCTGTTCAGTCCACCTGTAAACTTGAGTCTTTCCATTACTTGGAGTGAGAATTATGTGCAGGGCCTTAGAATATATTCAGGAGCCTAGAATTACTTTCTAAGCTTCAACAGTGTGATCACAGACTGAGAAAATACCAATTTCCCCAGGCAAAATCCTAATCCTCTTCTTGAGGAAATCCTATTCATTTTTATATCAATCCTTAAATTGCCAACTCTAAAACTTACCACTGTCATATCCAAATATGCAACCCAGCAGTCATTCAGATGTGAAAATTAGCCCAGATGCAAATAAACAATTAAGAAGCAAATAAAATTAGAAATAAAAGTGGGAAATTAAGCCAAATATTATTTAATTAACTATACACTTTTTGGGTCATTGGTGCTCAGTATTATTTCATGGACATTTAGAAAATATTCTAAAGGCTATAATGTACATGAAAGCGGTTTATAAATTGTAAGCATCATTTGGGCTTTGTAAGTACCTGGCACTCACTTGAAGTAACATGTTTGTGGTTTATAAAGGAAGGAAAAAATGAAATGAATAGATTCCTTTTATCTTTTACATATAACAATCCGAAATGGCAATGAAGTATCTACTCAAAGTCATTGTACAGCTTTAATTTTAAGATATCATCATTTTGTTTAAACACAAAGATAAGAAGATCATGAATATCATTTTGGTGATTCTACCTTAAGGAATATGAAGAAACTCAGCCCAACCTTAGGCACAAACCTAAAATTTCAGAGTCATATGATAGAGCCAATATAAATTTTTTACTTGCCAAGTTTCATATAAATTTCTGGGATTACTTCAGAAAAAAAATGTTGTCAAAGATAATGGGTTTTTTTTAAAGTCACCAAAATCCAAATTGTCTTGCAGAGGAGAAATCCGTTTTATTAACAGCAATATACCCAAGCAACAACTTTTTGCTAGAGGATATTTACATGTTTTTCAGCATTGCAAAGATAACAGTCACATGGTTTTTCTTCTCAGAGGTACTCAATGCTGTTTTATATATCTTAAAAACACCAAAATGTATCCTACTAATGAAGGTTTGAAAGATGGAACTTGGAGATGAAGTTATTTTACATATCATGAAAGTAAAGCCACTAAAGTAAAGCCACTTTTAAAAATTCTTTTTAACAAATGTATCTAATGCACTTTATTCACCAACCATGAGATCACAATGGTTTGTGGCACATTAAAGGACACAATTGGATTTATGGAATATTAGAAGTCATCTATGAATTAGTGAGTCATTGTTAGAACACAATTTAACTATTCTTGCTCAGTTCTTTGATGGTTGTCAGATAAAGAAGAGACATAAGCAAATCCCACTGGGCACAATTTCATTTTATTTCACTGTAATTCTTAAGAAGGCCATCTCTACTTAATTGCTATTTCCAGTTATGAAGTAGGCCCTAGATGAACTCTATTATTTTTCCATATCACACCAGTATGAATCTACAGTGATACATTTTTTCTCTTTTGATAAGCAATTTACCTTTAAACTTTATTTTTAAATTAAATTAACACCCTAGAAACCTATTTAAAATACATACATGACAAATTGGACTCAAGTTCTAATGCCATCTGCATATCTACTCCACTTCTTCTACAGTTGGGGCCCCACTTATCTCCCTGGTTAGCCGAATGGCAATGTTCAGGCAGCTCACTTGAACAAGTCAAGAACAAAGAATTTAACAAAGCACATGAAAGATTAAGATAACCAACTCTCCAATGGATGAGACATCCGATGCTGCTGCTACTTCTCAAAGATGCTGAACTCTGCAATCCTGTTAGTCTTGCCCTAGAGATTATCAAATTATAAATCTTAACAATATGAAGGTGGATAGAAATGCTAAGTAACATCTTATTGCCTATTCGCTATCTCTCAGCTGAAAAGAATGCTGATGCTTCAGTAGCTGTTGCAGAGAACAGATGTTGCATGTACATAAGGTCCCTGTGAGGATGGTTTCATTTGGTGGCAGTAATGACATGCACCTTAGAAGGTCACAGAATGGAATATTCTAAATCCTGCCTCAAAAGATTTCTCTGATCCTCAATGAAATGTCATTAGTACAATAACTAATTCATAATGTCATTGTGAAGATTAAATGAAGCAAGGCATCTAAAAGCACTTACTTTGTGGTAAATGTTTGATCATAATTTTTATTCCACAGTACAGAGGACCCAGATAACTCCCAGAAGGTATGACTGGAGGACATGGCAGGACCAGGAAACTTACAGGTTAACTTGACTTGTCCCATCAGCAAGACCTCTTACCAGGAAAGTATAGAATGCTTAAATGAAATAAAGCAAAATCCACCAATTAATCTTTTCTGAAATAGGCATCTCATGGTCATAGTACTGTATGAGTTATCTGTAGTGAATATTTCAGCAAAAGACCAACAACACTCCCAACATCTCAAAATCTCACAAAGCATATGTTCCATCAACTGCCATTTCAGAAGCTGTCTGCAGGCCTCATAACACTGGCAAGCTGCTTCTACCTTCAAGCTCTGAGTTCACAGGAAAACTACCAGGTATTTGAGGCTAGTCCAATAGTTTCCCATAAAGTCCAGAGTTGTCACCTAGGAGCCACACATAGTTTCCAGGCAAATGGAGAAGAAGGCTTCAGCATCCTTTCTTGGACCACCTGCCATTTCAACTCTCCTCAGTAACTCCCAAGGGCTCTTCCTCCTCTTCAAGGCAGACATGAAAGGAACTTGAAACAGACTTCAAAGCTCACACTGCCTTTCCTTCCTACTCACCCTGGAAATGTCACCAGGAATGTGTTTGCCTGGGCAATGCTGGCTACACTGACCAGTGCCCACTGTAGACCCTTCCTTAATCAGTTTGTTGAATGAATGAGCATCACCCATGGTCATTGGGAAGAGATCCAACCAGTTGTGAATCATGGCCCGACCCTTTACTTTTTTGGAATTCTGTCAAAGGGAGACTCTAATCCAATTAGGAAATCAATACCCAGAAAATATCAGAGCTCTTTTTAGCCATGCATTCTTTGTTCAAGGTTATTATTCTGTGACATTTTAATGCCTTCGTATGACATTAAAACTATAGTAATGAAGCAACCTCAAATTAGTGAACAGATTGTTGTGACATAACACAAAATACACAAAAAGCCTCAGAAAATAACATTAATTTGAAAAGTTACTACTTCTTAGACTATGAACTAATGTAAAAAGAACAAAATTTTGAAAGGACATAATTTTAAAAATCCTCTTTCTGAAATGCTTATTTTTAAAAGATGACATTTAAGTTAAGCTTAAGTGTTATTATAACACCAAAACCACTTGAAAAATTAATGTCTTAATTTGGGCAAAATCAAATTTGGTTATCCTGGGCCCTTATGGGCTCCTTCATCTCTCACTGTTGGAAGCAGAGAATGAAATCATGCATGCCAAATCAATCTCTCTAATTGCCTTGGTCACCATCACATGCCATTTGGACAGGAGTCTTGCTAAATAGCATCCAAAGGCCAAATAAGATATGACATTGAGAGCAATCCAGCTCCGTGACTTCACCCACACCAGTGTGATTTGAAGGACAGCAGTCTGTTTTGTAAACTCTGAAGGTGTAGCAAGTGCCAGAATATATGAAAATATTCACAAGCTTCTTGAATATCAGAGCTGGAAGTGACCTTGAAAGAGCACTAAATCTCTCTCTTCATTCTCTGGACAAGAAAAACATTCAGTTGGTCTCCCTCTTTGTGTTCCCATAACAAGAGATTTTCACCTGAACATCAACTCTTGGCCAGATACAGGATCTATGAGTAACTATAGTGTAGATAGAGAGAGATGTATGTATTTATAGACAGCATGTTCTAATATCACTTATACCTCTTTCCTCCTCTTCCGTTCTCTGGTTCCCCTACCCACACACATACACACTCACAGACATACATACAAATATACAAATACACTGAGTAACTGTTTAAAATTCTTTGTCCATGTTTTTCTATATGTTTCTGAACCAAGTCAATAAAACTTGGCTGAACTAAATTACAGAAGGTTGAAATGATTCCCGTATTTTGAATGCACAACAATCTCAGTGACTTCTGAATTCTCCTGAGTCCTTTCCCTCTGTCTCTGCCCAGGCTCTAATTTGGGTGTGCCTCTCATCATAGAGCTCAGCTGGGGAGTCCATGTGGGAATTTTCCAGCCCATTCTGAGCACCAGCATTGCCCAGTAGCATCTGCAGAGCAACACTGCCATCTGCTGTGGGGACCCTCAAATCCACTGAGAAAAATCTGCCAAATACTGTGGGGTGTCTTTGTTCTTCAAAACGCAAGTCAAACTGCAATTAATCAACATTTATTAAAATTAATTCTAACACGTTCATTAACTTTTAAGGGAATTACAAGGCATGAGGCATTACTGAATGTCTGTCTACATGAAGTGTTCTCTCCAGGAGAAAGAACAGCATTAATAGGATGGGAGGGGCAGAATCTGGGCCTCAGAGTCTAAGGAGCTAGGTTGCTTATACACAAAATTCTTAATACTTTCTTCAGTCAGGTCTTTAGAAACCACACACTGAAAACTTGCACATTACCTGTCAAATGTGTTTGTGCCACCACAATCTGAAAGTACACATTGCCCCAATCTTTCCCGGCAGGGACATTCTGACCAAGGATCTTAATACGGGGGCTCTATGGTAATGTTAAGGAATGCCTTAGAGAACAAGACCTCAGAGCACTGATGGGTTTTGTCTCTCTGCCATCTATCTTTATCTTTTGGAAACATCAATAAATAATATGCTCAAACTTCCTTTGGGGTTAATCTGCATAGTATCCTCAATACCTTTTAAAAGCAGTACCAAACTTCAGGTTTTACCTCCTACGTATGGAAGTCTATTTTTGTAGACTCACAGAATTTTCTTTCTCTTTCTTCTGGGAGGTAAAATATTCAAAGATCTGAACATAAAAGAATAAACTGTTAGAGGTGGACAGAGCAGAAATAGGAAGAAAAAGGAGGATTTTCATTGCTTTGTGTTTTTTGAGCTTGGATTTTTTTCAGGTCTCAGAAGTTATACAAGAGCTCCACCCTAGGGCCCTTTGTGGAATAACAGGCTGGTCTTAACCAGGTTAATTTCCCTTTTGGGCCTGTCTGTACAAATCAGTTGTGTAGAGGGTTAACCTGGCACAAAAACGTGATTGTATTTTAGTATTCACTTGTTTATTTTCTAAGGTACAAGTTTTTAAAAACATATGCTGAGATATCAAAAAATTACTATTTTATTATTCAAAATGTGCTAATGGCTTGGTTCAACTACTAACTATACACTCTTGCGAAAAAAGCCAAGACCTCCCTGGGTCTCATTTTTTAACTGCAACATGATGGGTTGATCTATAACTCTGTACCACCTAATGCATTTTTTAACTGCAACATGATGGGTTGGTCTATAACTCTGTACCACCTAATGCATTAGGTGGTACAGAGTTATAGACCAGGAGTTGCAAGTAACTAAATATAAAATTAGACTAATAAAAATTAAATAAAATTTAAAAATTTAGATTCTCTATAATATTAGTCACATTTCCATAGATACATGTGGCTAATGCCTACCAAACTAGACAGCTGTGGTGAGACAGCATGATAGCAGAAAGTTCTACAAAACAGCACTGGCATATGCTTTCTTCCAAATTTAATCTATATACATGCTTATCACAGAAACATTCAGGAACCAATTTGATCAAGGTAAGCCATACTAACAATAACCACTGGAAAATCAAAATAGAGAGAAGAGAAAGGGGAAGAAAAAGAAAGGGGAAGTAAAAGAGGTCCCAGTTCTAGGCCTCCTGACATCTTCATTTCTGCTATCTGATAAGCCACTTATGTGTTGATTCATCTTCAAATCAACTCATTTGCAAAATGAGGAGAAATCAAGAGCCTATAGTGTCTATAGTCAGGGTGACAAACAAGGGAGAACCCAAAGTGCCCCGTAAACTTTCAGTGTGACACCTCAGGAAAGAATTTGCTGACAATTCTGTGTTCTGTTCACATGTGGAGCACAGCCCACACAGCAGGTGCTGTCTTAAGGAGATTGAGGTTATTTCTACTATTACACACTGAAGGTGTTTCCTAACAAATCACTTATGGACTGCATAATATAACAGCTCTGGTCTGCCACAGTGGCAGATTGACCACATTCCAGAGAGGAATAACATCAAGATGCAGAGGACTTGCTGATAGTGCATCTTTATCCTGTGATTGGGGCCTCATCGAGGTGCCTGGTCTGCACACAGCTGCACTGTAAAACCACTGCTGGTCCTGAAGCCACACACAATGCTTGGCTCCAGCCAGCACAGGCCCTTGCCAGGGCCAGCAATCAAAGTTGCTGCAGTCAGCTTTCTCAAATGTTCCCTTTTATAAAAAAGAACAGGAGGTAGAATGAGGGAGGAAACTGTGGCATCATTAAAATCTGGGGCCCTTTCCTCAGCATTCCCTGAGGGAAACCCAAGGCAGATGTCTAGATCATTTCAAGTTCCCTGTTGAAAATGTCATCAGGCCCCCACAGCTCTGAACATGGCAGTGGCCTCTTAAAAGGTTGAGGTGAAGTCAATATCACTTCAATTTCTCCTCATGTTGTCAAACTGTCATCTGTAAGGTTAGATAGAATGTGGAAGAGATCAACAAAGTGTGATCCCTCTTTTCTCCCCCAGGTAGGAAATCCCTCTTAACCTTTATGGAATACTGCCAGGCCGGACGTAATGTTCCCTGCAACCCACCAGAGCTACATTTGTCAAGTCTGAAGAACAGGAGCAGCAGGGAGGTAAGAAGATGAGTCGGGTGAGGTGAATAGAGCAGTCACAGGTGGGGAGGACAGAAGATCTGTGTTAAGGACCCCTGAGGCACAACCACAACAACAGTGGGTAGAACAACCCAGTGAGCAGCATTCAGAGGGTGCAGGAGGGAGAGGCTCTTCCAGAGCAAAAGCAGCTGACAAATTGTATTGTGGACACAAGGAGAACAGACCTGACTGGGCTCCATGTGCAACAGCTGACTCAGGGGAAGCCCTGCATTGGCTGGGCTGTGCTCCTCAGTCCTCTCAGACACACAAACACAGCAAACAGTGGTCCTGACCATTACCATTGTCTTAAACACAAAATACTATAGCCATTTATACCTTTACATTTTTTGTTTGTTGGATGGTTGGTTGGTTGGTTTTCCCTTCTGAAAGGCGCAGATGGAAAAAAAAAAAAAACAAATCACATTCTTCTGAGGTACCTAGATATTCCAAATTTTCCCCTTGGAAAAACAACAAGTATTCGAGGTTCTCTGTAGCAGGGGTGGGGAGAGGAGATAATTGCAAAGAAAAAAAAAAAAGAAATACATAAATGAACCTGAGTAGACTGTGAATGTGCAGGGGGCTAGGGAAAGGGCAGAGGTCACATCCATGGGAAAGGTCCTGTTCAGTGAGCACCTGGCCTCCTCACAGCCTCAGGATGATCTGCCTTTTCCTGGCCCCATGAAAAGAGGGCAGGGCCATAGCACTTGGATGGATACAAACACAGCTGTGGAGCAGATTTTGGGGAAAAAAAAAAAAAAAAGTCTATTCAGAGTGTTTTTCATATCCAGTCATCAGTGGCTGAGGGTTTTAATTTTCAAACAAACAAAAAAAAAAAACCAGAAGTGAAGTATGAGCTGGGAGAATGCGCACACAATTACACACAAAACCGTGCACCCTCTTAATGACAAGAATTATGCCCTGCCTCAGCGGCGATGTGAGCAGAGGGATTAAAGCAGCACAAGTCATGGCCAAGGGTAAAGAAATGAAGGCCTGATGACCTCATTTGTCCAGGCCACAGATGAGTTCCCCTACCATGCCTGGACCTTGACATAGTGGACAACACAGACTCACCCAGCAGAAAGGTAGTAAAAATAGCCTTGCTGTGGCTCTGTTTTCTAATTCAGTGAAAGGGAGATAATACAGGGCTGTTTCACTTGCTGATATTGCTATTTTGACAGAAATTCTTCTGTATCCCAACAGATCATTGAACCCAGTAAGATTAAAACAGAAATGATAAACATTGATTTTTTTTTTAATGTAGTGAGGAATTTTCTGATTTTTCAGTTCTTTTTGGTTACCATGTTCATAGGATTCTTTTCCTCCAGCTCTCTTCCCTTTGTCTCTTCAAAAACACTAAAATTACATTAGAAACAGCCTTCATACTATTTTCTTCAAGGAAAACACAAGTCAATTATAAATCTGGTGTATCAGTCAGCTTCATTTTACTACAACAAAATATCTGAGGCAAGCTACTTATAAAGTAAAAAGAGGCACATTATCTTGTGGTTCTGGAGGTTGAAGTCCAAGATTGGTAGGCCACATTTGTTTGCACCTAATGATGAAGATGGTATATCACAATGCAGACACATAATAGAGCAAACTGCTCACATATTGAACCAGAGCAGAAGAGAGAAGATAAGTGGAGTCTCACCTTCCCCTTTAAGGGCACACACGCAATGACTTAAGGACCTCCCATGAGGCCCCAGCTATTAAAGACCATAGCACATCCCAATACCACCACCCTCAGGCAAAGCACATGGGCCTTTGGGGGGCATAAACATCCAAGCTATTGCAACTGGATAGGAAACAGTTTCCTTCTGCTAACTTCATTTCTCAGTCTCAAGATCTACCCCTAGCCATTTGAGTATCCACCTAGAATAAAATCCAATATTAGGTAATGATATTCAGCTACATAGTACCTATCCTTAGTATCATTCCAAGTTAGGTAGATGGTAAAAAGATGGATTGTTGGGGAAAAGAGAATTGAGAGCATGAAATAATCAAACAGAATTCCAGCAGACATCTCTTGGTCTTTCTGACCTAGATGGATTGCACAGTATAGAAAGTGTATCTTCAACATCAATAGGGTGATGTTTGCTCTGATATGTGGATGTTAATTCACAATAAGGGTCATACTAGGAAAGAATAGAGTTACTTTATATTAGGCAGAGGGGAGTGAAGGGAAGGGAAGGGGTATGGGTGTAGGAAGGATAGTAGAGTAAAGCAGACATTATTACCTCATGTACATATATGAGCACATGACCGATGTGATCCTACAACATGTACAATCAGAAAACTGAGAAATTACACTCCATTTACATATGATATATCAAAATGCATAAATGCATTCTGTTATGTATAACTAATTAAACAAACTTAAAAAATAATAAAAATAGTGGAAAAAAGGGAATGGGTGATGTTGTATGCATGCATGAATATGTAACAAAGGATCTCCCTAATATGCATGACTATAATGTACCAGTTAAATTTTTTTAAAGAATAGATTTGGAGAAAGTCTTTCTTATTTCTCAAACAGAACCAAAAATCTGAGTTTGGGATGATGTATCAAGAGGCAAACACTTCATTATTTACTAAGCATAAATCATACGCTTTGTATTATTTTTGTTCCCCATGCTGGCTTTCATCACCTTTACTCATCAGGAGAAAGTTTTCAAATAAAGATCCCTGGCCTCCACCCCAGACTACTGAATGAGATGCCTCAAAACCTCCATTACAGAACACTGTTCTAGATGGTAAAAAGAGAAAGGCATTTATCTTCCTCAGATAAATCTCTAGGCTTGTGACAGTGACAACCTGGAATCGTTACTATTCAAGTAAAGACCATTTTGGCAAAATGCTATGTTTCTCTTCAAAATATATTTAGGTGCTAATCTGACATTTCTCTACGTGGCCCTGTTTTATACTCTTCTTTATCCAAGTGTAACACACACTCCTCGATGCAGTCCTTTCAAGTCAATCTTCATCTCTCAGCTGTTTATCCCTTCATTTTCCTTAGGCAGATAATCAGAGTACCTGTCAATCCACGAGGCGGGAAATCATTCAGAAGAAACATTGCAAATAGAGGTGTTGTCTGCTCTCCTGAGGGATGTGAAGAACAAAGGTTAAACAACACCACCCCGCGTCCAAGAGTCCTGTGCTTGTCTATCTCCAATAAAAGTGCTGTGGCTTTGAATGGCATTTGTGGAGACTTAAATTGTGGAGTAGCACTTCCCCTGACAGGGCAAATCCAGTTCTTCTTTTTCTTTACTGCAGGGAATCTGCTTGTTCACATCTTAAAAGCTCTCCTCTGCTCCATACAGGTGAATACTTAAGATGAATGTAATCTTCTTCATTAGAATAAGTACCAGCAAAGAGATTTACACATCTGTTTTATTCTACAAAGAATGTTATTTATGTGCATGTTCTTTTATTTCTCCAGCTCATTTCTTTATGAATAAATGTGGTAGGCAGGACTGAAGGGGGTGGTTATGAGAGTACAGAAAAGCTGAAAAACACTTAATGGAACACATTACCTTCTGATTGGAGATGTCCTCCGTGGATTTAGAATCTGACTTTACATCTGCAGGGAGGATACAGGTGCATTAACTGTGCCTGTGCAAAGCACTGAACCTTGGCTTTTCTTCCTGCTGTATCTTCCCGAGGAGCTTAAGTAGGGCAGCAGCCCAGTAGGAACAGTGTCAGTCCCCCTCCATTGCAGGTTGCTGTTTTACACTTGCCATTTTTCCTCTGCTTTGGGGGGCCATGTAAGACCAAGCACCCCCCACACTATTGTTTCATCCCACAGTCTAGGGCCACGTTTTCCACAATGACCCAGCCATTTACCAGGATGAATTGACAGAGGAGGTAGCTGTGCATTGTCCGCCACTAACTAGAGAATCTGAGTGGGAAAATGCAGTTGGAAGCTTGCTGTGAGACCGGCAAGAACTCTCTCAAGCTCATTATTTGGATAAGAACCAGAGTGAAGTGAATAAAGACGGAAGAAAATGTAGCCCATGTCTTTATGGTGACTTCTCTGTACCTTGTCCTCCATAGGTGGCTTGCTTTAAAAGTCAATGCAGCAGGACCACTTCTCTCTTTGCTTTTAGAACTAGGTTACAAGGGGTTTCATTGTTGGGTATTTTTCTTTCAATACAGGATGTTCAGAGAGCTTACACAAAGCAATATTCTCCGTCCGTTCCTTGAATTTAACAGCCCTAGGCTAATAAAAATCACTTTGTATCAATGTTATGGTGATTCAATGGAAATAAAGCTAGATTACCCTCTTTCCTTTTAACAGGCTTATTTATGTCTCAATGAAGATTTGGCTAATCACAGAATTTATTGAGCACATACCATGGGCCAAACACTGTACTAGCCTAAGTTTGTAAAACATTAGGTGTTCCCAACAACTACTATAAGACAAATAATGACTCTTACAGCATGACAGAGAAACTGAGGCTCCTAGAGATTAAATTAATTGCTTATGGTCTCGGAACTTAAATGGCAGATATGGGACTTGAACCCATGTCTTTTGATTCCAGTGTACATAGTAAATCCACTGCACTACACAGCACCACCAAAATGGAAAGAAGACCCCCAAGGAAGTGTGTACACTCAAGTACATTTCCTTTCCCACTTCATCTCACAGATGGGCATACCCAAAATAAATGACTACTGTCTTCAGTGGTTCTTCACTCACAAAATTCAGAGAAAAGATAAATAGATCACCATTTACTCTTCAAAATACAATGCATGTGTGTTATATACTCACACAAGGATTTGCCCTTCTGCATCCATGAAGTATCCAACCAAGAAACATCCAGGCTACTGTTATTTTCCATTCACTTCTTTAAATTCCAGTGGAAGAGCAAAAAACTTATTGCAAAGTGACAGAAGTGGGTAGATTATACACAATTCAACCCTAAGAGTCTGTCTAATCAATGTGCTGGCCCATATTTTTCACATTTTATGGGACAGCAGGGAAAATTGTTGAGAAGAGCCAATTTGCAGCTGTGTTCTTAATTACGCCTTCTATGTGAAAGAAGGCAAAATTTTCAGCAAGAGACTGCAGCTGCATTCATAAGGCAGGAAGACCCAGTGTTTACAGCAGATAAATGAATGCCAGGAAGGTCCTACATCTCAAGGTGGACTGAGAGACCACCTCTCTGTGTGACCCGGTCAAACTGCTTGACTCCTTTGTGCCTCAGTCAAGCCTGCTGCCAAAGTGTATTCAAGCAGCAGGGGCCTCCTGCAGAACAGATGCTATATGTGGGTAAAACTGTCCTGGATAATTACATTCCCCCAAGTCACTGTCACTTGCAAAGTAGTGGAGTTCAAAAGTTTCTGCCAGCATTGAGTATCTGTGAGCTGTTGGCACTGCTGAGTCAGAATTGTCTCTTTCACACATGGGCAGTTTACTTTGGGCAATCTTGAAAAGAGAAGTACATAATCCTGCTACTGATTAGTACTAGGTATAGAGGGAACAATGGCAGTTCACCAACTCAAGTGTGCAAAAAATGTAACTTTAACCAAATCTAATTTTATACTAAAATTCCTATTTCCCAAGGGAGAGGACAGTTCAAAGACTACCCATTTTCCCTGTGACTAAACTCCATCATCAAATTGTTTCTCTTGCCTGCAATAAAGCACTGGAGAGTTATTGTGTCTGAGTTATCATCCAAGCTTGTTGGGCTCCTCTAAAGATGTCATCACTACTGTGTGTGGTCCCTGTCAAGTTGTTCCTTGCTTCCTAAAGCATTGCTCCTTGAAGTGGCATATCCCCAATGCCTCTGCAGTACAAAATTGATTCTGCTGCTATAAGCAGTCTAAGGCTCTCACATTTCTTAGGCTTCTTTTAGGAACAAGAAAATTATTCTACTGCTCCACCATCACTGAGGCACGAGGGGAAGCTGGTGGTTCCCCTGAGGAAGCAGGCACACGTCTTTTCTCTTTACAGGGTTCCCAATGCTAATCAAATTTCTCCACTCTACCCTACCCTGAGTTTGAGGAAGGATGGTAAATGTACAAAGCTCATCTTTTATGAACATGGAGAATCTAATCTTTTAAATTTGTTCTCCAATTCTCTGACTCCTTCTAATTCAGGAAAAACTTCCTCCCAGCCAGGCACAGTGGCGCACGCCTGTAATCCCAGCACTTGGGAGGCTGAGGCAGGAGGATCACAAGTTCAAAGCCAGCCTCAGCAACTTAGCGAAGCCCTAAGCAACTCAGTGAGACCCTGTCTCTAAATAAAATACAAAATAGGGCTGGGTATGTGGCTCATTGGTGGAGTGCCCCTGGGTTCAATCCCCAGTATCAAAAATAAAAATTAAAAAAAAATTAAAATTAAAATTAAAAAAAGAAAACTTCCTCTGGACTTAGAAAGAAGGAAAATTTGCTCAGGATATTTTTTAACCTCCAAGCCCCTTTAGATTCTGCAGTTTCTGTTTCTGTGATAACATTCCTAACAGAGGATATTTCCTGGTTCTGACAGAAGGGAACAAGGAGCAATTCAAACCACATGAGTCAATATTTCAAACACTCCCATTCCAACATCAAGTTTATTGGTTTTACCCTGAATGTACCTGGGAAATTTTGTCTATTTCCATCCTTTCCTGAACCTGCCAAGTGAACAGATTTATGATGCTGTCTCCTTAGCACCTGGAGGCATTACCTCCCACCAGTAAGCACTGGACAGGCACACAGATTGGTAAAATATTGGCATTGTTCAGACTGGCTGGTTAGCAGTAGCTGTTCAAGACCACAAATATTGCCATTGCTGCTTCCCTGTCAGCTGCTGAGCCCCTTATGGAAAATAACCTGGTACCTCGAGGGCCTACAGGATTCATATCCTGGCACTATAACCAGCATCCATTCTTATAGTGCCTTACCAGTTTTTGAACATTCTGAATTTCACTGCTGGCTATGCCCTTGAGACTTCTGGGGACTGGAGTTTGGGCGAAAGCTCCTGAGCACACTTGGAGTGGGTATATCCATCCTTCACGCTGGGTTGTCTGGGCCCGTGGGTATTTACTGAGCTGCCAGATGGGAACCACAACTGAAAAAACTGGAGAACCCTGCTTAGATCACATGAAGTATCCTACCTTAAAAGGCATCTGTTTTAGTCATTTTTTTTCACAGCTGTGACTAAAAGACCTGACAAGAACAACTAAGGGAGAAAAAGTTTATTGGGGAGCTCATGGTTTCAGAGGTCTCAGTCCATAGGTAGTTAGAATGGCTACTATCAGGAATACAAGCAATAACAAGTGTTGGCGTGGATGTGGGGGAAAAGGCACACTTGTACATTGCTGGTGGAGTTGCAAATTGATGCAGCCACTCTGGAAAGCAGTATGGAGATTCCTCAAAAAACTTGGAATGGACCCAGTATTTGACCCAGCTTTCCCACTCCTCAGTTTATACCCAAAGGTCTTAAAATCAGCAAAGTATAGGGATGCAGCCACATCTATGTTCAAAGCTGCTCAATTCACAATAGCTAGATTGTGGAACCAACCTAGATGCCCATAAATTGAAGAATGGATAAAGAAACTGTAATATATATACAGAATGGAATATTATTCAGCCAACAAAAAGAATAAAACTATGGCATTTGCTGGTAAATGGGTGGAGTTGGAGAATATCATGCTCAGTGAAATAAGCCAAGCCCAAAAAACCAAAGGCTGAATGTTTTCTCTGATCAGTGGAAGATGATACATAACAGGGGGGCAGGGGGGGTGTTATGGGGGGATAGGAAAGAATGGAGGAAGTGTGGATGGTGTAGAGGAAAATGGGATGGGAGGGGATGGGGGAAGGAAAAATAGTAGACTGAGACAGACAGTATTACCCTATGTATATGTAACATTATATGAATTATGTGAATAAAAAAATAAATAAAATAAAATAAAATAAAAAAGAATGCTCCCTCAGATGATGCACTAGCCCCCTGAGGGGTTTGGATCCTGAGTAGAGTGAGAAGTACATTTATGCAGGGTCCTGATTATATATGGAGAGTTAATCAAGTGTGTGTGTGTGTGTGTGTGTGTGTGCTCGTGTGTGTGTGTGTGCTCGCAGAGAGAGAGACAGAGAGAGAGAGAAATGAACAATGGAAATTTCTCACTTTTGGAAAAGGGAGCTACCAATATGGAAAGAGACAAAACCAAAAGAAACATTGCAATGTCAGATTAGAAGTGGAGGTATTAGTGTAACTCATGGTTTTCAATTATATTGATATTCAAGGAAATGTGCACATAAATATGTGTTTATATATTCTCACACATGTGAATATGTATTTCATAGCTCTATACAATGACAGTATCTGAGAGCAGAGCCACTCCAAAAGCAATGAGCACACCCAGTGATAGATATTGGTTTCTAAATATTATTCTTCCCTGAAAAAAGGCAGAATTCCTTAGAGAAGCAGGTAGAACAGGGCAAAGTAGAAGAAAATTCTGAAATCTTAACCCAACATTTCAAAAAGTATTTAAATAATAACAGAGATATGTTAAAAGAACAGAGAACAGCTTGAAGAAATCCCAGTGGCTAAATCTGGGTTAAATGGAGCATCAAAATGCATAATAGTAGTAATAGATTACAGCCCATTAAATAACACAGGAGACTATACTGATATAAATAAGTAAATGAAGAGAAGGTAAAACTTTTTATAACAGAACAACAACTAATGTAGAAGAAATAACCGAATTAGAAAATCATCATATGGCAACTATCATTAGTAATAATCAGTTCAGCTATTACTTAAACATCTACAGATGCTAACCTAGTAAGTGGCATTTAATAAGAAGTGGGGCATTTGCAAAGCCTCAAAGTGCTACAAAATACCTATTAAGAATAAAGAAAAGGAGAGTGATTCTACAGTGGATAAACTTGACAAACACCACCTCAATGAAAAGATTAAAGTTAACATCGCCAGCACAAGAGCAAATAGAATTTATGTCACACCTGACAGGATGCAATGAAAAGAACACAGAATCATTTCTGTGATATTCCTACCAAAAATACATACACCAATTTTTTTTTAACAAAGAAACATCAGACAAATCCAGATGAGGGATTCTAAAAAACAAACTGCATGTAATCTTAAAAAGCATCAAGGTTAGAGACAGACTGAGGATTCCAAATGAAAGGAGATGGGAAAAAAATGACAACTAAATGCAATGTACAATTCTAAACCAGATCCTTCTGTTATAGAGGACATTATTAGGACAATTGGTGAAACCTTGAATGAGGTCAGAGGATTAGATGGGAGTAATATATCAATGTCAATTTCCTGACTTTGATGATTATATTGTGGTTCCATAGAAAAATACCCTTTTCATACGGAATACAAACTACCTGCTAGGGCAGAGATGATTCATGTCAGCAACTTTGTGGAAGGGTTCAAGGGAAAAAGTTACTTGATTGTTGCAGTTTTTCCTATACATTGGAAATTATCTTGAATGATTTTTTTAAGTAAAAGACCAAAAAGGAAACATATAATGTATATAATTAAGAGAAATATTCTATGAATACAGAAAGGATTAGAAAGAACCAGGACTGGCCAACAACTGCTCCAAGATGTGGATATGATACACTGACTGTCCCACTGTCACCAGTGACTATCCTTAAGCAGCCTCTTGAGCATATTGCCTTCTAAACACCTATTTTTAAAAGGAAAAAAGGAATGAAGAGATTGGAGAAGCAAAGACCAAAGAAAAAGGGATGTTTATAGCACTTAACAGACTGCACTTCTAGATTAAACAGTTCTAATGGGTTTATCTGGTATTGTGTATTAGAAACACAAGGCACTGAAGATGTATCTTTAAATCTATAATATTAAAACGTGGTCTAATAATGGCTCAAAGCATTATCCCTGATAGTTCTCTACCAGAAACAAAATCAGTTTAAAATGATTTTTATCTCTCTCATTCCTTTAGCCAAATAAAAGCAGTAAAACTAACCATTTTGCAGTTAATTATCTTTTCACTGACATACCAGCAATAGCAATTTGACTTCTTTTTTTTTTTCTGACTTCTACTTACTTGTAGAAGCCCTATATCTGAGAGTGTCCTTAATTACACACACAGCTTATGCAAGGCAAAACCCAGCCCAATTCTCACTTCTATTACAAGTAGAACTTCAAATTACTTTCCATGGCTGAATAGAGAACTGGTCTGAAAATGCTGACCCTAAACTTTTCCCTTTCTAATGGTAAAGAAATTGAAACAGATCCAGTAGAGTTGTCAAGGAGAAAGGAAAATAAATTAACATAGTGTAGTAGTTAAGAGTCCAAAGTCTAGTGTCAGAACTCCTGCCTAAAAATGTTGGCTCTACCACTGCACAGCTGTGTGATCTTGGGGAAATCACTATCCTCTCTGTGCTTCAAGCCTCACATCTGTAAAATGGGGATAATAATAGGATGTACTCTGTAGAGCTGTTGCAGGATTTCATGAATTATTTTATACCAAGTTCTTCAAACCATAATTGGCTGATGATAAGTAATCAGAGAATGCCAGTTATTATTTAAATTGTTATGTATCACTTTTGTTTATGTTAAAATCATTAACTTCAAAACAGAGACCTTTCCATCATTGTAACAAATACCTGAGATAATCACCTCATAATGAGAAAAGCTTTCTTTTGGCTCACTGTTTTGGAGGTACTGGTGCATGACAATCATTCCTGTTGCTTTGGGGGTTGTGGTGAGGCAGTGCATCATGGTGCCGACACATGGCAGAGTAAGACTACTTACAACACAACCAGGAAGCAAAAGAGAGGAAGAAGGAGGTGCTGGGTTCCATTATCCCCTTTGGGATCATGCCTCCAGTGATCCAAAGACCATTTGCTGGGCTGCATCCTTAACGTTTCCACCACCTCCTTCTCAGTGTCACCACACTAAGGACTAAGCTTTTAACATACTGGTCGCTAGGGACATTCCAGATCCAAACTATAGCACACTGCCAACTCTTTCAGCCTCTACCCATTACTTCCTTCCAAACCTGCTTCTACCTTTTTAAGGTATTTGTTACGGCAGAATCCCTACTTCTCAATACCAATTTCTGTCTTAGTCTGTTTGTGCTACTATAACCAACACCTGAGACTGAGTAATTTATAAACAATAGAAATTTAGTTTTTAAGGATTCTGGAGATTGGGAAGGTCAAGATCAAAGAACTGGCCTTTAGTATTTGGTGTGGGCTGTTCTTTGCTTCCAAGATGGTACAATGTTGCTGCATCTTCCAGTGGAAGGTAGAAGGACAAGAGAGGCCAACACTGTGGGAACCTCTTATATAAGGCATTAATGCCATTCACTCAGGCAAGCCCTCATGACATAATTATCCCCTAGAGGCCCCACCTTAATCAGTCCTACTAAGTTTCTATATGAATTTCAAAGGGGATATCAATAGATGATCTTCAGCAGTGTTATATCCTTATTTATTACAACTCAGTGGCTGTCTTTGAACAAACTTTGTTGGGAAAAATTCCAAGGAGTGGAAATACTATTACTTTTAGTTTAAAGCTTGATTATATTCTAAGTTTTCAGGTTTGAAGCACATTGGACACAGGTGCCGATGTCTGGTTTCCCCCCCTTAAGTGTAAGATTCCAGAACAGAGGAAGAGGCCCTGCAGGTGCTGGATGTGAGTGTATCCTCTACCAAGCCTAGCACAGCCCTGAGCATTTGAAGTGCTTTGTTTGCAAGTACACCTGCATAAGAATGGATTAAATCAAAAATAATTTACTGAGAGACATTTAGAGATTTTGCTAATTCATTGAAAATGCTACATTCAGTTGATTCAAGAGGGAAATGAGAGTGGAGAGGGGGCAGGGGTATGATGGTGGAATGAGACAGACATCATTACCCTATGTACATATATGATTACACAAATGGTGTGAATCTACATAGTGTACAACCATAGAAACGAAAACTTGTACCCCATTTGTGTACAACAAATCAAAATGCGGTCTGCAAAAATTTTAAAAAAGTATTATTTTTCTATATGAAGGATAAAAATGAACTTCATTCAACTTGGGGAAGTGCAAGGGAAATTGAAGCCAATGTGTTTTACATGTTGCAGTGGAAAATACACTTTGATAATTCATTTGAAAGACTCAAATAAGATCCTTCGTAATAACACTTACAAAAAATGTTGCATTTTGTTTTCCATTGACTTTTCATACCAATCCTATGATTCAGGGCAGGCAGATCAAGTAATAGCATCTTTTCTTTTATAAATCCTCATCTATACACAAAGTTAAAACCCACTAGGTAGATGTACTGTAAATATACAAAACGGAGATAGAATGTGATCCAATTTTCTCTGTAATTAGAAAATCAAAATCTAAATACAAATTGAAGCTCTCCAAAAGGAAAAACACAGGTTGTGAAGTTCTATTGGCGAACACACAATACAGCATGGTTATGAGCCTGTTCCTACTCCACTATAGGCTCAAGATGGATTTTTTTCCTCTCTAGACACACTGTCCAGTTCCCAGAGGTGAAGTTGTATTCAGAAAGGCTTCAATCAAAATTTGCATTCAAGACTTATTCATCCTCTTCCATGTTTCCTAGCCAAGCATCCCGACAGACACAGTAAAATCAAATTTTACTCAAAGAAGGTCAACTTTACTGCTTTCAAAGACTTAACTAACTGAGTCAAAGCAAAGAAACAAAAAAAAACAAAACAAAACAAAAAGCAAGAAAAAAGCACAGCAACAGTTAGATAGAATGGCTCAAATTATGTTGTTTCTAACTGGTCTGACTAGTTTGACCAATAAAGCCAGTAAAAATGGACAATTACATCTGTACTTAAAGAACAATGGCAATATTCAACCTTCCTGAACACCGTAACGTTGATCTCAGATATTCATAGTCATTTTAGAGGCAGTATCATATATGCTCTCCCATGGCTGTAACGCACAAGAAGAGCTCAGAGAGAAACTGAAACCAATGACAGAAGCTGTACTCTTCACATGAACACAAGACTCTCACAGCGCTGCCATTACTTTTTTTAACTAAAAATTATCCTTAAGGGAAATGAGTCTCTTCCATGTCAAGATAAAAATAGGAGAGGAAACCAAGAAATCACAAAAGAAAAGAGGCATTTCTAATAAATAAAATGTAAAATATTTTCTAGGGTAAAACATCCAAAACAATATTAAAAGAGGAGAAAGAGAGAAAATATTTGCAATCTATATAATAGATTAAGAGTTATCTATAAGACTCAAAGAGTTCTTGCCTTTCATAACAAAAGGATAACAGCAAAAAAAAAAGAAGTGGGCAAATGTTATGAATAGTCAGAGGAAATTCTAATGACCCATAAAATTGTGAAAAGATACTCAGTTCCACTAGTCATCAAAGATATGCAGATTAGAGCTATACTAGGGTACTATTCTTCATCTGTCAGAGAGGAAGAAAATAATAGTGATATCTATTGGCTCTGTATGACATTTAGTGGAAGTGTGACATGCTTATCAATCTGGAAAAGTGATTTGGAAACACTAATTAAAATTTTAAGTGTACAACACCTCAGCTTCAGAAATCTCACCTCTATAAAAATCAAAGCACCAATTAGTAAGCAAGGCTTAAGTTTTCTATTGCCATAACAAATTACCAAAAACATATTGGTTTATAATAACAACAATGCACTTGAACAACATAACATAAGCACAATTCTAGAGGTCACAAGTCCTTGAATCAAGGTGTCAGCAGGGTTGTTCTTCTGAGCTTCTTGTCCAGTCTCTGGAGGCTGTTTACTTGCCTCTTGTGTGGGACACCACGTTCCTTGGTTCCTGACCTGCTCTCTGCTTCAGTCTGAGCTGTTTCTGCCATCACATCTATTTTCTGACTCTGAACCTCCTTTCCCCCGCTCAAGAGGACATTTGTTATTACATTGGACCCACCCAGGTAATCTCACCATTTCAAGATTCTTACATTAATTACATCTGAAAAATCCCTTTTCCTGTGTAAGGTAAAATAATATTTAAATATTCCAGAGATTAGGATATGGACATTTGTGGGACGGCATGATTCTGGTTACTCTATCTAATACACACATATGCTCATTCACTATTCAAAAACAATATAGGGACCATCAACTCTCCAAGACAAGGAAATAAGAATCTTACTACACAACATAACTTAAAATAAATTCTGAAAAGATTGAAGACTAGAATACAGAAAAATAGAACTCAAAATCAATTAAGAGCCAGGCGTGGTGGCCCACGCCTGTAATCCCAGCACTTGGGAGGCTGAGGCAGGAGGATCACAAGTTCAAAACCAGCCTCAGCAACTTAGCGAGGCCCTAAGCAACTCAGTGAGACCCTGTCTCTAAATAAAATACAAAATAGGGCTGGGGATGTGACTCAGTGGTTGAGCGCCCCTGGGTTCAATGCCCAGCACCAAAAAAAAAAAAAAAAATCAATTAAGAAAAAAAGGGACTATCTTTAAAAAAAATTTTTGAGAAGGGATTCTTAATAAACACAAAATGACCCCACATTTGTACTTCTGAGAATATATCCTACAGAAATCCTGACACGTGTATAAGGAGACCTGTACCACTGTTTTTAACAAAATTTGTAGTAGTCAAAAAATTTTAAATATCCTAAATATCCATGAATATGTTGGTGAATGAACCAAGTGTCATATATTATAGTACAAAATATTCTGTAGTAGTGAGGGAGAAAAAAATTCCTTCTAATTCTCCAAAACAATATTGAAATACAAAATAGTTTTATACTTATGGTCAAAACCCAGAAATGATTGCTTTAATTCACTGAAAACTGCAAAAGACTACCAGGACCTGTAAGTCCCCATGTGACCTGCTGTGCCTCTTAACTCTCTAGCTGTATTCATCCTGAAGTGCACTCCAGCCCCCTGGGCCTCCTGGTGGCCCCTGCACACACCAGACACACTCCTACTGCTAGGCTTTTGCACAGCAATAGGCTTTTCCTACTGCTATTCCTTCTGCCCAGAATGCCCTTCCCTACATATTTTCCTCATCTTCTTCAAATCTTTAGTCAAATTCCTCCTAATCAATGAGGCCTGCCTTTATTACTCAATTAAAATTATAAATCAATTCACCCTGACCTCTGAAGCTCCCAAATATCTTTTCCTGTTTCACTGCTTTTTTTCTCTGTACCCCTTATTAATTTCTAACACATCCAATATCCAGTTGTTCATTATGTCTACTATCTTACTGGCTCTCTCCCCTGGCTCTCACATAAGCCCTATGATGGTCAGGATTTTGGTTTCACCCTTGAATGACCTAGAACAGTGCCTGACACATAGGGTCACCTAGCAGACAGGATACAGAGTAGAGAAACACTGAATACCAACAGTAGGGAAGTGATAGGAAAAATTTCTCATTATACAATTCCATGAAGCTATTTAAAAAACATGAGTGAGATCTAGATCTGCTGATTTCAAAGAGGTTCATGATGGAGAAGAGATAGAGTGATATGCACCAGGCTGGATATACTGGCTAAATGCAGTTGAAAATAAATAAATAAATGTTTTAAAATAATGAAAGATCAATAAAATGGAAAAAAAACTATGGTTTAATAATAAGTAAACACATCAACTATGAAAATCTATTATTACCTCAATATCTAAAAGTTTTAAGTGAATGTGGCCAGTGATAAGAAAAATAACTCAGATACAAAAAAATACTGATTAGGTTTCTGTGGGCAATTTTTGTCTCATATTTCTTGTTGTTTTAATAAGTTTTCTAATAAAGTAACATTTTTAAAAGAAAGCAAATAGAGAAATCTTGACCTTTTATATTTTCACAAAAGACTTTTTATTGATTTTTGAAATGGAAAAGACTCCCTGGTTAATGGAGCTTTTCTCTCATACAAACACATTCAGTCCTAGAACATGTCTCATTCCATCTTCCCTGAGCATTATTAAATGAATATTTTCCAAAATAAACCTCTAATGTGCAGTATAAATCTGCCACTTACGCCTATTTAGCATGGTAACAATAAAGCAGTTCACCCTGTTTCCCTGTCAATAATATTAGTATGCTATTTTACACAAGCAATTACTATTAAAATTGCTTTCCATGATTTTTTCTTAAGATCCTTTTTGAAAACAAAGATACTGGTAGTGCAAGTATTCTTAGCTTCATGAAAAAAGGGAGGAAGGAAGGAACAAAGAGCAAAAAAAGATTGAGTGGCTATCCAAGGTTACTCAGCTACTCAAGGAAGAACAGTCCTAATTACTTTGACTTCTACTTCAGTGTTTTTCCACTTTTGTCTGTAAAACTCTGGCAGTCACATTCTTATAGCAGCTTTAAAAAAAAAAAAAAAGAAAGAAACTAATGAAATACTTTATCAAGACTCTCCTGTCTTCAGCTGAGGTGATCATACATCAATTGGTTTTCCTTTGGGATAGAAGAAAAATTGGATTTTATAACCACCAGATCATAGTCACCTCCCAAGAGTCACTAGTGGGAATGAAGATTAGTGTCATGGACTGAAGGTTTGTGTTCACCCAAAATTCTAATTCAAATTCTATTGAAATTCTAACCCCAAAGTTAAATCCATTAGGAGGTAGGCCTCTGAGGAATAATTAGGTCATGAGGTAGGTCCCCAGAAATGAGATTAACGCCTTTCTAAAAGGAATCCCAGAGAGCTCTCTGGCCCCTTCCACAAGTAAGATTATGTCAGAAAGGCAGCCTTCGATGAACCAGGAAGTAGGCCCCCCACCAGACACTGCGTCTGTGGGCACCTTGATCTTGGCCTTCTGTGAGAAGTAGATGTTTGTTGTTTTCGCCATTCAGTCTATGGAATTTTCTTATATCAGCCTGAACTGAATAAAGACAGCCAGGTTATTTATAGTGACATCTGAATTGCTGTTGATAATTCATAACCACCAGGAGAAAGTTGCTGGCAAGCATAAACAAAGCAAGTTGATCATGCAGTATATATTGTAAATAAGTGTGCAAAATTGTTTTTATGACATTAAGTTGTAACCAATGTATGTTAAAGATGCCCAGCTGTTTTTTTATTTATTTTTTCAGTTGAAAGTAATAAATATAAAAGCACACTTTTCCTTTTGTTTTTCAGAAGAAACTTACTGAGAGAACAAGTCAGTATGAAAGTCTAGGAATAAAAAGTCCGGAAAGCACAAAAGAGTGAGCAAGTGTGATCTACCAATAGTGTGTGTTGTCTTTAGTAAAAATCTGATCCACCTCACCTCATTCTTTTAGTTACTTTTCCTTTTAAGTGTGTTTGTCTTGTGCTTATTCTCTGAACTTTCATTTTCTACTGATGAGGAGCAGCCTGCATTTGTAAAAGTGGATGACTTGCTGTAGTCATTGTCTGTGGACAAACACAGAGTGAAGAAATCTCCTCCTCTAGTGATAAAACCTTCGATATCAATGGCTTCGTTGCTATTTACAAGCCTGTGTCCACAAACCAAGGAAGACAGAGGGGGTAGAGAAACTACACAAAGATGAGAAAAGAAATCTTAAGTTATACTCAGCCAAGGGTACTTAGAATCTCTTATAACCTTCTACTGAGATTAAATAGAACTGTATCACATTTCCAGATGTACATAGCTGACTTCTTCTACATTTGATAGCTGTCACATTTCCATGAGTTACCCAACAGAGTAACTCACCAGAAAGTTTTCTCACCAGAAGAACAGAAAACTTTTCTTTCTAGAAAGTTAGCTTAGGAAAGATTTGTGCTAAACCTATGAAATCAAAAACACATGAAAGCAAGAGGACTAAGGGTTCCCACAAACCAAGAATGATGAAGTGTCAGATTTTAGCCCCAAGAAAATATCATAAAAAGAATTCCTACCAAACTTAGACTATTTTTCAAAATGGTTGTAAAAGTGCACACTCCCCTTCCTATTTACCAACACCCTCTGCACCACCCTCTGGCACATTCACTGCTGTGATGGTGATTGTGGTGTTTTTTTAGTAGAGTTGATTTTTTCATTTTAAATCAAGAGCTGAACCTTTTAAACACCTTTATGTTACTTCTTACATTTTTATTGGAGAGGACATTTAGGTGAATAAATTAAAATATAACACAAAAATGTGAGATAGCCAGAAAAATAAAATTTATAGATTCTTGGACTATATTCTAATAACAATGAATGCAATATCATATAATTTTATAATAAAGTAAAAAAAATTATCCAAATACTAATTAGCTCAATAAAATAGGATGTTCTAAAAAGGTAGACCCTATAAGTAACTAAATTGTGTTGACAATTACTATGAGCAAAACCAAAATTAAAACTTAATAAGATCAAGAAGATAAAGTTACCTCTTTGGAAAATGGCAACATGGAACTGAATATGCTGAGGCTGGGTGAAGGCTGGAAGGTGGGAACTTAGAAGATTCCATCCCAGTCAATGGTCACCTGTTTTAATCAGCTTTCTAGTACTATAACAAAATTCCTGAGATAATAAACTTTAAAAGAGGAAAAATTTGCTTTGGCGTACAGTTTGGGAGGTCCTAGTCCATGGTTAGTTGACCCCATTACTCTGAGACCTACAGTGAAGCAGTTCATAATGACTAGAGAGTCTGGTGGAGGAAGCCCCTAACCTATGGCAGCTGGGCTGCAAAGAGAGAGCAAACTTAGCATCTCACAATTCTCTTCAAGGCTACAACAACTTCAATCCTCCCTCCAGGTCCCACCTCCCAATAGTGCCAAGCTGAAGGCAAACCTGGAAGTCATGGGCCAAATGACAGCACCACCCTAGAACTGACTCCATTCCTACACAGAGGCAAGATGCTTTTCTGAACATTGGTTTTTTTTTTTTTTTTTTTTTTTTTTCATTTGTATGCTATAAGAGCAATTGATACAATTCCTGGTACTGCTGTGAGTTAAAAATAAAATCAAGTTTGATAAAAAGTAGCTGGGATTATAAGCATGCACCACCACACCGGGCTATTGTTCCCTTAAAATCATTAAGTGATCTGGCTAATGGAGCCCAGCTCTAAACTGCAGACCCAAGACAAAAATCCAATCTTCTGAATTCTGTTCATTTAATCTTTTCAAAAAGTGTAATTTAGCAAGCATATTTGCTAATAAATCTTGATGCCTCTATTAAATAACCAAATTCAAGTAAAAAGTTCTTGAGAAAAAACTAACAAGAGAGATGAGATTGTGGCAAAATTGGAATCTTTCTGTACTACAGTCTCTGTAGAAAACAATATGGTATTTCTCAAAAATGAAATACAGAACTAAACTATGGTCCGAAAATTCCATTCTGTGTCTGTACTGACAGAATAAGAAAACAGCATTCAAACAGATATTTACACACTCATGTTCATAGCAACATTATTCACAAAAGTCACTGGATGGAAACAATCCAAGTGTCCATCAACGAATGAATGGATGAGCAAATTGTAGTATCCCCATACCTATGTAAAGGAATATTATTCTCCTTTAAAAAAGAAAGAAATTCTGACACAAGCTTTACATGTTTAAATCTTGAAAATATCCTAAGTGAAATAAAGCAAATGCTTTATTTATGTAAATGGCAAATGCTATGCAATTCTGATTCTATGAGGTAGAGTAGTGAAATTCACAAAGACAGAAAGTAGGAGGGGGGCTGTCAGAGTCTGAGGGAAGGGGAAGTGGGGGTTGTTATTTAGTGAATACAGAGTTTTTGTTTTGCAAGATATAAAGTATCTAGAGATGAATGATGGTGGTGGTTGTACAATAATGTGATTGTGTTTAATGACACAGAAATGTTCACTTAAAATAAACTGATAAATTCAGGTACATATATCTTACCACACATTTTTAATAATTTTTTTAAAAACACATCCATGTGATTAAAACAATCTGTGCTGATTAATTTTATCTGTCAATCTGTCTATACTGAACAATTGTTTGATCACACACCAGACTATGTATTACTCTAAAAGTTTTTTTAGAAATTTATTTTTAGATGGCATTTAAAGTTCATCAGTTAACTTTAAATAAAGCAGAATATCTTCCATAATGTGAATGAACCTCATTCAATTAGTCGAAGATCCTAAAAGCAATGACTAAGGTCTCCTGAAGAAACAAAAGGAATTCTGTCTCCAGATTGCATATAGAAATTCTGCAGGAGTTTCCAGGCTCCAAACTTAAGACTCAAGACTGCATTGTCAACTCTTACCTGAATCTCCAACCTAAGACTTGCCAACTCCCACATTTGTGTAAGCCAATATCTGAAAATAAGTCCCTCCCCATCCCACCTCTCTCCCTCTCTTTTCTGTACATGTATGTGAGATGTCCTGTTCCTATTATATTAGTTCTGTTTCTCTGGAAATTTCTTACTTAATATATAACTTTAAAATCTTAAAGAAAATTGAGGCTAAAAAAAACTGAATGTGTTCAACATTATTATCCAATAGAGGAATGAAAATTAAAACCACAATATGATACTCTTACAAACCTATCAGTACCTGAAATGAAAAATAGTCATAACACCAAATGTTGGCAAGGATACAGAGACACTAAATCACTCATACGTTGCTAATAAAAATGTAAAGAGTACAACCATTCTAGACAATTTGGTGGTTCCTTTCAAAACTAAAATTGTATTTACATGATCCAGAAAGTGCACTCTTGAGCATTTATCCCAGACTTATTTTCATGAACTTTTACACAAAAGTTCATAACAGCTTCATACATATAAGCCCCAAACTGGAAGCTACCCTAATGTCCTTCAAAAGGTGAAGGCACATCATCTATACCATGGAGTACTACTCAATAATATTAATGCATGCATTTCAAGTTTCATCCATGTCCCATGTGGGTGAAGGAAAGGGTTTTTGTTGGAGGGATGGGCTGGCTATAAATTAATCCTTAAGAAACTTATTTAATAGAAAGAACCACAAGAGACAAATATCTCTTTTGAATAGGGGCATGACCAATTGAGTCTTGCTAATCTGGCTCTAATAATGGAAGACCCCACCTGTCCTTTATTTATAGTTGTGCAGGTAAAAGGTGGGACTAGGAGGAGCTTCTTTTGTTAGGAACAGGATGGGGTGGAGTTAAGGAAGCCATTTGCTCTATCCGGTTATCCCAACGGGTCCTGCAAATTCTGGGTGGTGAGCCACTGCATACTCCGGGCAATCTGGATATCACATACTTCAGGCAGTCTGGAACAATCTCTTAATGATTGCCAGTTCCTTGGAGCCATACTTGCATGCCTGACAGCTCACCAAACCTGGTTTTATTTGCTGGCCATTGATGGCTTCCTGCACATGCAGAAATTTGAATGAACACATGAAAAGAGTGAATATCAAGAGGATTCATATTCTAAGATTGCATATTTCTAACAACAAAAAAATAACATGCTTATAGGAATGGAGAATGGCTTAGTGGATGCCGTGGTAGGGGAATAAAGGAAGATATGAATATGATCATATAAGCTCTATACAGTGGAGTCTCACAGTGATATTCAGTTGAGAATCATGATTTTGGTAGTGATTACACAAAGTTACACATGTTATAAAATTGCCTAGAGCTACACACACAGAGATGCATGTATAACTTGTGAAGTACACATAAGCTCATTCAATTATGCCAATTTCATATCTTAATGTTGATGTTGTCCTGTGATTATGTGTAAAATCAGTATTGGAGGTTTGAGAAAGGTCACTTGGAACTTCTCTGTACATTTCTTTGCAACCTTTTAAGAATCTATAACTATTTCATATTAAAAGTTTCAAAACACTAATGCAACACCTTTGTTTTTAAAATATCAATATGAACTTTATCCCAATAAAAAAGTGGACCCTATTCTGAATAAATTCTTAATTCCTTTGTTTCTTCTATAAATATGCATTTTCCCTATCCACTTAAAGATAAATTTTTGTCCATTTAATTTTCCAACAATTTATTTCCCAAACAACAAATGCCTGTGTAATGAAATAAAAATTATCAGGAGGCAAATTTACATACATAAACATTGTTTAAAGGTTTATAAAATGTAGCTACACAAAAGTTGCAAAGCCTAATGGACAGCCAGTCTTCTCATACAAATAATGTGATTCTACTATTTTAACAGTTTGTGGCCCCCCTTTTCAAAAAATCAGCATAAGATTAGGAATGCCACAGACCATTCCAGCACCAGACATTTTTATCAACTGGGTTGGTGCCCTTTCTATACTAAATTGATGAGCAATCATGGTAGACAATCTTATTAAGCTAGTTTGCACATTTATGAAGACCCTGTAGCTTAAGAAACTGTTATAGGGCAATGAAAGTTTTTGGAGATCACTAGAAATGTCAGAATAGTATTCCAAAGCCACAATAAAACTTTGTAATTCTCATTTAAATCCCAACCTATCTAAAATAAAAACCAGCCCTTTTTTTCATTAGCACTGCTTCACTCATAACAAAATCCAATTTTCTCATGCAGTATCTTTTTTATCTAATATTTAATCTAATATATTGAAGTCTTGACATGGGTTTGAGTGTATGCAATAACTTTAAAAGATCTAGGCTTAATTTCATAAAAGTTGACTTCTACTCCAACTCTGAAGGCTGAGGCAGGAGGATTGCAAACTCAAACCTACCCTTAGCAACTTAATGAAGCCCTAAGCAACTCAGGAAGACCCTGTCTCTAATACATAAAAAAAAGAGCTAGGGATGTGGTGCGGTGGTAAAGCGCCCTTGGGTTCAATCCCTGGTAGCAAAAAAAAAAAAAAAAAAAAAAAAAAAAAAAAAAAAAAAAAAAAAAATTAATGAATGGTTAGAAAAAAAGAGAACGGTATCTAAAATTATAAATAATATACCATACCAATAAAACTGCAACAGTACTGCTCCTAAAGCTAAAATATACACTGTGTTTTGGTACTCAATAATTAATTACATCCTCTTGTTTTAAACAGTTTATTCATCAGTTTAGAGTTTATCTCTACAGTGATGACTATTTTTGATCGAACCAGAATTGTAGTTAAACTTTTATGTATTGTGTCAACAAAAAGCAACTCATATATTTTAATGATAATAGTCATTAAAATCTGAATTCTGAGTCAAATGGTGGGTCCAGTCCAAGTTTTTTGAGGAATCTCCATACTGCTTTCCAGAGTGGTTGCACCAATTTGCAACTCCACCAGCAATGTATGAGTGTGCCTTTTTCCCCACATATATGCCAACACTTATTATTGCTTGTGCTCTTTTTTTATTAATTTATTTATTTTGATTCATTGTACACAAATGGAGTACAGCTGTTGTTTCTCTGGTTGTACACAAAGTAGAGTCACACCATCTGTGCATTCATACATGTACACAGGGCAATGATGTCTGTCTCATTCTGTTATTATTCTTACCCCCCCACCCTGACCCCACCCCTCCCATCCCTCTATGCTAGCTATCCTTCCTCCATTCTTGCCTCCCTTCCACCCCGCATTATGCATCATCATTCACTTATCAGAGAGATCATTTGGCCTTTGGATTTTGGGGATTGGCTAATCTCACTTAGCATAACAGTCTCCAACATCATCCATTTACCTGCAAACGCCATAATTTTATTCTTCTTTATGGCTGAGTAGTATTCCATTATGTATATATACCATGGTTTCTTTGCCCATTCATCTATTGAAGGGCATCTAGGTTGGTTCCACAATTTAGCTATTGTGAATTGGGCAGCTATGAACATTGATGTGGCTGCATCACTGTAGTAATCTGATTTTAAGTCCTTTGGGTATAGGCCAAGGAGTGGGATAGCTGGTCAAATGGTGGTTCCATTCAAAGTTTTCTAAGGAATCTCCACACTGCTTTCCAGAGTGGCTGCACCAACTTGCAATCCCACCAGCAGTGTATGAGTGTACCCTTTTCCCCACATCCTCGCCAACACCTGTTGTTGCCTGTATTCTTAACAAAAGACATTCTAATTGGGGTAAGATGAAATCTTAAGGTGGTTTTGATTTGCATTTCTCTTATAACTAGAGATGTTGAACATTTCTTCATAAATCTGTTGATTGCTTGTAGATCTTCTGTAAAGTGTCTGTTCATTTCCTTGGCCCATTTATTGATTGGGTTATCAGTGTTCTTGGTGTAAATATTTTTGAGTACTTTGTAGATTCTGGAGATTAGTGCTCTATCTGAAGTGTGTGTAGCAAAGATTTTTTCCCACTCTGAAGACTCTCTCTTCACATTGCTGATTGTTTCCTTTGCTGAGAAAAAGCTGTTTAGTTTGACTCTATCCCAATCATTGAATCCTGCTTTTATTTCTTGTACTTTGGGAGTCATGTTAAGGAAATCTGGTCCTAGGCCAGCATGATGAAAATTTGGACCTATTTTCTCTTCTATTAGGTGCAGAGTCTCTGGTCTAATTCCTAGGTCCTTGATCCATTTTGAGTTGAATTTTGTACATGATGAGAGATATGGGTTTCATTTCATTTTGCTGCATATGGATTTCCAGTTTTCCCAGAACCATTTGTTGAAGAGACTGTCTTTTCTCCATTGTATGTTTTTGGCTCCTTTGTCAAGTCTGAGATACCTGTATTTATGTGGGTTTGTCTCTGTGTCCTCTATTCTGTACCATTGATCTACCTGTCTATTTTTGTGCCAATACCATGCTGTTTTTGTTACTATTGCCCTGTAATATAGTCGAAAGTCTGGTATTGTGATACCCCCTGCTTCGCTCTTCTTGCTAAGAATTGCTTTAGCTATTCTGGGTCTCTTATTCCTCCAAATGAATTTCATGATTGCTTGCTCTATTTCTATGAGGTCCGTCATTGGGATTTTAATTGGAATTGCATTGAATTTGTATAGTGCTTTTGGTAGTAGGGTCATTTTGACAATATTAATTCTGCCTATCCAAGAGCATGGGAGATCTTTCCATCTTCTCAGACTTTCTTTAAATTCTTTCTTCAGTGTTCTGTAGTTCTCATTGTAGAGGTCTTTCACCTCTTTTGTTAGATTGATTCCCAAGTATTTTATTTTTTTTGAGGCTATTGTGAATGGGGAAGTTTTCCTAATTTCTCTCTCAGAGGATGCATCACTTACGAATAAAAATGCATTCAATTTATGAGCATTAATTTTATATCCTGCTACTTTACTGAATTCATTTATGAGCTCCAGAAGTTTTCTGGTGGAATTTTTAGGGTCTTCTAAATAGAGAATCGTGTCATCAGCAAATAGGGATAGTTTGAGCTCTTCTTTTCCTATTCGTATCCCTCTAATTTCTTTGGTCTGTCTAATTGCTCTGACTAGAGTTTCAAGAATGATGTTGAATAGAAGTGGAGAAAGAGGGCATCCCTGCCCCTTTCCAGTTCTCAGAGGGAATGCTTTCAATTTTTCTGCATTTAAAATGATGTTAGCTGTGGGCTTAGCATTGATAGCCTTTACAATGTTAAGGAACATTCCTACTATCCCTATTTTTTCTAGTGTTTTGAGCATGAAGGTGTGCTGTATTTTATCAAATGCTTTCTCTGCATCTATTGAAATGATCATGTGATTCTTGACTTTAAGTCTGTTGATGCGGTGAATTACATTTATTGATTTCCAGATGTTGGACCAACCTTGCATCCCCGGGATGAAACCCACTTGATCATGGTGCACTATCTTTTTAATATGCTTTTGTATGTGATTTGCTAAAATTTTGTTAAGAATTCTTGCATCTATGTTCATTAGGGATAATGGTCAGAAATTTTCTTTCCTCGATGTGTCCTTCTTTGATTTTGGTATCAGGGTGATATTAGCTTCATAGAATGAGTTTGGAAGGGTTCCCTCCTCCCTATTTCATGAAATACTTTGAGGAGTATTGGAATGAGCTCTTCTTTGAAGGTCTTCTAGAACTCGGCTGTGAATCCATCTGGTCCTGGACTTTTCTTTGTTGGTAGACTTTTAATGACTTCTTCTATTTCATTGCTTGAAATTGATTTATTTAAGTTGTCTATGTCCTCCAGACTCAGTTTGGGTGGCTCATATGCCTCTAGGAACCTGTTGATGTCTTCCAGGTTTTCTTTTTTGTTGGAGTATAAATTTTCAAAATAGCTTCTAATTATGTTTTGTATTTCATTAGAGTCTGTTGTGATATTTCCTTTTTCATCACGAATTTTGGTAATTTGAGTTTTCTCTCTCCTTCTCTTAGTTAGTGTGGCTAAGGGTTTATCAAGTTTGTTTATTTTTTCAAAGAACCAACATTTTGTTTTGTCAATTTTTTGAATTGTTTCTTTAGTTTCAATTTTGTTGATTTCAGCTCTGATTTTAATTATTTCCTGTCTTCTACTACTTTTGGTGATGATCTGTTCTCCTTTTTCTAGGGCTTTAAGTTGTAATGTGAGGTCATTGATTTGTTGACTTTTCATTCTTTTATTAAGTGCACTCCATGCAATGAATTTTCCTCTTAGCACTGCTTTCATAGTATCCCAGAGATTTTGATATGTTGTATCATTGTTCTCATTGATCTCTAAGAATTTTTTTATTTCCCCCCGATGTCTTCTGTTGTCCATGTATCATTCAACAGCATATTATTTAATCTCCAGGTGTTAGAGTAGTTTCTGTTTTTTATTTTATCATTGATTTCTAATTTCATTCCATTATGGTCTGATAGAAACAAGGTAGTATCTCTATCTTTTTGTACTTGCTAAGAGCAGCTTTGTGGCATAACATATGGTCTATTTTAGAAAAGGATTCATGTGCTGCTGAGAAGTAAGTGTTTTCACTTCTTGATGGATGAAATATTCTATATATGTCTGTTAAGTCTAAATTAGCAATTGTGTTATTGAGTTCTATAGTTTCTTTGTTCAGTTTTTGCTTGGAAGATCTGTCCAATGGTGAGAGGGGTGTGTTAAAGTCACCCAGAATGATTGTGTTGTGGTCTATTTGGTTCCTGGAGTTGAGAAGGATTTGATTGACATACATGGATGCGCCGTTGTTTAGGGCATAAATATTTATAATTGTTATGTCTTGCTGATTTAAGCATCCCTTAAGGAGAATGAAATGTCCTTCACTATCCCATCTAACTAATTTTGGCTTGAAGTCCACTTTATCTGATATGAGGATGGAAAGCCCTGCTTTTTTACTGAGTCCGTGTGCATATTATGTTTTTCCCCATCCTTTTACCTTTAGTCTGTGGGTATCTTTTTCTGTGAGATGAGTCTCTTGGAGGCAGCATATTGTTGGGTCTTTCTTTTTAATCTAATCTGCCAGCCTACGTCTTTCAATTGATGAGTTCAGGTCATTAACATTCAGGGTTATTATTGAGATATGTTTTGTATTCCCAATCATTATAGCTAATTTTTGGTTTTTAACTTGATTTGGTTTCTCCTTTATTTGGCTATTCCTGTAGGGTAGTTCCTCCCTATGCTGGTTTACATTGTTGATCTTCAGTTCTTCCTCATGGAATATTTTGCTGAGAATGTTCTGTAGTGCTGGTTTTCTATTTGTAAATTCTTTTAGCTTTTGTTTATCATGGAAGGATTTTATTTCATCTTCAAACCTGAAGGTGAGTTTTGCTGGGTGTAAGGTTCTTGGTTGGCATCCATTTTCTTTCAGGGCTTGGAATACATTATTCCAGGCCCTTCTTGCTTTTAGTGTCTGTGTTGAGAAATCTGCTGATAACCATATTGGTTTCCCCCTGAATGTAATCTGATTTTTTTCTCTCGCAGCCTTTAAAATTCTATCTTTATTTTGTGTGTTAGGTGCTTTCATTATAATGTGCCTTGGTATGTATGTGTTGTAATTTTGTTCATTTGGTGTCCTGTAAGCCTCTTGTATTTGATTTTCCATTTCATTCTTCAGATGTGGGAAATTTTCTGACATTATTTCTTTGAATAGATTATTCATTCCTTTGGTTTGTATTTCTGTTCCTTCCTCAATCCCAATAATTCTTAAATTTGGTCTTTTCATGATATCCCATAATTCTTGTAGGCTTTGTTCATGAATTCTTACCATCTTCTCTGTTTGGTCAACTTTGTTTTCAAGATTTAATATTTTGTCTTCAATGTCTGATGTTCTATCCTCCAGGTGATGTAGCCTGCTGCTTATGCTGTCTATTGAGTTTTTAATTTGGTTTATTGTTTCCTTAATTTCAAGGATTTCTGTTTGGTTTGTTTTCAACATCTCTATCTCTTTATTGAAATGATCTTCTGCTTTCTGCATCTGTTCTTTAAACTGTTGATTGGTGCGATCATTCATTTCCTGCATTTTCTCTCTTCTCTGATTATTTTAATTATGTACATTATTTACATTTTAATTATGTACTCCCTTTCTGACATTTCTTCTACTATGTTATCACTAGATTCTGTTGATGAATTTTCTAGGCTTGTTTGAGACACTTTCTTCCCCCATCTTCTCATGTTGTTCATGTATCTTCCCTTTTATCTGTGAGAATCTGAGGTATAGCAGCTTCGTTCCTTAAAACAAGTGGCGTCCCTGCAGGTTTCAATTTCTCACCTCCTCATCTTCAGTAGCACTAGATTGCAGGCCAGGGCCAGGCTGGAGTAAGAGTTGGCCTCCAGGCTCCCAGGGTGGAAGCCTCAAGTGTGCACTCTGTGCTTGCTTCCCCCATGCTGAAGGCTCCCACTTCTGTACTATGCCTGCTGCCCCCTCAGAGGTCTCATGGGAGCACTCTGGGCCTATGTCCCGGGTGGGGAACTCTCACCCGTCTGTGCTGGGCTGAGCCTGATGTCTGTCTCTGTGTCCACCTCCCTGTACCTGGAATTCTTGCAGGACTTGGCTGAGCTGAATGCAGGCCTCTGGGCTGGGCCCCCAGGAGAGGATAACCCAAGTGTCCTCTCCTCAGTGCCCTCTTCCTGAGCTGAAGACTCTCGCCTCAGGGCTGTGCCGGTGGCCCCCGTGGAGGACCCACGAGAGCACTTTGGGCCGACATCCCGAATGGGGACCTCTCACCCGACTGCGCCTGATGTCTGTCACTCTGCTTGTGTTCTTGATAATAGCCATCTAATTGAAGTTAGATGAAATCTGAGGATGGTTTTAATTTGCATTTCTCTAATTACTAGAGATGATGAGTACTTTTTCATAAACTTGTTGATCACTTGTGTATCTTCTTCTGTGAAGTGTCTACCCAGTTCCTTGGCCCATTTATTGATTGGGTTCTTTGTATTTTTTGGTGTAGAGTTTTTTATGTTCTTTATAAATTTTGGAGATCAGTGCTCTGTCTGAAGTGTGTGTGGAAAAGATTTTCTCCCACTCTGTAGGCTCTCTTTTCACACTATTGATTGTTTCCTTTGCTGAGAAAAAGCTTTTTAGTTTGAATCTGAAACCATCATACTATAGTGATGCAGCCACATCAATGTTCATAGCTGCTCAATTCATAATAGCTAAATTGTGGAACCAACCTAGATCCCCTTCAATTGATGAATGGATAAAGAAACTGTGGTACATAAAAACACAATGGAATATTACTCAGCCATAAAGAATAATAATATTATGGCATTTGCCATAATATTATTATGGATGGAGTTGGAGAAGGTTATGCTAAGTGAAATAAGCCAAACCCAAAAAAACAAAGGCCAAATGTTTTCTCTGATAAGTGGATGATGATCCATAAAGCAGTGAGGGGTGGCAGTGAGGGGACAAGAGAAGAAAAGAGGAACTTTGGATGGTGTAGAGAAAAACAGAATGGGACGGGGAGGGGAAGGAAAGATAGTAGACTGAGACAGTATTACCCTATGTATATTTATGATTATATGAATGGTGTGAATATACATTATGTACAACCATGGAAATGAAAAGTTGTACCCCATTTGTGTACAATGAATTAAATTTTGGTCTGTAAAAATTAAAAATAAAATAAAATCAAAGAAAAAAAGAACTTCTATTATAGAACAGAAAAAAAAATTGGATTCTGAAAGTAACTTGTTGGGCTCCAGTTGTAGCCTGGTCCTATTCCTTCAGTGGTGGCACCCACCGATTTTCCTCCATTCCTGAGTCTGTTAGTCTCCTCTCTTTATGGAGCATGAAACAGTGGGACAACCTGGACCCATTTTCACAGCTGAGAAAATATGGGGGAAAAAATGGAAAAGACGAATATCTACAGCTAAACTATAATCCCAACCCATCACAGCCTACAATGTTAATTTTAAATGATTTCTGGAGAAAAAAGTCCCTAAAATTGTTTCTATTGTCCTTTAAATAACTCACATAGAATGTGCCCTTGAGAAAATCATATCAGAATTAAACTCTGTCTAGGCAACAAGTTCAGGTGAATAATTATTTTGTAATTCAGCTACTAAGTTTTTGGGAGGTTTTTTGATTTTGTTTTTGTCAAAGATGTTTTCTATGCAGACCAGTCCAAACTGTTTATATTTGTAAACCAAACTCACAACCAATACCTTTTTTAAATATTGATATCTACCAATCAATGGATAAGGTTTGAGATAGCTAAAGACAGAGAGAAAAAGTTCAGGATATACACAAAATCAGAGGAAAAATAGATACTAGATTTTGTGTCCATTACTTTAGAACTAAGTTAAGTGATTTTTAAGGAAACTCTGTTTACAGTTAATATTAGCATAATAGCTTTCTCTTTCATATCAGGTTTTCTTCATCCAACCATGCAATCAAGCCAGATTGACCTTAAAAATATATCCACATGCAAAATGGTGCAACCATTATGGAAAGTAGTATGGAGATTCCTCAGAAAATTTGGAATGGAACCACCATTTGGTCCAGTTATCCCACTCCTTGGTTCATACCCAAAGGACTTAAAATCAACATACTACAGTGGTACATTCACATGAGTGTTTATAGTAGCTCAATTCACCATAGTTACAATATAGAACCAACCTAGATGTCCTTCAACAGATGAATGGATAAAGAAAATGTGATATATATATATGTGTGTGTGTGTGTATTTACATATATATATAATATATAATGTGATATATATATGATGGAATATTACTCAGCTTTAAAGAAGAATGACATTATGGCCTTTACTGGTAAATGGATGGAGTTAGAGAATATCATGCTAAATGAAATAAGCCAAACCCAAAAAACCAAAGGCCAAATGTTTTCTCTGATATGTAGATGTTAATTTACAATAAGGAGGGCAATGGAGAGAAATAGTTACTTTGTATTAAGTTGAAGGGATTGAAGGGAGGGGAAGGGGCATGGGGGTAAGAAGGATAGTAGAGTGAGACAGACATTATTACCTCATGCATATATATGACTGTATGATCGATGTGATCCTGCAATATGTATAATCAGAAAAATGAGAAATTATACTACATTTATGTATAATCTATCAAAATGTACAAATGTGTTCTATTGTCATGTACAACAAATAAATAAATAAATAATTTTAAAAATATATTCACCAAAGAAGAACAAGTAATTCACTTACTTTCCCACTAATCATAGGCTTTTAACTTTAGTAAACACATTTCTTCTTTATTCAATCCTTTTAAATCAAATAAGCAAATTTGAGACCTTATAAATTTAAAGGCCTTGTAAGAATAATACTACCTACTTAAATTCTATTTAAACAAGTTGGACCCTTTTGACTTTATTAAATTCTTTACAAATAATTAATTTTATTGAGTAGCCCCAAAGTATCAGGTGTTACATTCAGTGAAAAGAGGCAGGATACAGAATTCCAATATTCATTGAATATAAAGTTGTAAGTAAAATGCAAGTGTATTGGGAGAGTCTTGGAAGGATGCAAAAGTCATACAGTGTTTTTATTTGTTTGGTTTTGCCTTCCTTTAAAAACATCTGTCAATTCCATGTTTGTAGCTTGGTAGTGTGCACAGGATGGAGGGGTGAATATGAGTTGAGGGAGTGGAGACAATGAACAAGAATGGCATAGAAACAGGTAAGGAGATGCCAATCATTTTTGGCATAAAGAATACAAAAACATATTTGTAGGCTTCCACAAAAACATTGGGAAAGACAGAACAAAGATATGAGAGATGGAAAAATTGAGGTGTTCAGTCAGCAAGGACAGCAGGAGAAAATAAGATGCCAAGAACAAACAGGGGCTTAGCTGAAAAGAAGAGATGCTGCCTCTTCCTCTAAAACAGGAGGGGGTGGGGGCAGTTTGCATGCTTTAATTACAGATGGGGCAGGAAGGCAATGAAGCTGCTGCCTGGAGATCTCTTTTTTTTTTTTTAAGCTTCAGTGCAGCAAAATTTTCCCCTGAGAGTGAAGGAAGTAAGGTAGGAAGGGTACCAAAAATGTTTGAAAGAAATAATAGAAATCTGTGAAAGGAGGCTGAGTGTGGGTAACCCAAAGGAGTCCTGAATTGCATTGGAACTTGTTATTATCTGTCTCAAAGGGGAAGTTAATGTTTGAGGAAATTTTTGAAAAGCATTTGGAAGTGCCAGCAGAGAAAAATCTACACAAAAGTAATACCTTCATGATTGAATTCATTATTGGTATTTCTCAAAAGCTCCATTTTTAAAACCCCTTGATAATTTTTTAGGGTTCAGCATATATTCAATAAGACATGGATATTTAAGTATCGGGTATAAAGAAATAAAATATAGACTAGATGTGAAAAAATTCGTTATCTTCATGCACTCAATTTATAATTATAACTTTAATTAGAACATCTTAACTGCTCCATTACTTGATGTAGGTTTTTTTCCTAAATCTATTTTTGCTACTTTAATAGTTTCTGCCCTGATGGTATTAAAAGATTCTATAGTTGTATATTCTTTAGTATCACATTGGGAATAAAATAACTAAAAGAATGGCTCTTACCAGAAATACATACATAAGAAATAATGATATTTTTTGGTCAAAAATAGTATTTAATTTCCCATCCTGCTGCTGTCCCATTTTATGTGGAACTACAGAAGGAAATGTTTTTAAACATACTAAGAAAGAAAATGATATAAATGATTTAAGAACTGGTTTAACTGTGACAACCATGGAATCAAAAGGCCTAAGTCTTGAAAAAAAAACAGTGGAGTGACATTGAGAGTTACTGACACACAGTTTCCTCAACTTTACCACATAAAGCATAACTTGAGTAAACAGGAGATTTCTTTTGTACTTATGTGTGGCTGTATTCTCAGAAAGAAAGGTACTTTTCTGTGGGAAACTCTGCACTTTTTTTCCCCAGAGATTACTAACATTTGGAGTCATAACCCCTAAAAACTGGACATTTGTGCACACACACTGGAATCTTGCACATCATTCCAGGAAGTTTACAGATCTCATAAAATCCATTCAAAAGGCCTTTGTTGAATCTCAACCAGATCTGTGTTCAAAGGCTCTAATAAATGACAAATCCTGGCCCAAATAAACTGCTTTTTGCCTTGTTTCAGGGCTGCTTTGGCCTTACCTAGAGTGATAGTTAAGTGTTGCATCACCTTAAAATTGATGTTTCACCTGAAGCACCAAGATGAAATCAATATCTGATCAAAATGCTTAATTTACAGAAAAAGTGATAAAAATTGGTTCCCTAACTCTGGGACATTCACCCAGGTTAAAGACTCAGCCCCAACTGCCCACTTCTCACTGTCCCTTCACCATAAGCCTGGTAGTTGGAGTAGGGGGACTTCAATAGGACACTGGGAGAGCCAGGGCTTTGTGTTTTTCATCCTCTGCATTTGCAAGCAGAGGAGACCAGAGCTGACTTCTCCCAGAGGGGCAGAGACAAATTACTTTAGTGGAGGATTCTGAAAGAGTTAATATTCTTTGGAACTGGCCTGTACTCACAGCAATTATCAGAAGAGAGGATTCAAAAGCATTTCCTTGTAGCTGATTGTTTGCAAGCCAGTGTGAAGTCAGATTCAGTCCAACCCCATAGTCAGTGAAAGACTCAACAGCAAAAAGCTGGAGTTGGGAGTCCAGAATTCCTAAGACACACTGATGGTATCCCAAACATCCACTGAAATTGACCTGCAGCCCCTCCTTCTCCCAAGGCCACAGGAAGAAGGCCTAAAGAGCCCTGGAGTGAACCATAATGGTCTTCCTGGACAGCTCAAATCAGGACATTTTAAGCAGGGTCTTTATTATATCCCTACCCCCACATCTCTCCTCTTGTTTCCTGCCAAGCATAACAAAAAACTGTAAATTGAAGGAGAGAGTGAAAAAGATACAAAAAAAGGATCTCTTTTTTTCTTCTCTCCCCCACTAGAGGCTAGCTGAAGGAAACGATGACAAATCAATTTGGAAATTTTGATTTATGAGGTCAGAAGACTAATTCCTGAACTGAAACTGTTTATGATTTAAATTGACAGTGGGCATGTCTGTTACTTAAATGTGAGCAGAAAATCCACTGAACTTGCCTATACTTTCATCCTGTGGGAGAAGAAAGGTATCTTCCACCAAATAAAATTGCAGGGAAGGCAAATAAAAAAAAAAACTGTATTTTAGTTGTGACCCTCAAATGATTTGTCAATCTTTAAATTAGAATAGCATGAGAATTAAATAGCATTTTAAGGTTGCAAACTCATTTGGGCCTGATATGGCTAAGACCTGAGTTTGTTTAGCTGTCAAAATGATTTATTTTGTTTTATTTTATATTTTGTTTTATTTTACGTGAATGCCTTTAGAAAAATATACACCTTCCAGTTCATTCTCACATGGCTTATGTCCCCTCCTCCTTACCCTCAGAGTCACTCATTTCCATCCCTGCCTGGTCAATGAAGACATTTGAATTTGAAAGGGGCAAGTTCCCACCTTACAGTAACAGAGCCCAGAGTTGGGTTCTATTTGGATTCAAGTCAAAATTCTGATTCCAGAATGCACTGAATTAGTGACCCTGGACAACATATGTAGAGTTTCTGAATATCAAAAAGGTGCTTCCTATAAAGTGTATTAAGTGTCTATCTCACCAGGTCTCTTAGAAGTTAAGTAAGATTTTGTGTGCAAGGCACCTAACACAGAGGAGTGGCCCATGGAATATTAGCTTCCTTGCTCCCCTGTATTTTTTATTGCTAAGTTCACTAGATGAGAAAACAGATTTATATAAATAACTGTTCATTGCATATACTGCTAGCTTTTAGATGTTTTGAAGGCTTCAACAAAATTACATTAAGGGAAAATTCTACCTAATTATAAATAATAACCAAAAATTGAGTTGGCCTCAATTAAAACAATTTCATCCAAGACTCTTCAAACATTAAAGTTAAAATATGTGATAACAGTATAATTAAAAAGTCAAAAGTCTTATAATTGCCTTGTTTTTGCAGCAAGTAAAGGTAAATGCATGATTTTTTTTAATTCATTCCAAAAGATTTTGTTTACCTTTCACTTGGCCTCATCAATTTTTATTTGTTTTTTACTGTCACATTATGGTCTCTTTCAATGACTACTTCAGTAACTATAGCTTCAGAGTGATTAAGCTTTGTCTTTGAATGAGTGGTTTTCATTGCTGGCTTTTCCAAGGAACGGGCACATACTGATTAGTATTGACAATTCACCAAGAGTTACAATGGCTTCTTGATAGATCAAATTTTAGATGAAGGCCATGTTTATATTGACAAAACTAAGAATTAAAATCATAGATCATCTTGGAAGTAGGTATAATCCAACCAGTTACCTAGTCCAATCATGCATTTGTGTGTGAACCCCTCAATCACATCCTTGATAAGTGATTATCCACCCTTTAACTGGAAAATTTCAGTAAAACAGAACTCACCAGCACCATGAGAATCTAATTAAGTTTTCAGAAACGTGTGATTTTTAGAGAGTATTTTCTTGAACTGAACTCAAATCAACTGTCTCATTCAAGTCCCCTTCAGCCTCTGCCATCTAAGCCCTATTTATAGAACCATTAAAACTTCAAATCTGCTCAGAGGGGCCTCAAAATTGGGGGATGTCTGTGTGCACACATGTGTGTTTAACTTCTTTATGAATGCAATCTAGAAGAAGATAAGTTCCCAGTCAACATTCCTGAGGTAGAGAATCTAGTAAATAATTTGACATGTGACAGAAAATATAAAGCATTTTTCTATGTCACCTGAATGGTCTTCAGAATGAAGAAACTGATCAGGCATGGTGGTGCACACCTGTAATCCCAGCTAGTCAGGAGGCTGAGGCAGGAGAGTCACAAGTTCAAGACTAGCCTGGGTGACTTAAAGCAATACTGTCTCAAGATAAAAAATAAAAAATAAAAAAGTAAAAAAAAAAGGGAAAGACATGTAACTCGATGGTGGAACACCTGCATAGCATTTGTGAAGCCCTGGGTTCAATCCTCAGTACCACCAAAAAAAAAAAAAAAGAGGAAGAGGAGGAGGAGAAGGAGGAGGGAAGGGGGAAGGAGGAGGGGAGAAGGAGGGAAAGGAGGAAGGTGAAGAGGAGAAATGAGAAAATAAAAAGATGAAGAAACTTCTGGGAAAAAAGCTGAGGTTCTATGTGAACTGAGATGAAGTTTATGATGATAGTTCTCCTAGTAAACAGGCCCTGTGTTCTCATTTAATCCCCCGCCAGTTGCTCACACACTGCCTTAACAGAGGAGAATCAGATATAGAGAGAGATAAAGTAATCATACAAATCCACACCCCTGGCGGAGGAGGCAGGTTTTGACACCCAGTGGATCTGAGAGCCACTCTCTTTACCTCTATGCAAACAGTTGCTTTCTCAGGCTCTAGTTACCAAAAAATTTTAATGCAGCATTCCTAGTCTATTTTCTGCATTTTCTTCTTCTTCAAAGATTACCTATACAATCAATAATCTACTTCAGTTCTTCAAGAGTTGTCTTCCACAAGTTAAGCACATTCTCATGTCTTGGTCAGGGGAACATGATGGTTTCAGCAGTATGGATGATGTCAGTATCAGGTAAAATTATGAAGTGTGTCTCTCCTTCTCTCCATTAAGATAATACTTCCTCCACCTTGCCTTTAGAGGGAAGTGCTAGTCAGAGAGGGGAGCTGAGCAGTTCTTGGACTCTTGAACTATTTAGGCTGTTATTGGACTGATGAACTCTTGGAGATGATTTGTTTTATATTCCTGAAGCTTGGTGTTATTGTTAGATATAAGATATCCCCAAGAAGTTCATTGTGTAAGACAAGTAAGATCAGAGGTGAAATGATAAGATTATAAGAGGTGTAATCTAATTAGTGTACTGATATGGATTAGGTAGGCTGTAACTATAGACAGGTAGGGTATGGCTGAAGGAAGTAGGTCACTAGGGGTGTAACTTTGGGGTTCATATTTTGTCCTTGATGAGCAGAGCACTCTCTGCTTCCAGGCCATTATGTTCTGAGCTAATTTTCTCTGCCATGTATTTTCACCATAATATTCTGCCTCATCTTAGGCCCAGAACTATGGAGTTGACTGACCAGGGACTGAACCTCTGAAACCAAAAATAAAAATAAACTTTTTCTCCTCTATATTGTTCGTGTCAGGATTTTTGGTCACAGTGACAAGAAAAACTAACAAAAAACTTGGTATAAACAATTCTAACTAATCTTCAGCTAACAAACTAAGCAAGCCCTTTTCAGCTGACTGGACCTAGAGGAAAAAGAACCTTGCCTACCCTACCTATACTAATGAGGATGGTTCTCTCAAACACACATTCATTCACACATGAAAATAAATGAAAACATGTTAAATCTGAAATAACTCCCACCATTTAGGCTATTTCCTCCAACTCAGACAATCCAAGAAGCAGGGTGGACTGAAATAGTTGACTTTTATTTTTTTAGCCATGCTTATCTAAAGAACATTATTGGATCACCCGCTTCTTTCTTTCTAACGAAACTATCAACATGACCCAACCTCTGCTGCCTCCAGTGAGTCCCTGCTCCAGGAGTGGGTCCTGATCAGTATGAACCAATCTCTGAAATCCCATCCAACTATCAGTGATCAATTCAGGAACCTAGGCTTAAGCCGGTCAATACATTCCATGGGTTTCCTTGGTGATCAGTTTAGGCCCAGGTATGAGTATGTGATACAGGTAGGCCTAAGAGAGGACTTTATTCTACTCCTATTAACAAGGAGAAACATTGAGAAAATGTACTTTAAAATTTCACACTAAAAATGATAGTTTATTATTCTCTCAGGTAAGATTCAAGTGGTTAGATAGTTTGCTCTATGAAACTGTCAGATGTCCCAGTTCCTTCTACCTTTTCACTCTGCCCTTTTCTTCATCAGACTCCGTCTCAGGTTCTAGGCACACCAACCAAACTTCATTCCATCCAATGGGGAGGGAAAAGGGAACATTCTGCTTCCCTTTAGGATATAGCCTAAAACTGAACACATCGCCTCCCACTAGCAGGCTGGAAACTGTCTCCTCAGGCTGGAAAGCCATGCTTTTGGAAGGCTGAATCTTCTAAGAGTATGTAACAAGGAAGAACAGACATTGGGCAATAACTGATATCTCTGATATGCTGGGGGAGAATTATTTTCTTTTGGATCTTACCAAGAATTATGTCCTCGATGTTGTGGCAGCTGCCTTAATGTAATAAGAAAAGCCAGCTTGAGAATAAAGACAATGCAGAAAAGAGGAAAAGCCAAGAATACAGCAGGAAAATAGAACCAGAGCCTTAGTATTTTCATAACTAGAGCCACCCCACCTCCGAATTACCTGTTATATATGATAATACATTTTCCTCTTGACTGAATTAGAATTCTCATTAATTACAGCCAAAAGGACCCCTAACTACTAGAAAGGCCAAAACCCAGTGAAAAAGAAGAGGGAAGAAAAGAAGCAACTAGACAACAATGATCTCATAACTTACTAATGAGGGACTTAACATCTCTCATAAAACAGATCCAATTTCTTCATCTGTTTTTACTCTAACCTCTCAAAAAAATTTTAGTGACTCAAAGAATACTGAGAAGTAGTTTTCTACAGAAATGTTTTACATTTTGCATTTACATCTGTGTTTGAAAGCAGCCAGTTGGATACATATAAAGGATAGGGTGCCTGTGCTGAATTGCAGGTTTCTCTAAGCACGGTATATAGTGATATTTCTTAATTAGAGAGTTTCATTGTGATCTCTAAGTCTATAGAAATTGCTCAATGGCTTGGTTTTAAGTAGTGTTCACTGAAGCTGCAGAAATGTGAACAATAATCTAAAATAATCATTGCACACCAAGAACAACATCTAATCTCAGCTAAAAGCATAAAAGTACATGAAGGAACAGAAATTGTAATGTTTTCGTCATGATATGTAAAATCCTACAGTCAGTTAAATACATTGCATTTAAGAGTTTCTAAATTTAATCCATAATTTTATAAACAAGTTTAACTCACAAGTTCATGCTTCAGACAGAACCATATTTACTGTTCTATTGCAAAGTCTGATTTATATTTTTCACACACACAAGGGAATTGACTCCTTCTGACAGTTGGAGCAGAAATCATAGCAATATAACACCTGAATTTGCAGGGTAAAATCAGTTGTAAGGAACACATACTATTCAACCAAAAAAAAAAAACATAAAGACTGTGTCCATAACACAGCGATTATATGTACATACACTGTAAAACATGCTCTTCCTCATCCCTTCCTAGCACCCCACACATAAAAAAAATGTGTTCCCATATTGAAAGAACCATGGACCACTCCAATCCTGCCTGGATAGCTAGTACCTGGATACCTCCAAACTATAATAGCTTGAATTTTAATATCTCCCACAACAATCTCACTGCAATCACTTCTAATACCAACTCTTATGGCATAGAATGAAAGACAATCTATTATTTTATTGGTTCTTTTTAGTTATACATGACAATAGTTATACAATGTGGTATAATTATATAAGTATGGAATATATCATGCTTTAATTCAGTCCCAAGTACTTCTCCTTCCCCTCCTCCCACCTTCCTTATACTGATCTTTCTGCCATTTACCTAAAATTTTTTTGATTTCTTGTGGATGTACACAATGGTGAGATTCACTGTGATATAGTCATATATGTACATAGGAAAGTTATATCAGATTCATTCCACTGGAATCTTAGAACATTTCCCTTGAAATGCTGTATTCTCTAATATCTTCTGATCATACTTCTAAAAGATATTTCAGTTTTTCTGTTGAAGTTACTTTGTAAACAGAAATACACTTATATTTCATAGTAAAATGTATTGATTAACAAACACTTATGCTTCTTTCCCCTGATCCTTGCCCCACAGAAGGAAGTATATAGTCATTCCTTAGTATCTCTAGGGAACTAGTTCCAGGAACCCCTGCTGAACCAAAACCTGAAAAAGAATAAATCCTTTTTATGAAAAGACATCATATTTGTATATAACCTACAGGTATCCTAATGTGTACTTTGTCACCTCTAGATTACTTATAATACCTAAATAATGTAAATACTATGTAAATAGTTGTTATACTATACTACTAGAGAATAATGACAAGAAAAACATCTTACATATTCAGTTCAGACTCAAAGTTGTTTCTGATATTTTTGATCCACATTTTACTGCATCCATGAAAGCCCACAGATAGAGAGGGCTGAGTGTACTTAGCTCAACTATGCTTTCAGTTCTATGGAATTTGAAGAAGTATGACTTATATCACATCCAAGCAGCTACTTTCAGAAGCCTTGCAAATTTCTGCCGTAGACTTGAGTTTCAACCCTCCACCATGAAGAAAACATTTTTACACCTAGGTCCCAGAATAAATGAACACAAGGAACAGACTTGAACCTGGAAGTCCCTCCACACCCTGAAGCCCAATCCAGAAAAGTGAAGCACAACTGATTAAGAAATAAATGTCTATTATTGTGTCACCCATTGATATTTGAGAGTTGTCTCTATAGAAGTAGTTGATTAATATATACCCCAAACTTCTGAAAGACATTTAAGAGGATATAATAAATCTAATGCTAAATTGACCCTTTTGAACCTGACATTTATAGGATATTTGACCAGAAAATAGTCAATTGTAAACTCAAAAGGCCATTTTCTTCTTGACACTTTAATAGGATTGTCTTTTGTCTGCTCTGACTCTTCTTGGTAGAGATGACTAGCCCAAGACCACTATATAAGTCTTTGAACACCCGAGGTTAGTGGATGACAAATTTCTATTATAAAGTTCGAAATTCTATCTTCATGATGTTACACAGACAAATTGAACTCAGAAGGTAGACTTCTTCTGTTTTAAAAACTTTCTATTTATTTTCTTTATTTATTTTGCAATGCGAGAGTTGAGCTCTTTCCATTTTAATCCACCTCTCAGCTTCTTTCACCTTAATATCATTTGGGTATGATGTTCCTATGTTATAGGTATTTTTAAGGATAGAGTCTCTTGTCATATTCCTCTCTCAGTTCCCTCAGTGTTCAACAGTACTATGCACAAAATAAGAGAGGGATACAGAGACAGAGACAGAGACAGAGAGATCTGACTGACCTAACTAGTCATAGAAGATTTTAGCAGCAACATTTTGGGAAGAATCTATTTTACTGGGTTCTCATCAGATGTATTCCAGGTGATTCCCACATCTCACTATTTGTAATTCTCCAAATTTGCCAACCTCTTTCCAAACTCTGAAATTCTACACTGGGAATTCTACTGCGAATGGCTTTCCTCCATTTTTCACATGACAAATACTTAATGGGTCTTTCACGGCACAGTTTAAGGGCATCGTTCCCACTAAACTGTCTGCTCCATGATGGCAGAGACACATGTTTCTTGTTCAAGATTGTGTCCTCAGAATCTATCTAGCATTATGCCTGGTGTAAAGTAGGGACTCAATAAATATTTGATGAATGCACAAATTTTATCCAAAAGCTCCCCTAGTCCTCCCAGACTGATTTCAACCTATCTTTTGTTCTGTTATAATAATACTTTGAAGAATGTACAGAACTGTATGATGATTATCTGTAACAGCACTTAATAGCTAGCAGGAAACCAATAAATGTTGGGAGAATGAATTATTTATGGCAGAAATAGACCAGGATTCATAAATTTCAGTGTTGGTTTTAGAGTTAGGATTGAATAGTCCAGTTCACATAAGTTGGACATCTCAGAACCATGCATTTTAAAAAAATATAATCTCAGTTTAGAGATGTGGAGACACTGCTTGAGTCTGGCTGGGCATAAACTCCCCCTTTGTCTTTTCTCCCCTCCCGCCCCTAATTTTCATCTGTTTTTCTCATCACATAAATTACCTTCACTGATGTTTCTTCTTGGCTTCTTGCTTTTTCACCATCATTTGCAAGGGCACCTTAAAGCAAGTTGTTAGACTTTACTTTCCAATCTAAGATCACTCACTAACTTCTTAAGTATGCTTTGTAATTTCCTAGCTAATTATTGTTGCAATATTATCACCAGTTTCTAGTATGACAGCTTCCCTGGAACATTGCACCATAGGATTCTCAGGCTGGCAGTAAGCCACTAATGGCCTGTCATTTTAAATAGTACTAAAACCAGTGATCTACTTATACCCTTAATCTTATTTTTTTCTTTAATGAAGCAATCATTTACTGATGAATAACTTTCTTTCTTTGTCCAACATCTCTTAAAAGAAATTGTCCCAAATTCAAGGAAAATTTTAAGAAATAGCAGCATAATTGGATTTCAGAGATACAAAATATTCTTTTTATTAGCCATTACTCCCACAACCAGTACTGGGAATTAAACCCAGAGGCACTTTACTCAGTCCTTTGTCCTTTTTTATTTTTATTTTGAGACAGGATCTCACTCAGTTGCCCAGACTGGCTTCAAAATTTCCATCCTCCTGCCTCAACCTACCAAGTAGCTTGCATTACAAGTACCACTGTGCCCAGCTCACAGGCCTTCTTATCCCTCAATTTCCCTCAAAAAATATTCTCATTGGTTTTTTAACTACTGAAATTCCACCCTCAGATAATCTGTTAATTGACCTTATTTCCTTTTTAAAAATAAGGAATGATGTAATGAAGGATTTTAGTCAAATATTTAGTCACTTTTTTGGATATAAATTTTAGTCCTATAAAGATGGGAAGCTAGCAGGACAGTTTTAAAGTTTTTGAAAATCTAAGGGAATGAATAAAAGGCAGGAAAAGGCTCAGAAAACAACGTTGACCTACTTGGAGAACAAAAGAGAAATGGATTAAAACTTAAGAGTTTTGTATGCAGGCAATCTAAAGAATTCCCCTAAATCAATAACAAAAAGATAGACAATCCAATAAAATTGGACAAAAGGAAATTGAGTAGCTACCTCATAGGAGAGGATACATCAATGGACAATCGGCGTAGCCAATCAGATATCCAACTTCTGAAGTTCTACTGATCCACACAACATGATCAACCAGACATGAAAGAGTACAGCTGCATGATTCCATTTATATGACTCTTATGAACATGCAAAATTAACCTGTGGTAACAGAACTCAAAGCAGTGGAGGAATAAATTGACTGGAAGTGGGCACCAGGAAGCCTTCCAGGCACTAGGAAATTTTCAAATCAAAATATGGTGGTAGTTTCATGAGTATAGCAGTACGTTTAAAGTTATCAAGATATATATGCAATAATTGTGTGTTTTTCCACAGATATTCCAATAATTCTTTTCCTTCTATAAATCTGCAGTCTTTGGATTGTGAAGTCTTTGGTTAGAAAGTAAATGCTGTACACTGCAGGTACTTGAGTCACACATTTTGAGTTACAGAACCCAGGCTTTGAGTTCTCCTCTTTCAAGAGGAGCTGGCAAGGGGTTATCGAGATCTTTCCAGACTCAGGTGAGAGCTACTGTAATATCTGTCTCCTTTGGTCCTGGATCTGCCAGGTCTCAACTTCTGATTTCCCTGTAGAACTCTTCATTTTTCTCTTTCCTGATTAATCCAAGGTCTTGGAAACAAGATTTAGGTTCCCACAAGGAAATATTCAATTGTGAAAATGTTGTTCTTGGATTTTTTTTGTTTGTTTAACATTTTTCTCTTGCTAAGACTAAACCATTTGAAATAAATTGCTCACCAGTACTCCTTGGGGTAGTTAAATAAGAACATCAGTCAACCAACTTGCTGGATTAAGTGTCTTCTCAATTTCTCCAATAACAGCCAAGGCATTTAGGTCTTTAGCCATCCCAGAGACAAAAAAAGATGGAACTACATTGCCTTAGTTGCCTCTCCCATTCGACTGTGACTTCCTTGAAGACAAGAAATTATCTCATTCATCTTTGTATCCCTGGCATTGAGCCTAGTGCCTGGTACATAGTAGGTGCTCATTAATTTTTCTTGAATTAAAACGAATGAGTAAGACCTTCACAAAACCTTTTGCCAGAGGCAATTTTAACTTGCATTCAACATCCAAGGAGAGTGGGCGTACTGCTTTGGCAATAGCTCTGACATTGAATAATCTGGATGTTCCAAATTTCTTGTTGCTCATTTATCCTCAGGGAGAAAAAAAAAGGAAGCAGGGGAGGATTGTGTTTGCAGGCTAGGCAGACACATCTCAGACTCATCACCCTGTGAGATGGATCAGATGAGGCAGCAGCAAGACCAAGGCCACCTGCCCTGCTGCTGTCTTCTGACTGCTGATGTTGCCTTAATCACTGAGCCGATGCAATTTCCTGCTGCTAACGCTCGCTATGGTCCACTGGGAGGTCTCATTTGTCACTGTCATTACCTTTCAGATCAGCAAAACATCCATCTTTAGGTAGGCCCTCATTCAGTGCCTTGTTTAGGTGTATAAGTAGCACATGGTCAGTGTGGTAATCTAAGATAATGACCCAGGTGACTTAATATGAAAGTAAATGCATGTACTTTGGTATATTAAGTCTATCGATAATGATTTTGAGGAAAGAGTGAATCTCAATCTTGTTTCAAGGAGTAGCACTTTATTTTTACGTATACTTAATAAACCACACCATTATATGTCTATATAATTCAGGTGCTCTGTGGGAAGACCTTAACTACATAGCATTCACTATCATTTCTGATCCTACACTGAGCACAAACCAGTCTTGATTTTACCTCCCCCTCCACTCATAAGCCTACCAGTCAAAAAAAAAAATGCATACATACCTGGTGGTGGGAAGGAGTTTGATCCACATACAAAATGCCTACTTTCTTATATATGACTCAAATAAGACTGGTTTTCTTTAACAAATACCTGTTTGTCACTATGTGTCAAACACAGTTCTAAGAGTTTTGCAACCATCAACTCATTTAGAGCACTAAAATCTCATTTCATAAATGAAATTGAGACAAGACTCGGTGTCTTGCCCAAAGTTGTAATTCCAGTAAATGAAAGTCTAACCCAGTACATCTGATTCCTGAGTCTGGTTCTTAAACATGACAGTCAAATAATAGATCTTTGGGCCTAAATGTCAAGCCACAAGCTCCCAATAGTATTCTGACACTAATTTGTTCATTTGCTTATTCTTTCAGTCCTGATCCAGAACAAAGGTGAGGAAGAGGGTGAGGGATTGAACAAGTAGTCCACAAAATCACACTGTCATTTAACCTTTTATCATCAACTGTTGGGTCTCCAGAGGTACATGTGCATAAGAGTTTGGGGTGAAAGATGTTCCTTAGAAATAAACTCCTGTAATAGGAAGAGAAAGGTGGCAGATTCGGGCAAGGAAGAAGTTGAGCTGCAATAAGACCCATAAAGCCTTGGTCACCCAGTTGAGGGCTCTGGAGTAGACATGACCATCACCATTAACGCAAATGGAATACCAGGACTGTATACATCCAACTTGCTACATTACCAGAATTGGGCTGCCCTGGAAAGGGCATAACCTCAAAAGAGGCTGCTCTACAGCTTAGATCCTGAAAGAGCTAATAGCTGGGGCTCATCTGCCAAGTATAGTCCCCACACCAGGACATCTAATCCTTCCTTACCAGGAATCTGGGAGCACATCTCCACATCTGCCAAACTCAGAGTAAAAGTTCAAAAAGCTAAAAGACCTACACAATCTGGGACTCCCTCACTTCTCAGATCTCACTTCTACTTCTGTGCTCTTGCTCTCACTGCCACAGGCCCACTGTCTTCCTTACCGGGCAAGTTCCAACCTCAGGGATTTTGTTCCTGTGACAGCTCCCCCACCCTGTCCCGCTAGTTAGTCACTTGATTTGCAATTTTGCCTTCTTCACATGTTGGTTGAAATACTATATTCTCAACGAGGCTTCTTCTAACCCCCATTTTAAACCCCTCTCACCACCCTCCACTCCCAAATACCCCTTCCCACTTTATTTTTCTCCATAGCATTTATCATCTTCTAGCACGCTATATAATCAAAAAACTTGTGAATGCTTCATTAATTCTATTGATAAGTTCCATGATGACAGAAGGAATGTCCTTCTGTTTGGCTCCCTGATTTATTCTTAGTACCAAGAACAGAGCCTGGCACACAGTGAACCTAAATAAATTTATAAACATGCAGAGAGCAAGAGACTAAGGCTTTTACCTCCTCAGCATCTCCCATAAGCTCAGAATAAGATACCACCCAATCTATTTGTATTCCCAGAAGGAAGGACCATAAATTTATGAATCTCTCATGCTATCGCCATTAGACTCAATGTAATTCTTATAATTCTAACATCAATAAATATGCTTTCACCATAAATCATAGGACAATGGAATACTCCTACTAAAGTTTTCTATTGAATTCACTTGGATCATGCACTGGAATGATCAGAGCACCCTATAGTGTCTCTTATCAGCAAAGTCTATCTTCTTCTCAGTTTTATCCATACTTTTATCCCCTTCTGAGATATTAGAGGATTCTTGATCCCTTGTTCATTCTCCTGGCCATGAGAATTGGCCCCATTCTACCGTACTTTCACCAGCCAAGCTTTTTAATAAACTCTGCCCACTCTTTTGGTTAAGAATGATGTGAGCTTTAGATTCAGGCAGCCTGGGTCCATGGCTCCCCCAACTCCTTTGGCTCTTTGCTTAACCACTGCGTGCTTCAGTGTCTGCATGTGTTACAAGTAACTTGGAGCACCCTAGACATGAAAAGCTCTATGCCTAGCACATTATTAAGAACTCGAGAAATAGCAATGATTATCATTCCAAGAATCCCAACGCCCCTCTCTCTTAACTCCGTCATTGGTAACTGTGTTCTCAATTTTGCCATCAAAGCCCTTCCAAGACTTATAGCAATCTTAAAGTCTGACTTTCTTATTCCATTTTGAAAGCTTTTAGTAAGTGAGATTACAGCTATAAAATGTATTATATCCCAGGACTCAGGATGACCCATCTGGGGCTACAGTGGAAGAGGAGAAAGAATTAAGCCAACACTCAGAAGTGTCCCTTGATGTACCTAATAGCCCTATGTCCCAACAGAGAAAAATATTGTGTAACTCTCCAAACATGATGAAACATGTTTTTCATGAAACTAGGCTTTTAATTGTAAAATATAAGTCATTATCCTATTTGCTTTGCAACAAATTAAAGCTTGAGGGTTGGAGAGTTGGGTTTGGTGGATATGTTTTGTTTTGATTTTTTTATTTTGAAATTAAGCTAGAAACCAAGCAAAGATAATCTGTGAGCACCACCTTGTGGAAAAATCTACAACCACCACATTTGTTTGAACATTTATCAATCTTCATTCATTGAACACATATTTAATACATTGACACTGAGGATAGAGAAATAGACAAAAATCTGTTTTCATGGAACTTACTGTCTATGGATGGACAGAAAATAAACAAGATCAGTACATGAAACATGTAACACATTAAATGTTGATAAGTGCTAGGGAGAAAAACCAAAACAAGGACTGATGTCATTTAAAATCTAAGGATTCAGACTGGGGTTGTAGCTCAGTGATAGAGCACATGTGACGCACTGGGTTCAATCCTCAACACTACATAAAAATAAATAAAAATAAAGGTATTGTGTCCATCTATAACTAAAAATAAATAAATAAAAAAAAATTTTAAATCAAATGATCCAAGAAGACCTCACTGAAAAGGTGACATTCAAGCCTCACTGAATAAAGCACTGCAGTTACCCGGCCAGAGCTGTCTAGACAGCATGAAACATGCAAATTCCTGAATGCATAGGTGCGTGGTGACTTTGAGGACAATGTTCAGAGGGAGAATGGAGGAGATGAAGACTGGATGAAGCAGGAGACCAGCACACAGGGGACCTCTCTGGTTTTAGTAAGGATCTGTCTGACTACTCTCTGATTCAGGTGGATGTTTCAAGAGATGTTGAACAGAGGAGTAAGATGAGCCACCCTTTTTTAAAAAACAGTATTGCTTTGACTGAAGAGGTCAAAGGCAAAAATTAGTAAGACTTTCTTTAGATTCAAGCAAGAGGGACCTCTTCCCTGGGCCCAGGCCCTGCATAAAACAAGCACGTACTATGTGAATTTATTAGAGTGACCAGGGAACCTTTTTGGAAATCAAGACTCAATTCCATCATAGCACAATTTACAACCTTAAACATATGCCCCAGTGACTACCACCTTTCAGATACTCTGGGAAATTCTTATCTATGCTTTCTACCATATGTGCATCAAACAAAAAAACAGTGGCCTTCTCCAGATGCCACTGAGGTTAGTGGGCTGCACTGCTACAGACATGGCATGGCCACTGCTTGGGAGAATGGAAGGAGTTGTGCAATGGGTGTGTTATTTAGGAGAAATACAACTTAACGTATCATGCACTTACTCTGGAAAGCAAAAATGCCACAGATAATCAAGTATTGCATCTCAATTATGTTGAAGAGTCATTTTCTAGCTTCTCTGTTTGTTATAATTCATTGTTTTTAACATATTCATGAGCTGCCTGATGTTTGAAAAAGTTTCACATTTAATAGTTAAAGGATATTGTTCAATATTAAACAATTCATGGTACTCAAATTTATTTAAGTCCAGACAGAAAATTCATGATGGATCTAGCTGCTAAAATACTGTTTGAAGAGATAATGAAATGGCACTATAAGTTACCACTGGTTTATGTGATAAAATTTAAATATTTTTACATTGTCTACAATATATATCTCATACAATCTCAATCACAATATATGAACATGATATATAAAATTTCTGGTTCATTCCAAGTATTATTAACAGTCTAGCTGAACAAGTTTCTCTAAACCAAAATTATACCATATTTTTTCTAAAATTAAGCTTTAAAAATAATATCTATGAAATAAACAATAATAATTCATGAATTCATTACTTTTTCTTACTGTTTATCCAATCATAATCTGCCTATTAGTCACACATGCACAATAGTAATTCAGTCATCTTTGCTACTTTGTTTATTGTCATATTAAAAAATATATTTTTTATGTTTTTCCATAAAAAGCATATATTTTAAAATAGGAGAATAGAACATATTTTTTAAAACTGTTTGTTTTTTAAGTTTTAAATACTTAGATGTGTATTGATTCCTTTTGCATTTTGGCTGTGGACCTCTAAATGTTAGCCCCCCAATAATATCCACTTAGGATATCATTGCCATAATCTGGGCAATAAATTATGGTAGCTTGATCAGGGTTGTGGCCATGGAGATGTGAGAAGTTGTCAAACTCTGTCCATCCTGAAAGAAGCATTAAAAGGATTTTCTGACAGATTGGATTTAACTCAAAAGAGAAAAATCAAATGACACAAGTTTTTGGTCTGAGGATTAGACAGAAGTTGTCATTATATGAGTTAAGGAAGAATGTGGGAGGAACAGTTTGGAGGAATTTCCAAAGGTGGACTTTGTCATGTTAAGCTTGAGATGTCAGTTTAACTCTTAGCAATCCATGCAGTTTAGTACTCAGGGCTGGCATTTGGGTATGTATAATTGGTAGTCATTAGGGTAGGAATAGAACAGGGATTGCATTCAATTTCTTGGAATGATCAAGATCCATTCTTGGTTTTTTGCTTTCATCAATTAGGAAACATGATATACTGAAAGAAGGGGACACTCTATTGCAACAGTTCTCTACCTTAATAGCAGAAATTGTCAAAGAACCTAGAACTCACCTCCCCAAACCATTATCAGAGGCCAGCAACTTCCTTCCATTGGATGCACTGGGGAGAGCTCATAATTACCATCAATCCTGGATACTAACCCTGAGGTCTTAACTTCTACCTTCCTGTAAAACATCCTCCACAAACATAAGTGTAAGACACTGTCAAGATATCACAAAACCTACACATGAGTTGTTGCTCCCTTACTGGTTCGCTGCCCAATTTTACTTCAAATGCTTTGATGTGATTTATTTTCTTCTGTCTTCCTAGGTGAGCTGGCTGACCCAATGGTGGAAATGATATAAAGAAAAAATCAAACATAGAAGCATAAAAACAAGAGACAAAGCAACATTCAAGTTCCTGAATCTCTGCACTATCTAATCCTTAAATTAGAAAAGAAAGAAAATTTCAAGTGTATTTCTTTTTTTAATTACTGACAAATTTTCTTATTTTCCTTCTGACAAACACAAGCACAGCCACCACTCAAGTCATATCATGACCTAAACAGAAAAGAACTGATGAAGGAAGAGAGAAATGTCAGGAGTAAACTGCACCTCAGCCTTATTTTTAAAAATCCTTGGATGAGAAATTAATGGATGATTTCCAAAATTAACATCTTACAGAACATTGTCCCACCAGATAGTATGTGATGAGTTAATACACAATAAACTTGGGATCACTGAATAAAACAAAATTAACCTAATTTCTTTTTTGTGAGAATGTCAGAGACTATACTAATGGGCGTTACGAATCTTTAGGAGGTAGATATAGAATACAGAACTTTCAACATGTATTTGAAGCAGAACCTATTTTTCAAGTGATTCATAATAGCAATGTCCAGAAATGCTATTCCTCTGGACACAGTTTGGGAGACACTGTTCTGATATACATATGTATGAGATCTCAAAAGTGAATGTTTGCCAGAGTTGGCAGAGCAAGACCAGAAAGTTTCCCATCACACACCTCCTGATTTGACACACCAGGATTTGAAAATGTGCATAACTACCTTCACAGAAACAAATTAATTTTGAATTCAATAAATTCACTTTTTTAAAAAAATGAAGCTGCTGAATTATCCAATATTCACAGTTATTAAACATTCACATTGCAAATGAATTCCCAATCCCCCACCTGCTCCAGCAATGTTATCACTGAATAACTGGAATTAATTATTCTCGAGATGATGATAATGATGCCAAAGAGTTTATCCTAATTAAATGTTCTACCATGAAGAAAGGGCTGAAATTTAGATCAGTAATGATTTAATTTTATTATTGAATCTTTTAGGGACATTCAGTTCTTCTAAGCACAATAATCTGATGAATGGCTGAATCATTTCTATGATTGAGCAATATCTTTATTATACTTTTTACATTTTACCCAACACTCTTGTCCACATAATACAGGTTTAATGGATAAACCCTTACACATGATAAATTTTAAAGATATTTTAGCTAAATTTTGCCACTCTTCCCATGTATTTCCCCTGAATTAAACTAATGTGAGAATTAAATTAACATGAGAATTTCCCCAAGAGAATCAGAAACTTCAAGAAAGACCTGTCATGATAGTATGTCAGGTATTAACTTCACACTCATATAGAAAGGAATGACACACAGTTATATGAAATATAGAGATATTTAAAAGAATATATTTATTAATTATAAATCTCATATTTCCACATAGACATTAATCCTTTAAATAGCATAAGTAATGTCATTATATGTTAAACAAAAAATGTCAGCTACACAGTTTGTAGACATGTTCTGAAATGTTTTAAAGAAGATGCCTTAGAATGGAATACTAATTGAATCTACATTACACAATTATTTAATTTTTTGTATTATTGTTTTAATCATGAAAAAATGGAAGTTATTTTTTAAGTATACTACTCTATGTTAATACTTATCCCACTAAACCCAACTACAGTGTCTAAGACCCAAATTTATGTGAAATTCCAAGAGTTTCCTCTGGGTACAAAAGGAACCCAGTAAAAATGCTGTCATCCTCAGCACTGGAATAAACCCCGTTCCAATCTTTTGACAGTTCCAGCCACACTTGATCTCCTACACTTAATTTCAGGATGATGAGGAGAGAGGCCTGGTCTATTTCCTGACCATAGAGAGTTTCTCTGGACTTGAACTGTTTCTTATTCTGGGCCACCAGGCTGATCCGAGCAGGACGACCTTTCACAGTAACATGGTAGGAAAAAACATATGTCCCAGGAATGCTACAATTAAATTTCCCAGTGGCAGGGTTATAATCCCCTTGGTCATTATATAAAATCTTGTCAAATTTGATGGGCATGTTGGGAGGAGGGAATGGCTTTGATAAAGCCACACTGAATGCTGAGTGTAGGACTTTGGCAACCTCACCCTTGGAGCCCTTGAAGCCCCGAGAGCCCTTCTTCCCAATAGGTCCTCGGACCCCTTTGCTCCCAAGCTCACCCTTTGGCCCAGCAGGTCCCACAAGTCCAGGAAGACCTAACTCTCCTTTTTCTCCTTTAACACCTGGATCTCCTTTGGCCCCAGGCAGACCCTCAGAGCCCCTTTTGCCTTCTGTTCCAATGTCTCCTTTGCTACCTTTTTCTCCTTTTACCCCCTCCTCCCCTTTTTCCCCTTTTTCTCCCCTCTCCCCAGAATCTCCGCAGTAGCCTTTCTGCCCCATCTCCCCCTTCTCTCCCTTGGCCCCAGGCTCTCCGTTCAAGCCTGGGGAGCCCACAGCCCCCGGGTCTCCTTTGTCTCCTTTGGTGCCATTCCCACATGGGTCCCCCTTTGAGCCTTTTTGTCCTTTTACTCCTGCCAAGCCAATGTTTCCTTTATCCCCCTTAGGACCAAGTACACCTGAAATGAAAAATTAAAACAATGTTTAAAGATCACAAAAGCTACAAACAAAATGTTCTTACCACTGAGCTCGGAAAATAGGAATAAAATCTACTACCTCAGACATGGAAACCCCTTCTTACCCAACAGAGGCTGTGCCTAGCAGCCATAAATGCAATAAGCAATTTATAGCATGCCATAATCTCAGGAAGGGAAAAGTTAGTGTTTCCAAGAAACAATAGCTTTTATTCAGAATAATAATCACACATCTAGTTCCTTTCTCCACTTTTAAGGAAAAAAAAATATTAAAGCTATAGTTGCTTACTGTATACCATTACCCTTTGCATTTTGACCCATCTCAAGTATTCTCCTAAATCTCCTTGTTGTCTATCCAAACTCAAAATCTTACAAGGCATAGAAACTAAAACCCAGAAAACTGACAGCTAGAGAGAGGAACTATTTTTATCTATTAGACCTATTTCAATAGCACACTGAATTATTTGAAAAATAGCAGTAATTTATATTTCCATCTTACCTCTCTGAAAACTTTACAAACAGGAAGAGAACAAGGGCTTTACGGCACTCGTGATTGTGCACAATTATAGATTTTGTATTGTACCTGGTTCTCCAGGTTTTCCTGGGTATCCTGGAACTCCACTTGTCCCTTGGTCCCCACGCTCTCCCTTTAGTCCTAAAATGACACCAAGATTAACTTTTTTCTAACTATGTCATTTATGATATGTCAAGCATCCCTTTCACAACCATGACATATTCCAGTGTTTCCTTTAATCAAAATGGTTTAAAGGTAAAATAATGTGAAAAGGAAATTTATTGAAAGTGATTAGGAATGCTTAATTTTAATTAATGGTAAACCATTTAAAGGAGCTTGGGAGGCAATGCCAATCCCTCATCAATTGAAACACTTGTAATTTACAAAGTTTATAGCACATCCCCTTCAAAAATGGTAGAGCAAATGTTTTTTTTCCACTTTTATCCCAGAACAAAGTGACATGAGAAAAAATTAAAAATTTGTACACAGTCAAACATGACTGTATATTACTTTCTTTGGCATGCATTTGCCAACTTTATTATTTATATTATGACTAATAATTTTATTTCATTTTTATCAGAAAAAAATAAATCCTAAATCAAATTGAAAGTGAGGAGAATAAGCTCCCCTAATTTCACAATACCAACTAAAGAAATCCCACTAGGTCACTCATCAGCTTTCTAAGTAGCCATCTCCTCTATTACCACTCCACATAAAACACAAAATTTGGAAATTAACTTATGGGCCATCAGGAAAATATTTGAATGCATTTTGAGATAATCCAACCCTGAATGGAAGTGAAGGACCAAACCTATTCCCAGTCCTTGTTAATAATCAAACATTGACTTTCCTCACAGAGTTATTTATGTTCTCAAGTTTTTTAAGGGGTTTCATTGCTTGTACTGAATTAATCAAGTAGTCATTAACGGGAATGTAGGCTTTCAACTCATTTTTTTTTTTTTAACTTTCCATCTTAGTCAAGAGTCCAAGCTAAGTTTGGAAGTAAAAGGAAAGTTGCCACTATAGAGACTTGACTGAATAAATCTCTACTTTTGATCCTCCATCAAAGTATATTCTTACAAACCTTATGATACTTCCCTGTATTTTTCTTCTACTTCCAGAAGTCTAGCTTCCAGAATGTATGAATCACTGGGGAGGTTCATCACTCATCTTTATTTCACAGGGTTTTCTGCTAATATAATTCAGTCACAAAAGGATTAAATGTTTCTAAGAATGAAAATCGCATATCTGACAAGTGTGAAGTAGCTCTTTCTTACCTTAGCATCTTTTTTGAGTAATTACTTCACTGAATGTTCTAATAGAAATGAGTTAGGCAGTTCCTGAGCCATGTGGAGGGTGATGTATAGATGATATTAGGTCTTTTGACATGTGACACTGAGGCTCAAACATTGAACTTGATGGATAGATGGTATTTCTACAGGCTGCTCCTATTCACTGAGGAATTTCTCAATGTCCCAGTGAATCTGTAATCTTTCCTCAGTACCTTGGAGCACTTACAGACCCAGGGATTTCCTGGAGCAGGAAAGCCTTCTTTACTGACACACCTATGGAATTATAGGATTTATGAGCTGGAAAAGATCTATGAAAGCACTCATAACTACAACTCTTCTTTCATAGTAAATAGGGGTATAAATAAGTATCTAGTCCATTCCCCTCAATTTCCAGGCAAGGTAAAGCCACTGGTTTAAAGTCACTGTTACATGCTTAATACTTCTATGTTAATTCATGGCTCTGCCCACCATCAACACTGCCACTAATTTCAAAGTGAGTCACTGGAAATGGCAAACTCTCCTTACCAGGCAGGCTATCCACCTAAGTTGAATATTCTAGAGGATTGCTGGTTCTAGTTAGATTCTATTTACTATGAAATTAACTTGCACTATATGTATGAGCCCACATGGAAAGTACAGGAAAATACAGAGAAGTCTTCTCCAGAGACTTATGGCTTCCAGTCACTGGGTCAAACAGGTAACCAATGAAGAATAGGAAAGTTGTGCAACTCTGTGTGTGTGTGTGTGTGTGTGTGTGTGTGAGAGTGTGTGTGTGTGCATGTGTGTGTGTGTGATGTTCCCAGGTAAGTTTAGAATTTCTCAATTGGTTATTTACAAAGATAATACTTCTATATCAAATTAATTCATAATATGCTTTACCAAGTACTTAATTATTTAAAAACTTACATACCTTCAAGAATCAGGAATTTACTTAGCAAATTGCTGTCCTTAAAAATGATGCAAAATGTCCCTTGAGGTTTTGTAATGAAATGAAATTAAATGAATTACTTACCCTTCTCTCCTTTCTGACCTTTTGAGCCTTGGGGTCCAGTGACTCCTGGTGGCCCTGGGATCCCCATATTACCAGTCTCTCCTTTAGGACCTGGAAATTGAGATTTAAAAGCATCAATACAGAAAAATTCTCTTTTGAAATTCATTAGTGTGGGGGACAAGTAAGACTGTCATTTTTTGAAACTAATCACTGTCAGTGTCCTAATCATAAAATCAGGTGAGAACAAACTATTACAGAGTTCTAAGGGCAATATTTTTGTCTGATTTGCAATTTTGTACACCTGAATAGATAAATTGAGCCCATTAGTACTTGTCACTGTATTCATGGCAGTGATCAAATGATTCAGGGAAGCGGCACTACATCAAACAGCAAGAACAAAATAATTACCTGACACTAAAGCTCATATGGACCACACTTTCAAATTGGAAGTAAAAACACAATACATAGCACTTTTATATTTCTCATTCATCCACGTATTCATTCATTCAGAAACTATTTCTGAGGCCTCCTATACAACAAGACGCCTGCTGGGTGTTAGGAACACAGCCATCAACATGCCAGCAATCCCAATCCCTACAAAGCTGAGACTCCATGAAAGATAAGGATTAAACAGATAACCAAACAAATAAATAAAAATTTCCACATGGACATTGATGATGTAAAGAAAAATAGGACGGTCCTATTATAAGGCAGGATAAAAAGGAATCTAACATATTTATGGGATCAGAAGAGAGCTCCCTGAGAAAATGGTATTAAGACTCAATGCATTCACTAGAATTTCCCAAAGCAAAAACTAGCAGGTAGTTATTTCAGGAAAGTAAGAATAGAAAAGACCATAGTGTTTTCTTTTTTTTTTTTTTTTGGAACCAGGGATTGAACTCAGGGACAGTCGGTCACTGAGCCACATCCTCAGCTCTATTTTGTATTTTATTTAGAGACAGGGTCTCACTGAGTTGCTTAGGGCCTCGCTAAATTGCTGAGGCTGGCTTTGAACTCGCGATCCTCCTGACTCAGCCTCCCAAGTCGCTTGGATTACAGGCGTGCGCCACCACGCCCAGTGTTTTTAAGCAACTGAAAAATGAGAAGAGGCTGACAGGCAGGCAAGAGTCAGATTGCCCAAAGCTCAGACCTTACTCGGTAGCCTTGTTCACCAGTGCAGTTCAGATTCCTTCCACTTACCTGGACCACACAGGGGCCCCAAGCCTAGAAAAATTATTCTTCCTGAAAGTCAAGTCCTTTTCCAGACATAAGAATCACTTCCCAATTGGAATAATTTAAAGCCAGTTTCTTTGAAAGTTAACCATATAGATAAGTACATTCAATGAAATTATAATACTTCATCTTAATGTAATTAAGGCCGATGAAATAGGATGAAATTATATTCAATAGAATTCCTCTTTGAAAGAATACTGTATTTGTTTGGAAGAAAACCTTTAATAAATTGCTTGCAATGGAAATCAAGGCTCAAGGCAAGCTCAAATAACCAAGAGCTAATGGCTAAGCTCCTCTGTCTAGAAAAGAAAGGATTATAGGGAGGAGAGAGATGAAGAAAGAAGAAGCAGAGGAAGTGGGAACAAGCAAGATGGTCAATTTCATTTCCCTGTGCTATACCTCCTTCTCCCCATGGCCCCCAAAGGCTCAATGTGGTCACACTATTGAGGAATGTGATAAAGTGCTGTGCCCAGGTTGGCACCAGGAGCATACAACAACTACACATGAGGATGCAAGGGAAAGGAAGGCTTCTCCTTTCATCCAGGTAAAATGTATGTCTAGGTTTGATTTTCACACTTACCATGAGACTAAACCTGAAGGGAAAAAGCTGAGGCTTCAAGGTGCACAAATTGATTTTGACTCCATGTTCTGCACTCACAGGTGCTATAGTCTCTAGATTTACCAAACATTCCCTGGACTGTGATCAAATCATCAGGTAAAATGTGATGATATTTTTAAGCTTTCTATAAAGATTTGAAATAATATAAAATGCCAACCATTTTCCACACATAGAACTTGTAATAATAACTGAACTAAAGAGAGAAGGAGGAGAGAAAAGTTTTAATAAAATTTTACCTTTGCTGGTTATTCGATGTATCTGAATATTTCAAGATGTTTTCATTAAGAAAGTTTATAGACTAGTGACTTTCAAAAGTAGATAATGAAAAATGTGATATTTGCAATGTGTGTGTACATGTGTTCATGTGACCAAGGACTGAAAATTAATGAAGGAGAATTAAAATGGTTGTATTTTAAGAGCCTTTTTTTTCTTTTTCAAGTTTGTTCAATGTTGCTCTTATACCAGGTTTCTAATGAGAGAGGAGAGCAGAGTGGACAGGAGGGGAGTAAAGGAGAAGGGAGGAGAGGAGGAAGAAATATTTTTTTAAGTACTACTAAAGCTGGAACATATGTCTCTTTTTGAATCTTAAAAGCAGCTAAGAGTAACCACAAGACAGGACCATACTCCTACCATAGCTAACTGGAAAGGAAAAAATTATTAACTGAGTGTTTATTTTATTGCAGGCATTACGATTTCTTGTGTGTATATCCTTCTTGATGACTCTGTGAAGCCAGTATCATTCTTATCCCATTTTACCATTTTAGAAACTCAGACTAACAGAAGTAATGAAACTTCCCTAGGGTAAGACCACAATAGAGTCAATATTCTTAGCCTTTAAGCACTGTCCAGTCAGACTTAGAGAGGCTAATAATTTGACATCTTCAAAATATTTGTCACATGGATTTAGAGGAGGGCTTGATCTCAAAGAACTACTCAGTCAAATACATGACTGGGTAAAACAAAAGCCCTGATGTTGTAGTCTTCATAGCCTTAGATGACAGCTTAGCAACCAGTTATGTCTACTTGACCCTGCCCTTGGGGTTTCCACTCACAAGCAGCTTGCCAGCCAAACAGGATACTAAGGAAAGTTCTAGTAAATATGACTTTCTTAGACTCATTACATTTTGTATGCGTTAGCAACCCTGAATGAAATCTTGGTGCCCCTGGCCACTCCCCATCTCCTTTACCTCTTAATCCACCCCTCCATAAATGCTGAGTATATTTATTAAATGATCCCATAATGGGATGAAATGAATGAAAAGCCATTGAAGATGTATAATTACTGATTCTATAACTTTCTATTCTTCAGGCAAGATGCAGCAAACATCAATATGAATTTTTTCAGGGGATAGTGAATTTGAAATTGACATTCCAATCTTAATTTTACCTGGAATTCTCTCTGCTACATGACATATAAAAGTCAAAATGTATTATAATAAAACTGAAAGTATAATCATTTAATATATTCATATATATTAAATAATCTGATATTTTGAAATAAATGATCACAGTGTTCAGTGGAAAAAAAATTACTGGGCAAGGACATAGTGTTGCTTCAGAATTTCAATGAGGAGCAAACTGATTCCTGCACTTCATTCTCTACCTCACAGGCATTCCATCTCTAATCCTAACTACAAATAGCACTCAAAAAATCCATCAGTCAGCACACATTCTTACCAGGCAATAGAATTTTCATCTACCTTTTTAATTCAGCCATTAATGAAAAGACTGTACTGGTAATAAATGCAGCTTGGAGACCTGCAGCATCAGTGCTGGGGTCAGAAGTCCCTGCCTTAACTCTAGCGAGCACTTTCCAAGAGAACTTTCTGCAGTGATAGAAATGTTTTGTCATACCTGTGCTGCCCAATCAAGTAGTCACTGCCACATAGGATTATTGGGCACTTGAAATGTGGCTGTGATTGTGGAACTGAATTGCTTATCTCATTTAATTTTAACTTTAGTATTTATTAATAACCACACATGTGGCTAGTGGCTACCATGTTGGGAAGCCCAGCGCCCATTTGTATTTGAATCTGTCACAATGTCATTCCTAGGTCTATTACCATCTGCATGACAGTGTAGAAACCCTTGAGCCATAATGTCATGCCCTGACCCATCTCTTTATTGATGTACAGGTGAGAAACATGGCTTCCTGTATTTTCAAATACCTGGTTTTCCAGTCTTTCCAGGTTTTCCTTTCTGCCCCACAATAGGTGAGCAACAATGACAACAATTCAAAAAGAAATCAGCTGTTTCAAGAGTGAAGTTTTCAAAGGAAAAGAGACTGGCGGTGGCAAAGGCAAACTCCTGGGCTGAGGGGTCAGCTGTTGGTTCCGCCATCACAGGCATTTCCATCAAGGGGTTTTCTTCTTCCTCCTGAGGTGAGCCACCAGATGGCTTTAGACCCTTGGGTATCTCTTCTCCCTCAGACTTTTTTGTAAATTTGATATATGGTGTGGTCTTTGCTCTTGCATCCATACCAATAGCCAAAGTAATTAAAAGGACCCAAATCCAAGAAAACATCCACATATTTGAGACTGGAAAAAAGATAAGAAAATATACATAAATTATATGCTTTTCAAATAAAAAGACTAAGTGAAATAAATACATACTTATATGGGAGAAATATATGCATATATGAGCCATAAGAATGAACAGAATGCATAATACAAAATGATATATTGTTGATATATTTTTATATGTAAATATGTTCTTGAATCAAAACCAAATACTTTATTTACTTGAAGTATTTATTACAAGGAACAGTTCTCCTTTGCTTCAGTTCTCTTCTGGTTGTTTTCTCAGCGTTACATGTTCTAAAGTACTGTTCTCAATCATTCAAATTATCTTGCCAAATAGCAAACATGATCTATAATAAATGCAACACAACTTAATAGCTCATATAATACCCTGTGGAAAAAAATGTGTGTAATTTCCTGACTGACCTCACTCAGATTTATAGGAATCAAATATATTTGTATTAAAGAGAGATGAAAAATATTGAACTGAATAGTTTATTACAGCAAACTCAATTATTTCAAGAAAAAAAATGCTGGTGAAATAGTCTTTAAATCTATGGATAATGGTGCTGTTGTGAGAGCACTCTTTTGGAATCTATTATAATTAACACAGAGGGAGACAATAAAAAAATCATAAATTCAAATATATCCTATGTCTTTAGATTCCTTACATGCCATTTAACTCTTCAATTCTTGCTCTATAGTTTGGGGAGTTTTCTGAAAACTCACATTTATCCTTATATTATTCTAATGAGGTAAAGTGTTATTATTCTCATTAAGGTTTTCATCAATGTCCAAAGTAATATAATACAAGGTTTGCAATAAAGTAAAATAGTGATAGTTCACAGTATTCCATTCCCCATCAACTTCCAGAAGTCTGGTAGCTGCTAACAAATAGCCAAGGTTAGGAATGCATGTTTTCTGTTAGGAGAAAGAACGATTAGGATAATTAGTAAGAGAATAAAGAGAAAGAAAATAAGGATAGTAAAAACACCTACTATGTATAGGGCCCCTATTAAGAGCAGGTGCCTTACATCATCAAGTCAGTCAGTTCTCAAAACGGCTATGCCAGATAGGTGACACACTTCTTTACCTTCACAGAGGAAGAAACAGGCACCAAGGGGTTACATACCTTGTCCAGGTCACACAACCAGTAAATTATGGACTTAGGACTTAAATCCAGGTCTCCTTAATTTCAAACCTAAACCCTTTCCACAAATCATGTGGCATTTATAAAGATGGGATTAAAGAACAATAAATCCAAGGAGAGCTCAATGGAACCAGAGCCATGGAGGAGACAGATATAAATCAGAGCAGACAAAAAGAGACAAGATAAGACACTTTCTCTTCCAAAACATATAAAGAGCCAAAATATTAACTTTCATTTGAATTGTCTTTTCTACCATATTTATCCATTTAACCAGTATTTACTATCAACAATGTCACTAGCAGTGCAGGATTATACATGATGACACCAAACATAAGCCATGTCTCTGTCCTCAGTGTACAGTCCAGGAAGGAGCAACGAGAGACAACAAAAACAAAGAGGGGGAAGTGTGAAGGGCAGTGCATCATGCTGCCTTTCTCCAAACACATATCCCTCTTTCACACACTCTCTACCCCACACAAGTGAGCACACCAAACACAGTTACCATGTACCAGTCAAATCCAGCCCCAGCAAAAACTAGACAATAGAATATTGTTTAAATACAAAATAATTAAACTTTCAATAGCATATACAATTGCATTGCATAAAACAATCATTGTTCAACAAACACTGATCTGAACATCTAAGAAGTCCTGTGGTGGGTCCTACAATAGGAAGCCATGTAAAACTCAGTTCCATCCTTAAGGATCTTTTCCACAGTAAACATCCAAATATAACCAGGTCCATATCTTTAGGCTAGAGAGAAACAGATTTGTCAAAAGACCCAAAGTGAAATATCAGTGACTTTTAATTCTCTCACCACTTCACTATAGGAAGCACTAGAATTTGCAGAATGCCAAGTGTTAAAGCCCTAGGACATTTTATATGTTATCTATAAAAAGTGAGGTCATGTGGGGAAATAACTTTCCTTTCTCCTTAATAGAACATCTCTGTATTATTATTCTGTGTAATACGTACAAAGTATTTTTGACCCTGCAAACATGTTGTGATAGGATCTTGGTAAACCAGTCCTGAGGGTGTAATCAAGAGAGGGATTGAAAGACAAAGGAAAGGAAGGAATTCAACACTGAGAACCCGGCAGTCATTGTTCTAGGCACTTCATAATTGTTATGTCAGTTTTATCACACAAGAACCATGCAAGATAAGATTTATTATGCACCTACATACAACTGGTTATAAAACGAAGGCACAGATATGTTAAGTGGCCTGCTAAGAAGCAAGAGAGCTATCAAAGCATAGTCCACTTCACTCTGAAGTGCACTTCCTACTATATCACGCTGTGTGGGAATTAATGACTGATCAGAAATGCTGCAGAAATGAAGTTGGACCCTTCATGAAGCTGAACTCTGAGCCATTTTGTTGAAAAGTGATCTGCAGACAGGAAGTGGGAAGTTATTGAGGTAGACAAAGAAGGAAAAAGGGAAAAGTCTGATTCTGACAGTAAACACATTGGTGCTGGGCAACAGAGTTACTAACAACAGGTCAAAAGATTACAGAAAAGAGTGGACAGAGCCAACAAATACAAGGAAGGTGCTCAATTCCCTGAGGGCACGAATTGTCCTCATGTATGTTTCTCTTGCATTGTGAGTTCCTGCTTCCCAATTTAAATATAGGTGTTAAAGGATAATGTCATCAGCACTTTAAGACTGTGATAGTGCTCCCCCAAAAAGTTGGAGATGAAAACACAAGCTCTTTGAAGATTGCAGCAAGCATAGTGACACATTGAATTCTGTCCGTCAAAGCAGTCACAGAGGCCAGCCATACTCAGATGGAAGGGGCATAGACCTCACTTCTCAATGCAGAAAGATCAAATAATTCCTGTCCTCCTCAAGGCTACCACAGACATACCAGCAATAATTAGTCAGTCACAGAACTTTAGTGCATTTGGGCAGCAAAAGCGAAACAATGTCAAGGGTTTCAACCATAAGCCTAAAGCTTTTGCTACCCTTGAGACAAAACTAAGAAGCCTCCAAGCAGTGTCATCCTACCTTCACCCCAGCAGCAGCATGCTTTGAGCTCCTCCCCATTATCCGTCAGCCCCCATACCCCTGAAGTTCTCTCACCCACTGAAAGTGGGTTCAAGCAGAAATTGGGCCACCCTTCACCCTTATTGAGATGCTATTAGGAAAGGTATATGGTGTGTGTGTGTGTGTGTGTGTGTGTGTGTGTGTCCAGGTCCTTGCACATGCTAGCTCTAGCACTGAGCTTCATCCCCAGCTCTTAGAAGGGACGTTAGAAGATTGTTTGAATATCCCTTCCAATCTGACATTCTGTGATGTTGTCTTATAACAATGGGCACTCATATATGAAAAGTAGCATATTTCATAAAATTCCATTCTAAATGCATGATCTTTGTAGATAGTCCTGAGTTCCAGGTTTGAATCTACTTGCTAGTTGTTTGGAGAAAAATAACTATAAATTTTTAATTCTGTGTTCCTCATTTCTAAAATGGGGATATAATATTAGCTATTATTATTGTGAAACTTGTGAATCTTAATAAGATAATGCATGAAACTTCTCAGTATAGTGCCCTCAGTAACTGATAATGTGTGTATGTGTGTGTGTGTGTGTGAGAGAGAGAGAGAGAGAGAAGTTTAGATCTCATGAAATTAACTAGCCAGAAATAGTATTTTAAAGCAGTAACATAACAAGTTTTTCCTATTCTTGGCTTTGGACATTTGGAATCATTTCCATCCCCTTTAGTCCCTCCCTTAGAGCTCATGGGCTCAAAGACTGGGAACTTCATTTCCCAGAAATTCTTGCCATCAGGGTTCCAGTTTAGTTTCTGCTAATGGAAAAAAAAAACATACACAGGAAGTGTGGGACAGAATGCAGAAGCCAATTGTCTCCTGCAGGCAGCAGCCAGTAAATGCACAGGTTTTAGCAGATGTGAAGTTTTGTGGTGGCCTCTGGCACAGCAACATGAAATTCCACCTTGGTTCTGCAGGTGACCATGTGCAACAGTATCCTGTGGTTCATGCCCTGGGCAACAGTAACAATACCCTGATTCTCTGAAAACTAAAGATGAAATTGACAGCAGTAGCAGCCCTCCTGGCCCTTTCCCTTTCCCACTTCAATGATTGAATAAGCACCTAATTGCCTGTATTAAGTCCCTTTCTGCCTAACATACCTACATTGATCCCAGACCAAATCCTATTATCATTTATTCTTCTCCATTTAATTTTAGCTCTATTTCTCTTATTATAAACTCTCAGCCTGCCAGCCTATCTCATATCTAATTCTTCATTCTTTTTCCTTAACCCAGTCACTCCTTATCCATCCACATCTTTATCCATCACAAAAGAAAAAATGCCTCCACATTGTTTTCAGTCATCAAATAATCCATACCAGTATTGTATCCCAGTTGCATTATTGATGTTAATCCCCATATAAATATAATTTTAAAATATTTTAGACATGTGGCTATGTGTGCATATGTTGCATAGGCCAAAAGAGTAGTGATTTTTTGGTTTATATAGAGCATTCTTCCCCTTTGATCCTGTGGAGCTATAAAGAATTGAGATGAAACATAAAGTCCATAGCATCCTTTTGCTATTTGAATAGCTGCTTTTGATGTCTCACGTTTCCTTTAGACCAGTATTTTATGCTGTGTTTCTTTCCACGCTTGTGTTTCTCTTTCTTTCATTCTCTCTTTCTTAATTCCTCTATTACTTTTTTTCTTTTGTGTTAGTCAGCTTTTCATTGCTGTGACCAAATTATCCCCCAAGAGCAACTTAGAAAAGGAAAAGTTTATCCTGGCTCAGGGTGCAAAGGTTCATGGTTCATGGTCAGCTGGTTCCATTGCTTTTGAATTCAGCCTCACACGGTCTCAGGACATGGGCAAATGTAGACAAGTTCCTTGCCAAAATGTAAAATGAATGGCCTCTAGTCTAATTCCCAATAGAATCATCCTTCTTCTCTGAAACCTCGTAAGCAAAGACTTTACCCCCTGCATTCTGGTTGGCATTCTTGTCGTCTGCACACCAACCAGAATTATCCATTAAGCTCTGCTTACTACATTCTAAAGCTTCTCCAGCCACATCTCCAAACTTTTGAAACTTCTCCCATAAACTTTTCCAAAGGGTTCAGGGTAACCTGAACCAAATGATCAGATTAGTCATAGCAATTGGTACTTCTTAGTACCAATTTCTATGTTAATCATCTTTGTGTTGCTAAGACCAAAATAACTGATGAAAACAATTTAGAGGAGGAAAAGCTTAATTTGGGGGGCTCACAGTTTAAATGATGAAGTACATTGCTGTGGGCCCACAGTGAGGGAGTACATCAAAGGCAGAAGGGCATGGTGAATAGAAGCACTCCCCACATGGCAGCCAGGAATCAGGGTAGGATGGACCCCAGACAAGAACAACTCTTTCAAGACACTCCCAGTGACCCATCTCCTTTAGTCATGCCCAATCTATCTACAGTTACCACCCCATTAGTTCATTCAAGCTAAGATGGACTGATTAGGTTAAGGCTCTCATAATCTAATCATTTAACATCCTGCACTAACATAGAAGTTTTTGGGTCACACCTTATATACAAACCATAACACCATAAGCCCTTGACAAATTAACCTAACAAAAAAGACAGAAAAACCAAATTAATAAAATTAGAGATGGAAAAGGAGAAATCACCAACCACAAACATTACAGAAATCCAGAGGATCATTAGGGACTATTTTGAAAACTTATACTCTAACAAATTGGAAAACCCAGAAGAAACATACATTTTTAGGTACATATGACCTGCCAAAACTGAATCAAGAGGACATATAAAACCTAAACATACCAATACCTAGCAATGAGATAGAAGCAATAATAAAATCCTTCCAACAAAGAAAATCCCAGGACCAGACAGATTTTCAGCTGAATTCTATCAGACCTTTAAAGAAGAACTAATACCAATGATCCTCAAATTATTCCATGAAACAGAAATGAATGGAACACTTCCAAATATATTCTATGAAGCCAATATTATCCTCATACCAAAACCAGATAAGGATATATTAAGAAAAAAAAAACTACAGATTAATATCTCTGATAAACTTGGATGCAAAAGTCCTTAATAAAATATTAGCAAATCATATTCAACAACATACTAAGAAGATTATTCATTATGACCAAGTCAGTTTTATCCCAGGAATGCAAGGGTGATTTAACATATGCAAGTCTATAAATGTAATTCACCACATAAATAGAATTAAAGACAAAAGTCACATAGTCATCTAAACAGGTGCCAAGAAGGCCTTTGACAAAATTCAGTACCCATTCATGATAAAAACACTGAAGAAACTAGAGATAAAGGACCCTACCCTCGATATCTTAGGATATATTTGACAACCCAAGTCAACATCATAATGAATGGGGAAACTGAAAGCATTTCCCTTAAAATTCAGAATGTGATAAGGATGTCCACTTTCACCACTCCTATTCAATATATTACTAGAAAGTCTAGTCAGAGTAATTAGGCCAGAGAAGTAAATAAAAGAAATAAAAATATGAAAGGAAGAAGTTGAATTATCATTGTTTGCAGATTATTAGACTTTATACTTAGAAGGTCCAAAACACTCCACCAGAAGACTGCTAGGGCTAATAAACAAATTCAGTAAAGTAGCAGGTTATAAAATCAGCATACAACAATCAATACACCAGCAATGAATCTGCCGAGAAAGAAATCAGAAAAACAATCCCATTCACAGTTGCCTCAACAACAACAACAAAAACAGAAACAAACCTAACCAAGGAAGTGAAAGACCTCTACAGTGAAAATTACAGAACACTGAAGAAAAACATTGAAGAAGACGCAAGAAAATAGTAAAACCACTCATGTTCATGAATAGGCAGAAATAATTAATACCGCTAAAATGGCCATACTACCAAAAGCAATATACAGATTCAATGCAATCCCCATCAGTTCACAGAACAAGGAAAAAAAAAAAAAACAGTCCCAAAATTCATTTGGAAGAATAAAAACCCAGAATAGCCAATGCAATTCTAAACCAAAAAAGAATCACAATCCCTGACTTCAAACTATACAAATTATAATAACAAAAACTTCATGGTACAGGCATAAAAAAAGACACAGAGACCAATGGTACAGAACAGAAGACACAGACAAACTCACACAGAGACAGTCCTCTGATCCTTGACAAATGTGCCAAAAACATACACTGGAGAAAAGATAGCCTTTTTTTAAGCAAATAATGCTAGAAAACCTGGTTATCTGTACACAGGAGATAAAGACTAGACCCTTACCTCTCATCCTGCACAAAAATCAATTCAACTTAACACCATTTATTCAGTCAACAAATTGTTTTTTAAAGATCTACTCTCTGGAAGGCACTAGGTGATATGCAGGTGAACAAAATATCTGCCTCATAGACATTATGTTTCAATGGGAATAACAAATACAAAGTGATAAATAAATAAATTTCAGACTGTAATAGTACTATGAAGAAAATAAGTAAGGATATTTGATAAAGAATAACACAGAGCTGGGTCTGGTGGCACATGCGTATAATCCCAGCAGCTGGGGAGGCTGAGGCAGGAGGTTCTCAAGTTCAAAGCCAGCCTCAGCAGCAGCAAGCGCTAACCAACTCAGTGAGACCCTGTCTCTGAATAAAATAGAACTAGGGATGTGGCTCTGTGGTTGAGTACCCCTGAGTTCAATCCCTGATACCCCACCTCACCCCCCCAAAAAAAGAAAGAAAAATAATTATTTCAGACTGGTGGCCAGAGAAAGCCTAACTGAGGACATAGCACTTGAACTGATAGGAAAATCCTGAGGAAAAGGCACTGACAAATCAGGAGCAAACAGCCTTGGAAAGAATAAGGAAAAAGACCCATAAGAGCTTTTCAATCAGCAGGAACCAGATGCACATTTGGAAGAGAGAAAAATGAAACCAGTATGCCCCAGATGTGTGGAGTGAGAGGGAGAAAGAACCATGAGGTCATCTGGGCACATCATGCTGCAGCCTATCCTAAGGATTTGTGGTTTATTCTACAGGCTATAGAAAGTAACCAAAAGTTAAAACCCAGGGACAAACTTGGTAAGATTTATAGCTTTAAAGTTCCACCCTGGATACTGTAGGGAGTGTAGGAGTGCCTGAGGATACAGAGCTCAGGCGCTTTCTCTTCCCTTAATTGGTCTGATCACGAGCCAATCAGGAGCCTAGCATGAGCATGTTCGGGAGCGTGGCACCGGGGTGTTAACAGATGTTGGTAATTGTAATTAGTGAATATCTGCTATATAAGCTTGCTTGTTCCTCATTAAACCAAGCCTGGTCTTCAGAACTGGAGCTCCTGGTGTGGTGTTAGCGCCTTCACACTCATCCTCCTTACGCCCACAGGCCGCTCCTGTTCCACTTGATAACAATGGAGGATGTTTGCAGTTGGGTCAAAACAGTAACACTTAAAAAAAAAAAAAAAAAAAAAAAAAAAAAAAAAAAAAAAACCACGGAGGTTATTGTAGTAGTCCCGGCAAGAGAGGATGGTGGTTTAGAACAATTTGTTGACCTTATTTCACAAATTAAAAGATCAACCCATTCTTGGAAATAATCCTCACTTTATTTTCTCTCTGGAAAGTGCATCCTAACCTTAAATTAGAATTTAACTTTTATTTTGATTCCAGGAGGTTTCTTAGAATTGTAGCTTTAATTAAAAATTAAGGGTTAAGAAGAAAGTCAAGTATAATTTTATACATATGGGAAATTTCCTAAAGAAAATGATCAGTAATTATTTTCTTTTGGAAATACAGGTTGAGGTTTAGATATTGGTCAAGTTTTAGTTTAAAATATAGATTGAATCAGGGGAAAAAAATTGTACTAAGCAGAAGAAACTAGACACAAAATTTGTTGACATAGAACTTGTTTACATAGAAATGGTACTTTACCGCCTCTCTAAGACCAAAGTAATTAATCCTTATCTTCTCTGGGTGAATTTTGGAAGTGAGATCTTAGCCTCAGCTTCCAATAAAACAACTTGAGTGAGATGAACCTGATTGGACTGAAGGATTTTCTCTGTATTGAGATATGGAAGCCTGAGCCCCAGTCAAGAAATGGGATGACTTCAGGCTTGTTCTGAGGATGTTGGCAGCCCCCTGTGATTTCCCATTTAAATAAGTAATCAAGAGTGATGTTCAAGGTTGGGAGCATCAGCCAAAAGGGATCATTAACCTCATTGATGTCAAATCCATTCAGGCATGTTCACCCTAAGGAAGAAGGTCCCACAAGAACAAGTTACACAAGGACATCAGGAGAGAAAACATTTGCTGCTGCCACTTCCATCTCCTTCCTCCTGAGAGCTACATCCATCGAACAGTACACCTTTTTTAGGTTCCTGGTATTGTGCTCTCATTACCTTACAAACAGCAAGTGACAGTTTCTGGTAAGCTATTTTCTCTGCTTTGATTCTGTTGGTAAACTCAGAGAGGCAGGTCTTCTGGAGCTCAGATCTTGAGTGCATTCACAAATATAACCTGCATCAAAAGGAAATAGAAAAAACTTTGTAGCCATAGATTCCTATTTCCCATTTTATTTTTGAAATCAATTCCATAGTGATTGTAATCAGCTCTGATAGGATTTGCACATCTCTTTGTGTTGATACATTCAGCAAAAGCATCATAATTTCTGTTGTCCAGTGGGAAGCTATTTCTTTCAACATCTAAATAAGTGAACCCATTACAATTTTATTAAGTACATTGAATATAACATTACATTCTACCAAGTTAAATGCTTCTTGTATTTGACAAGTATGCAGTAAAATAAAAACATTCTCAGCACTTTTCTGTCAGATGGAAAGAGACTGGCTTTGGTTCAGAGTATAACATTATAAAGGGGCCAGCTGCAAATGTGGACATATTTTTCCCCCTCTATGCATGCCATCACTTTTTCTGTTCCTCCTCTTCTCCTCCCACCCTGCCTTAAATCAAAGTAGTAAGTCAGGAAGCAGAACATCATAAGTAGTAGTCCCACACCCACAGAGTAGGGTTGGATATGAAGAAGGAACCTCCATACTTCCAAAAGCAATCAAGCCAGGGCAGGACCAAGTAATAATTTGGGTGGCTGGTTGATGGAAAAATGAATGAGTAGACAGGTAAAAATGTGGATTAAATTTAGGCACAAAACTACACCTCTGGAGCCTAAAAACAAAAACCTTATAAACAACTGGGATTAGGCAAAGACAAGAACCAAATTATTACTTGGTTTCATCTTTTTTATTTCCCTCACTGTGATTCTGGATATTACAACTATAGTGGTTTTCTTTATAGGGATTGAGTGATTTAATAACTTGAGTGAGATGAACCTGATTGAACTGAAGGGCTTTCTCTGTATTAAAACGCACAGATGGTGTGACTCTACTTTGTGTACAACCAGTGAAACAATAGCTGTACTCCATTTGTGTTCAATGAATCAATAAGTAAATAAAATAAAAAAATAAAATAAAATAAAATAAAATAAAAATAAAACATGGAAGCCTGAGCCCCAGTCAAGAAATGGGATGATTCAGTAGGCAGAAAGGAACAGAATGAATGAATCTGTGAGTGTGCAGCTAGATAACAAACCTAAAGTAAATTTTGCAGGCAGGTATATTCCACTGTTGGTAAAAAAGAGCAATGGGGAACTGTGTGCAGACTGAGGGAGGGGTCGTATGGGAACTCTCTGTGGTTTCTGCTCGTTTTCTGCAAACCTGCATCTGCCCTAAAAAGATAAAGTCCACTTAATTTTTAGAAAGAAAGAAAACAACATAATCTGAACATCCTGTTGGATTTGTTCCTTGATTTGTTTATTAGTTGGTCCTGAAACTAATAATCTATCAAAGTTGTTATTGCAAATCTAAATTTAAAACTCACATATGTCCATAATACATTTTTGTTAAGTTTTGGCATGTTCACAAAAAATCCATGATGGAGTCAAGCCAGATTCATGATAGAAACTTTCTATGAAGTTGATTTCACTGAGATTTTCTACTTCCTTAACATGAAATATTTATGCATAGAATAAGTATATCCAAACCTAAGCAAATCCCTTCACCTTTTTATAGACCAAGCAGAACACCTGTTGTGGAGTTTTACTTGGTAGGGAATCATGACAGAAAAGGAGTGTGAGCTGCAACCAGTCCAACAGTGAGCCAAAGTTTGCCCAAAAGGGAGGTTCTATGGAAACTATAGGAAACAGAAGCAGAAAGATAGGTGAGCTTTAGAAAAAGGATTTTGTCCCTGAAACAAAATTTTTGTGATAAGGTGAAAGAGAATTTCCATCACTAGTAGCTTACTATCTGTTGACAGTGTTCTCAGTGTTGAAAGACTTGTGTTGATTTCTTTCATTAGCTTATTTCCATGTGTATGTGTAAGGAACTCAAATATGAAGTATAACTACTAAAGACATGGCCTAAAGTGTATAAATATAAGAATATATAAAAATATTTTTGATTACCAAACTTCTATTTGTCTTTCATTTAAACAATATTAAGGATTGCCCTTTTTTTTTTTAATCCAGAGACATCTAAACCTACTCCAGTGCTCAGAAATATAAACAAATATCAGGAAAGTCCAAAGTTTGAGAATGTTAGCAGGCATTAAATACACCCCAAAATACATCAGCTTCTCTTTTGCCCATTGGAATCTGAATTATTCCAATTCTGAGCCATTTAGCATCATGGACCAAGGTATGAGCAGGCTTTATAGAAACACGTTTTTCAGAAGTTGCAAAGAGAAACCAGTCTAGGTCTAGAGGTAGCAGAGTTGGTTCTTACCCTGTCTCTAGTTCTTAAAAACCTGTTTAAAATCCTGTAACATTCCTTTACAATCATAAAGCCATTGTCATTGGCCCATGACATCATCAAAAATGGGCAGAAAACATGGAAGACACAAGTACATAGCACTTCCCTGGGTTGTCCTGTCATGCCAGTCCTGGCACTCCCCTGCTTTGCTCTCACTCCACATTGCATCAGACTCAAGTCTTCATGGATCTGCATTCATTGGAAGCTCTGAGCCTGGGTCACTAACTTGCCTCAGGAACCTGTCCCCACATACGAGGGCTCAGTATATTAAAAAGAGTTTTGGCTGGATGAGCTAGTGCTATTCTCTTTTCTAGTTCTAAAGTATTGAGATTCTTTTCCAAACAAATCCTGGCTAATTATAGTTGATGTTGGAGAATTCAAAATTGTTTTGTCCCCCTTTTATCACCTGGTTCAGGGCCTGCTCCAGAACTTCAGAGTCAGCTCATGGTAAGCTCTGTCTGTGGCAGTGGCTCAGGAAGCACATTAGAGGGTCAGGGCTCTCTCCTAGAGAGAGTTGAGAATCTCAGAATAGCAGATAGCTGAGAAGTATCAGGTTTGTTATCAGCCCAGAGAAGAACAGAAGGGAGGCTGTCCCTGAAAAAGCTACCTAGAGGCTAATGTATCACATGAAAAACAGCAGTCACTTCCTCTTTCAGGACAGCCTTGCTATTTAATACCCCAAAAGACCAAGGACAAAGAATGGCATTGTATAAGCACTGTAACTCAAGCAATTAGCCAGGTAATGGTCTGTGGGGTTCATTATAGCAGAATGTCAATTAAAACACTTGGAAGGAGATTATGCAAAGCACTTAGATTTCAAATCTTATAAGCTACCCACTAAGACTAAATTATAGTAAATGTCATATTACTACAGTAGGTAAATGAAAATAAAGTTTCTTCTTATACTGACTCATACCTAATATGTTATAAATCTCAGAATGTGAAAAGAGCAACCAAGTGTCTAGTCTTTATTCAACCATGAAGAAAATAAGATAAAGGATGTCATGTTTAAACTGAGTATCTTATTTCCTATCTTTGGCCTAATTAAATAATGCCTTGTATATTTATATATTTCTAGTTAACTGTTTTTTAAAGATAAAAATATGCTTATTAGTTTTATTTTGGAGTTTCACCAATAGACTTGAAGATGAAAAGAGAGAAATGATAAAATGTGAACTTGAGAAGGAAAATTGTTTCACAGAAAAATCTTTAGATGAGATTTCTTCTGTTAATGACTTGCCTGAATTGCCTCTGAATTCTCACAGATCCATAGCACTTCTTTGTTTCAGGGCAGATATGTTATCAGTAAAACTGACTTCTTCAAAACAGAAAATAAATGACAGACTTTTCTTATGAAATTTCAAAATACAAATAGCATTTAGCATCCAAATAGATGACCATAATGATTTGCCCTGAATAATATTAAAAAGAATATAGCATATAAAATTAGTTTCTGTCCTAAAAACCCTGAAGTCAAGTTTAACACCACAGTTAATTTTTATTCATGAATTATAAATCCTTTAAAGGAGAGAGTGAAAATAAAATGACCAATAGATCTACAAATGAAATGTTCCACTATCATAGGAAACTAAATGCATATCAAATTTTTATTATTGTTCATAATTGTTCTGTAAAATACTACAGGCGTAACATCCTTTAAAAAGCAAAATATCTTTTTTCACTACTAGGTAATTGTTATGATAAAAACTACATTTTTAGTGCCACCTACATCATCTTAACTGAAGATATACTCAACTACTATTATGTAAATAAAGCTTGGTTTTTAAGATTTCATTCTACCATCTTTTCTGAAAAGTAATTAATTACTTTTTGGTACTTATGGTACCAAAAATATATAAAGTCCACACCACTAGTCCCAGTATATTATACTCTTCATTTAGAATTTGTTTTTTCTACTTATATATCTCACAAATATTCACAAATTTAGTAACTTTAAAGTTAAGAGTGATTCTATATTCTATGCCACAGACTTTCACATTTCAAAGATCAATGCAAAATATAGATTTAATACCAGAGAGGAAAACTGCCTTTTATCAATTACAGACATTTATCATTTCTATTCATATTCTTATTTCCTTGAGGCAAATTATTTTAACAGGACCTTTTTAAACCTGGCATCTTACTGCAAAAGACTTGATGGAAGATAAAATAAATCAATGTTTGTAATCATCTCCTACCTTATGGATGTTTCCTTATCAGCAATCTTTCTCCTGGTTAGCACATTGAAAAATTCAATCTCATTTATCATTAGACAGGGGTCTGCTTTATTTCTCTCAAGATTTGCCCTTACCCAATGAGAGATGAGTACCCGTTGACAAGGGAAATGATAACTTCCCCCAGGCTCTAGGGAAAGGCTCTGAAATCTGAAGAAATGCAAATGTCTTGGGAATTTTGAAGTTTTAGCTCTTCTCTGGCATGACTTTGTCAACCATTCTTCTTGGTTTGCAGGATTATCTTTCATTCTGATAATGTAACCATGGTGTCAAACAACTCTCTTGTTTAGTATTATAGTTTTTTGAAGGAGTCCCACTGTAATCTGTTGTTTGGGGGATATTTGGACAGTTAGAGGCATCTGTTTCCATTGTTGAGTGAGCCTCACCTAAGCAGCCACGTAAGTGAGGTTTCTGAATACACAACTCTTCTATCGCTCCTTTCCTGGGTGAGCCTGCCATTGATTGAGAATTGACCGAGACTTTATTTTGGGCCAGGTTCATTTCTAAGAAAATATCTTTTTTATTATTATGTGGGAGTTACATTGAGTTGTTCGCAAGAACTTATAAATTACAAAAATATTATTGGCCTCTTGATAGATCATTCATTCATTCATTCATTCATTCATTCAACAGCATTCTGAGAACCTGCCCGGTGCCAGATCCTGATCCAAGAGCTGGATATACAGCAGGAGAAGAATTCATGAGGTCCCTGTTTTCATGGAGTTTATATCCTATTGGGAAATATTCCAAAAATTGAAACACAGATACATGAATAGTAAATATCAGATACCTAGAAACTAATAAACATTGCACATAAACTAAAATAAAGTGAAGTAATAGAGGATGGCTAAGTGGCTGTCTTGGATGGGGTGTTCAGGGAAGGCCTTTCTAACAAGCTGATCATTAAACTGCTACAATCTGAATGACAAAGGTACCAAGTAGTTGAAAAAAATCAGAGATGGGGGAACAGCATCCTAATTACAGAGAGCCTGAGATGGCAAGGAGCATTGAACTGTAAGGGCAACACAAAATAGATTAGAGCAGATATACAAAAATTAAAAATAAAAACAAATAAAATCCAGACCAGCAAAATGGTGATATGATTGATATATGTATCCAATCGTATGTAATACAAAGCTTATAGAAGAGAACTGATCAGTCATGAAACAGAAAAAGAGTAAGACGTAAGGCCCAAACAGAACTACTACCCATCCAGACAGTCCCAAGGAGGCCAACTCAATGGAACTTAAATATTCTAGCTCCATTAGTAATCTGATCCCCATTATGAGCTGGATGCAGCTGATTAATTTAACCAGATGCCATGAAATATTTGATTAATGTAAATCCTGTCCTGATTCTGCAGTCACCAAGAGCTTCCTGATTCTGCCCTTCAAGAGAATGTGCTGATCAGTTCGAATAATTTGATATAGTGATTGCTCATGGTAAGTTACAAAATGGATTTCCAGTTATCATTTGGCTTCCCTCGTAGCTTATCCACTTGAAGAGAATGCTGTGATGCCACTACAACAGCCTATTTGGTTATAGTTCTTATTTGAAATTAACAGGCTTTCTAGAAACTCTCTTTCTCACCCTCATTTTAGTGTTTCTGGAGAGCTGATCATTGCTGGACACAGACAAGTTTAAGTTCAAATCAAATACCACATACTGTATTTTTACCCCGACCCAACTAGCCTTTTCTTCACAGCTACTCCCTCCCGATGGTAAGGATATGGCTGAGTTTACTGCATCTTCATTTAAAATGACTGATTAGCTACTTCCCTTGGACAAGCAATCATGTCTATGAGGTTCACATTTGAGTCTGAGAAGCTCTGCAGGTCTATATCAGTTTCTTCATCTATGAAGTGGGGAAGTTGGGCTCAGTCTTAAGGATTTTGAATTGCACAACTATATATAAATATATTTTCCCTGTAAACACAAGAAACATAACAAAAGGCAGCACCCCAAATTGCTGTGCCCTCCTCCAACTGCCTTGAGGTGGCAGGGGACTGTCATCATCCAAGTCTTTTAAATCATTTATGTTACATATCATCATATTTCTACCCATTAATATAGGCAGTCTTTTTCACTTTCTATTTAATAGTTTCATATTGTGCATCTTGTTCTCTAACTTTCACTAAACTATGTGTCTTGAATATTTTTCCACCTTAGAAAATATAGATATTCCTTGGTCTCTTTGTTACATAGTGTTAAATTTTTGTTGCTATGACCAAAATACCTGACCAGAACAACCTGGAGCAGAAAAGTTTATTTTGAGCTCACAATTTCAGAGGTTTAGTCCATGGTTGGTTGACTCTATCACTCTAGGCCCAAGCTGAGGCAGAACATCTTGGCACAAGGGCATGGTAGAAGAAAGCTCCTTCCTTCATGGTAACCAGGAAGCAGAGAGAGAGAGAGAAGAGTCAGAGGGATGAGATACATAATCCCCACAGCACTCTCCCAGTGACCCACCCACCTGCTTACAGTTTCCACCCAATTAGTCCATTTGAATTATTAATCCTCCAGATGGACAAATCTGCTGACTAGGTAGCAGTCCTCATAATCCAATCATTTTACCTCTGAACATTCCTGCTAGAACACAGTAGCTTTTAGGGACAGCTCATATTCAAACCATAATACATAGCATTCCATTACATGAGTGCATTAAAGTATAGTTTGTCAGCTATGGATCAGTTGAGGGCTATTTAGACTCTTTGCAATTCTTAACCTCTAAAAAGTTTTGCAGTGACTATTCTTTGATAGTCTCCATTGTGCACGCAAAAGAAAATTTCCCTCCAAATAGTTCCAAAAAGGAGAATTACCATCCAGGTGTAGAATTACCATATGGGTGTAGGTTCACCTATAGTCTATAAGTATGCCTGAATCAGAGGCATAGAAGCATTGCTTAAAAATAAAGGAAGAACAAGTTAAGAATAAAGAAGAAGGCAGCTTCATTGGTCCCACATCAGGATCTGGGCCAGAATCCGGGCCAGAATCCATGAATGTGGGAGCTACATTTTTACATAGGTGATTTTCACAGTTAAAATTGTAGAACCACTGGACCAGATGACTTCTGGTTCTAGAAATTCACTAAAATGCCCATTTACCTAACCACTTCCATGTGCAAAACTCTTCATTAACATTTTTGCACGTTTCCTATTGAACTATAGCTGGCTTATAATTCTGGATTCTGATCCAGACTTATGTTTACTAGGATAAATGAGGGACCATAGACAATACTTTACTGCCAAGTATGCTGCACCTCAGAAGGGTCCTTTTTACCTCCATGTCCCACCCCTGTGATCATCTCCCCACCCAACTCTTGCTTCCATCAGTCTTCTCCAGGGAACTGCGCCTGATGAGCTGCCTTCCTAATGCATGCTGCCCCTGATGGAAGATGATTGGCCTGCTGCTCTGACGGTTTATTTTTCCTCCTACAGGTCTGACCAACTCTGCCTTAATGGCCTTTGTCCTTTGAGAGAAGAAAAGAGAAGAAGCTAAATGAGCAAAAGTCCATATCTGTTTAGACCAGAAAGGTTTTGGAGGAGCTGTAAATATAAACACATTAATATTTGTATTTAATTAATAGTTGACTAGTTAATGAAACCTTTTGAGGCAAGTACCATTATTCCCACCTTACAGATGAGAAAACCAAGTACAGAGAAGGTTAAAAAAAAATTGCTCAAGATAACTGGCTAGGAAGGCACAGACTCAGCATCTAAACCCCAGGTGTGTCTGGTGCCAAAGCCCAGCTTGCCAGTCTGCTTTATATTTTTCCCTCTCTAATCCACATATGTCTGTGATTTTTATCTTTCCTTATTTCTGGGCATTTAGGTAAGACTTAGTTGCTGAAGTACTAGAACAACCTTGAGCATGAAGTTTAAGGAGTGTGCCCATGGAAATCTTTGTCAATCCATCTGAAAGAGTTCAGCGGGCATCACACATTATGCTGAGTCACATTAGAAATTCAAGCCAGCCTATAATTCTTTACACTCCCTGGCATGCTGGCACTGGATGGATTTATGTACCACTAAACCTAGATAGCTTAAAACACTTCAGTGCCTGGGCTCTCAGTAATGCTGATAAAATATATGTAGCTGCACTTATAAATCATTATCTTTACTTACATTTAATAAAACTGAAAATAATGTTTTCCAAGAAGTTGTTGGACAGTTTCAACTCACCATTGACTGGCTCAGGTTGCTTTTTATTCACCATGTCCCTACTCTGTTATCATCATTGCTCAAGTAATAGATTACTTTGTTTAGGCCATTTTCACATATTATAGTGGTAAAAGAAAATTTTACCATTTATAAGCCAGTTCAAATTTAATTAAATGAAAGAAGGCCTGTTCTGTAGACTGATGTCCCTCACAAGTCATGTTTTGAAACCTAAGTTCCCAATGTGATTGTATTTTTTTCAGTTTTTTTAAATTTAATTTTTTGATTCATTGAACACAAATGGAGTACAGCGATTGTTTTTCTGGTTTACACAAAGTAGAGTCACCCCATCTGTGCATTCATACATGTACACAGGGCAATGATGTCTGTCACACATACTGTTATTATTCTTACCCCCCAACCTCAACCCCACCCCTCCCTTCCCTCTATGCTCTCTATCCTTTCTCCATTCTTGCCATCATTCCACCCCACATTATGCATCATCATTCACTTATCAGAGAGATCATTCGGCCTTTGGATTTTGGGGATTGGCTAATCTCACTTAGCATGATAGTCTCCAACATCATCCATTTACCTACAAATGCCATAATTTTATTCTTCTTTATGGCTGAGTAATATTCCATTGTGTATATATACCACAGTTTCTTTATCCATTCATCTATTGAAGGACATCTAGGTTGGTTCCACAATCTAGCTATTGTGAATTGAGCAGCTATGAACATTGATGTGGCTGCATCACTGTAGTAATATGATTTTAAGTCTTTTGGGTACAGGCCAAGGAGTGAGATAGCTGGGTCAAATGGTGGATCCATTCCAAGTTTTCTAAGGAATCTCCACACTGCTTTCCAGAGTGGCTGCACCAACTTGCACTCCCACCAGCAATGTATGAGTGTACCCTTTTCCCCCATCCTCGACAACACCTGTTGTTGCCTGTACTCTTAATAAAAGACATTCTAATTGGGGAAAGATGAAATCTTAAGGTGGTTTTGATTTGCATTTCTCTTATAATGAGGGATGTTGAACATTTTTTCATAAATGTTGATTGCTTGTAGATCTTCCTCTGTAAAGTGTCTGTTCATTTCCTTGGCCCATTTATTGATTGGGTTATTAGTATTCTTGGTGTAAAGATTTTTGAGCACTTTGTAGATTCTGGAGATTAGTGCTCTATCTGAAGTGTGTGAGGCAAAGATTTTCTCCCACTCTGAAGGCTCTCTCTTCACATTGCTGATTGTTTCCTTTGCTGAGAAAAAGCTTTTTAGTTTGACTCTATCCCAATCATTTATTCCTGCTTTTTTTTCTTGTGCTTTGGGAGTCATGTTAAGGAAATCCATATGCAGCAAAATGAAACTAAACCCATATCTCTCACCCTGTACAAAACTCAACTCAAAATGGATCAAGAACCTAGAAATTAGACCAGAGACCCTGCACATAATAGAAGAGAAAATAGGTCCAAATCTTCATCACGTTGGCCTAGGACCAATGTGACTGTATTAAGGAGGAGCTTTTGGAGGGTAATTAGGTCATTAAGGTGGCATTAGTGGCCTTATAAGAAGAGACATGAATCCAGGTTTGGTTGCACACACCTGTCATTCCTGCAACTTGGTAGGTGGAGGCAGGAGGATTGCAAGTTCAAGACAACTTAGTGAAACCTGTCTCAAAATAAAGAATAAAAAGGGTTAAAGATATAGCTCAGCAGTAGAGTGCCCTGAGGTTCAACCCCCAGTACTAGGGTTGGGGGGAGAGATACATTTTTTATCCTATGTGAGAAAAGGGCTTTTACCAGGAAACAAATTGGCCACCACCTTAGCTTTAGGCTTCCCAGCCTGAAGAACTGTGAGAAACAAATTTCTGTTGTTTAAACTACCAGTTTTATGGTATTTTTATTATAGCAGGCTGAATTGACTAAGACATTCCTTATTCTTAGATCTATTAGCTGCAGGATATATGAACCAATACTATGATGCCTACAAGTTATTTTCAATGGTCCCCCCAAAATTAGAGAAATGTTAATAATTGTTTTATATATCATTCTTCTCTTATTTTCCTGTAACTTCAGATTTTGACAAGTAAAATGTTGAGAGTGTATTAGTCAGATTCTGCTATAATATTGCTCTATAACAAACATTACTAAAAATCTCAGTGGTTTACCAAAATAAGCTTGTCTTTATTTCTCACTCACAAGTTCACAAATTGGCTAGGCAACTGTACTTCAAGTTGCTGGGACCAGCAACTACTTGGTGTATGCTTGAATTGTGATGGATGGAAGAGTGCAAGAAGGTGAAAGAAACATACAATGCCTTCAGATTAGAATCAGTACAGTCATTTCTCTTCATATTCCATTAGTCAAAGCAAGACACATGATCATCCCAACATCAATAGGGAGCATAATACCAGCAGTGAACCGTAGCAAGTGCGAGAGGGGAACAAATAACTATGTCAGAGTGAACATTTCTTAAATATCAAAATGATAAAAAAGTATGAACATCAGAGGAGGAAGAAGAAAGTATTTCAAGCCAACACAACACAAAGTTTAAAAAACAAAGTACAGTTTTAAAAATTCAAAGGAAGTCTCACTGAAGAAATGATGTTGGAGAGTACAATCTGATGGATGCATAAAGATACATGAACACTCCTATTCACTTTGATGACAGAGTGTGTGTGGTAAGGGTAAATGATCTTAATAAGGAGGTGTTTCATTGAATACCACCAGCTTTCCAGATACTCGGAGTCTTAAAGAACATGGGACTAAAACAGCTGCCTTAAGTCACCAGTCCTGCAGTAGGATATCCATCAGGAACTCTGGGATAAAATTCAACCCTGAGCTTGCTTCTGACTTATGACCTACTTTGTAATAAACTGCACTCTACCTATGATGAAGCACCTTAATCTGAAAACTGGCATTTTGCTCTAATATAGTCTCTAAATAGTACCTGCTGTTCTTTAGTGACCATCACAACAATCACTTAAAGAGGTATTTCCATGTATATTAGGATATAAATGTAAAAGGAAATAAAATCTAAGTAATATTTTTTTTTCTTTTTGCAGTGTCAGGGACTGAACTCAGAGCCTCACACAAACTAGACAAATGCTCTACAACTGAGCCATAGATTCAGTACTAGATACTCTTCAGGTGACTTAGTAGAGAAAGATCAGTTTATGCATATTGATCTAACATTACATTGTTGGGGTTGTTTTGTAGCTACATAGGACTATTTCCACACACAAAATTACTGCTCTGATTCAATTCAAATAACTGAAAAGGGTTTTCATTTTAATTGACACCTTATCATGTAAAACAAACTTAGATATTAATATGTATTAGTGATGGGTACATATTAGAAAATATTAATTGGTTTTACAGAGGGGAAGTATAAATCTATCAGACTTTAGAAGAATACATGACATAAAAGAAACTATTTTTAGAGTATAAATTGAACTGCTGATATATTGCAATATTTCAAAGGTCCCTGGTGGGAGATTTGCCTATATTCTGGAACTCTACTTTATTGAAAAAGATCCTCAATGTTATAAAACATGAATATTTTCAGGAAGCAAAAGACATTTTCAAATATAAGTTGTTCAAGGAACATTAGGTCTTTTATTGCTTGAATCAATGGGAAAAAAACTAAATGGTTTGGGGGAAAAAAAGGTTTGAAGCAACTAAAAAGATAATCTTTCTTTTCTTTTAGAAGCCAACTTGAATGATGAACAAGTATAGTGAAATGTCTAGCTGTGAAATTTTGACTTTATTGACCCCTTACATTACAAAGTAGAAGGAAGCTCTCAACCACTTAAATTTGCCACTTTTAAGATTTATAATTTTTCCACTCTTAAGATTAGTAAATATTTTTGCAATAAGATTTTCAATAAGAGGGAGGATGAAGCTAAACTTCACTTAAAATATTATAAATAGAAAAATTAATTGTAAACTATTTGGAACTTTTAGAATTCCATGTTACCAATGAAACTTTAATTTTTAAATAGGTAAGTTTAAGGGAAAATTATATTCTTAAAACAAAAGGTTCTAAACAATGAGGCTTTTCTATTGTGCACTGAGTAAAGAAGCTTTCCCCTTTAACTCCTTTCTCTTTTGTGTTTGATCAAAGCAGTCAGGGTCAGTGTACAGACCTGTTACATGAGATTCACATCTGGGGAGCAAAGGTCAGGGAGAGATAAAGGGAACTAAAGCAAAGAGGCTTTCTGGACTGAAGCCCAACAGGACTGGTTTACCAGAAGGAAAGAAAGCTGACAGGCTCTTTCAGTTCAGGGTCAGGAATATAATCTGTTTGGTGATGTGACTGCTTTATAAAAGGAGCTTTATTCTAGGCCTTCATTGTTTTCCTCCTAATAAGTCATGTTGAGTACAAATGCTACCCTAAGTGGAACACAAAACATTTCATGAAATTATCTAAAGATGATAGACAGACAGATAGACATATATGTATACATGTTAAATATGTAATACATAAATATAACATATATTTATACATATATAATTTTCTGATGCTCATAATTTGAACTTTACTTTGACACATTTTCATTTATAAAATTTAATACATATGGGTCTGGGGGATGTGGCTCAGTGGTAGGCATTCTTGCCTAGCATTCTCAAGGCTCTGGGTTCAATCCTAGCACTGAAAAGGAAAAAGTAATTACTTAAATTTTATCTGGTTTCACATTTATTTCATAAGACTCTCTCCCAAGAGATTTCCGATGTCAAGCCAGGTGGCTCCACAGGCTCAGCCCAACACCTGTGCACCATCATCCCTGACAGTGGAGGACAATGGTGCATGGCAAAGCTAGAAAGATACCTTGCCCTGCCAACCTTGTTTTAGACCTACTTGGAGGAACTTGAGTATAAGCTGCTTATTCTGTTGTTTTAGAGAAATTTAAGTGGAAAATATTTTCTGTTTCTCTCTTCTGCTTTACATAGAACTCAAACATGAGGCCAAGGAAGGCTAACTAGCTTGGTGGGGAGAATCTAAAAAGCATGGCATGTTATATTAATTGCCCTTCTAAGTGGCAACTGCATCCTCCCTAAAGAAAATGGGATAGTATAATACCATGTTCCTTACTGTGTCCATTCTGTTCCCAAAAACTTAGCTAAGTTAGGGAAACAATGAGAACAAACCTGGACCAGAAATTCCAGATGCATGTTCTCCTGGAGGACACGGGCTTTCTCTTATGCACATTGAGAATTAGGGCACATTAGCTCCTTGGGATGCTGATTATACAAGCCAACAAAGCAAGTTAATACTGATGATGAAGATGCTTCTGACTCCTAAGGTATAAAACCCCTCTCCATGGCATCTAGGGAAAACTGAGGGCATGGTAGAGAGGATACATGGTACTTGTCCAATCAGATACCACTGGACAAAGCATCATAAGCTGCAGAGGCACTGTTTGGGGAAGCATCTTGAGGAACAGAGGCACCACTTCTTCAGCCTATCACCACTATCTCTTGAAGCAGTCACTGATCTGTTGTGAGATTTCCCCCAATAAATCATGTCTTGCTTGCCATCTCTGGGCACTATCTTTGGTCTTTCAGCAACCTACTGCCCTGCACAACTAGACTGTGAACAAAACAGCCATTTATATTTCAAAAATGAATCCCTCTCTCAGAGTGCTCTTAGTTCTTATGCTTCTAAATTTCCCTTTCCTTAATGCTACCCACTATTTCCACATAATGGGGCTCAGGACAACCTCTGCAAAGTGTTACCATAGGAAACCAGAATATGTCACCCCAAAATATGTCTGTCTGGTGTACATATTTTGAGCCAGTTATCTTGAAAAACAGTGGTGCTGTGGTTTTAATGTATCCCCACAGTTTATGTGTCAAAAATACAACCTCTAGTGCAACAGTGTTGAGAAGTGTTACCTTTAAGAGGTCAAGAAGCTCTGCCCTCCTGAATGGGTTAATGTCATAACTGGAGTGGGTTAATTATCACAGAAGTGAATTTCTGATTTTTAAAAAATTGAGTTCAGCCTTCATCCTTCCCCACTTGCTCTCTCCCTTGCCCTTCTCCCTTGTACCATGCAATGGTGCAGCAAGAAGATCCCTGCCAGATATGGGCCCTTTGGCCTTGGACTTTCCAGCTTCCAGAACCATGAGAAATAAATGTCTATTGTTCATAAATTGCTCAGTCTGTGGTATGGGTAACACAAAATGGACCAATGCAGGAAATTGGTACCAAGAAGTGGGGCTGTTACTATAACAAGTACCTGAAAATGTGGAAGCAGCTTTGGAAGTTGGTAGTAAGTAGAGGCTGGAAGAATATGGAGAAGCAAACTAGGGATAACCTAAATGCTATGAATAGAGTGAGCAGTACAATTCCAATGGGGGCTTAAAAGAAGAGCTACAGGGAAATTCTTAGACATTACATGATTGTGACCAGAATGTTGCTAGAAATACAGATAGTAATGGCAAATATGATGAGGACTCAGGCGGACCTAAGAAAGAAGGCAAACAGCAAAGAATTTGGCTGAATTGTGTCCACTCCCCGAGGTTTTATGAAAGGCAGAACTTAATGGTAATAAAATAGAATATCTGGCAGAAGACATTTCTAAGCAAAAATTGGAGGAGCTTCATGGCTTCTTTTAACCTCATTTAATAAAATGTGAGCAACAGAAATTATTTTAAAACTATATATAAAAGGGAAGCAAGGGAAGCACAATGGAAAGATTTGGAAAAGTTTCAACCTGGCCTTGTACAGAGTGAAAAGGTAGGTTTAAGAAAGCAAAACAAGGATATGAACAAGTGACCACACCTTCACTGAAGAGCTTAACCATAGCTAGAAGAGAGCCAGGTGCTGTTCATCAAGACAATGAAGGAAAGACCCTGAAAGTTTGCAGCTTCAGTTTGAAGCTGCCCTTCCTATCATAGGTCCAGAGCAGGACCTTGAGAGCAAAGATTCCAGAGAGGCACCTGGAAGACCTCAGCATTCACTACCCAGAGCTGCCTTAGGCTTTTGCTCCCTGAATTCCAGCACAGTACTCTATGGCCATTGCAGTTTTGACTCAAGCAGGGTCATGTACAACTCAGATTCCTGCTCTAAAAGGTGCAAGCGGCAAACTTTGGCAGTGTCCATGTGGTGCTTATTCTCCAGATGCAAAAAGTAAATGATCTGTGGGCCATGGTAACCTCTATCTAGGCTTCAAAGGATGTCTTTCTTATTCAGCCTGAGGATCCAAGCAGAGTTGATGCAGGAGTGGAGTCACCATAGAGAGTACCCACAGGAAAAAATTGAACCAAAATGTGAGGTTGGAATTTCCACAGCAAGTCCCCACTAGAGCAATGCCTAGTAGAGCTATGAGAGTGAAAGCACCTCAGAAACCCAGAACTATAGACCTACCAGCATGCAACTCCAGTATAGGAAAGCCACAGGCACAAGACTCCAACTCATGAGAGTTTCTGGGTGAAATGATCCCAGCAAAGTCACATGGGTGGGACTATAAAAGGACTTGGGGCCCCAACCCCCACCCCAGTGTGGGATGTGGAGTCAAAGGAGATTATTCCCCAGCTTCAAGACTTAATGGTGCTTACCTATTGGGTTTTGGATTTACTTGGAACCAATTGCCCTATTCTTCATTCCTATTTCTCCTTTTTGGATTAGGAATATTTATCCTATGATTATTCCACTACTATGTTTTAGAAGCAAGGAACTTTTTAATTTTATAGCACCAGAACCTGAGAGGAATTTTCCTCAGGGTGAATTTTGCATTGAGTCTCACTTACAGCTGATTCAGATGAGACTGTGGACTTTGAACTTTTGAGTTTCTCCTAGAATGATTTAAGACTTTGGATGAAGTGAATTTATTTTGCATGTGAGAAGGACATGAACTGTAGGGGGCAAAGGCAGAACTCTAGGATCTGAATATGTCTCTAAAAATTCACATGTTGGAAGGTTAAGTCCTCATACAACAGAGTTGAGAGGTGTGTGGAACCCTTAGAAGGTGATTAGACCATGAGGGTTATGCCTTCACAAATAGATAAATGCTGTTATCACAGAAATGGTTATCACAGAAGTGGTTTTCCAATTTAAAAAGGGCGGGGGGATGAATTCAGCCTCTTGCCTCTTCTCTCTCTTGTGCTCTCTTGCACCTTATGCCTTGCACCATGGGATGATGTAGCAAGAAAACCCTTGTCATCTGTGAGCCCCTTAACCATGGACTTCCCAGCCTTCAGAACTATGATAAGCAAATATCTATTGTTTATAAATTTCTCAGTCCATGGTAATCTGTTATAGCAACACAAAACAGACTAAGACATGCAGACCCAGGAATGCTTCCAAAAAATTGTCCTCTTTCAAGAAAAATTTATTATATCTGTAAATTTACAACTCCTCAACATTTTAGAGTACCAGGAAAGGGCTTTTCATTATAGTTAAATTCCAAGCCCTATTCTGTAACTGCAAAAAGACCCTATCTTTTTCTCAGGAATTTTCTCCTTAGGACTTTCAGAACAGTTTTTTAATCGAAAGGATTAGTCCCTGGTTATTACTATCTGAGCCTCCTCAGACAGTTCAACAATGTCTACCCATGACTGTCAGAGCCAACCAGATCAATTCACTACTGCAGTTCTCCTCTGAGAACTGAGCCAGAGAAGTTCAAGTGTAAGCTACACTCTGTGCCCAGAATCAGCTTCCCTAAGAATTGCATTAAGCCTGGCTAAACTATACTCTTTTGACTTCCTGAAAGTACAACTAAAAGCAAGCTCTGCTAACAAAGCATCTCAAATTCTTGATTATTCTATCTTTAAACCCAAGTAGAGGATGTTAATAGTCCTGATTGAATAACATTTGGGAAAACTACTTTTGTCCCCTTTTAGAAGTAAAATATGTACATATAATTGACATTACTAAGCAGAACACAATGCATGCACTCTGATTCAAGGTAACCTCATACTTTCATCTGAGAGCATTGGGAGGGAATTTACTTATCTTTCATACCTAGAATGAAAGAGTCTATTCTGAAGAATTTCCTTAACAAGTGTAGTCATTTTCAAAGGTAAAGACATCTCTACCTCCACAAAATGAAACTGTCAGCAATCCTGAAAGGTACAATGTCTTCAATGCGTCTCCTAAAAGATAATATCCCTGCTTTGTAAGTTAGTTTATAATCTAAAAAGCCACTACTATTTTCTTACTTTAAAATCTGTTGAATGATTTTTAAATTAAATTTTATACATTTATTTTTTAAATAAATACATCTGCAAGTGGCACAAAATTCAAAGTAAACAAAGCAGATCTCTCTCATATCCTGTTCTCAGAAACAGCCACTTTCAGTGTAATTCCTTCTAGAGATTATTTAAAAAAAGTCAAGGACAGCATAACAGCATATTTTTTGGAAGTTTTCTGAATCAACTTCTCCTTAAGATTGACTTTCCACATGCTGAGATTCTATTGTTTTTCAATTTCTACATTTTCTTCTAGTCCCTGTAATTGTTTTGACCTGATACCTTACCATCAATTAGGCTTTTTCACTTATGCTTTCCCACTGCAACATGGTATCTCTCTTTCTAGTAGCTTTGTTTTGCTGAATGTGAAAGTCATATTATTGTTAGGTTTTGTTTATTTGCTGTCCTCTTCCAATATGTTTGTCTACTTATTCTGATTTTAATTTTCCTGAGATTATCCATTTTAGTGCAAAAAGCATGTATAGAAAACAAGAACTGGGAAAGGTCTGAGATTTTAACCTACTTACAAACTACCACATTAGCCTCCCACAGTCTAATGGATTCTAATAGAATAAATGAGACTCCTGGGTCAGAGACAAAGGACAATTTATGACTCAGAGCAATAGCAATAATCAGAGCATCAACATTTGTACCAGTTCCCAAAGCCTCAATTCCTATAGTGTGACATCAAAAGGGCAAATGACATCTGTTTGTATGGTATAGTGTACTACAGGAGAGGAACCCTGAGCATAGGATTCCCAATTTTTTATAATGGGAAATAAACTAATCTGACCTTTGCTCCTGAAGGAGACTTCTTTATACTGGATAGTAAGCAAGCTTACCCATTGTTCTGGAGGGAGACACCATCTTTATCTTCCAAAGCTGTTTATTACAAAAAAAAAAAAAATCCTTGAAAAGATAGTTTATAAAAAGGGAGTCAATTCTTCTGGTATGAGATGTGCAAAAGTGTGAGAGATAAACAGAGAGTTGCCTCTAAACACAGAGTGGCTTCAATATGCTAGGCACTGGTACGAATTCTACATCCTTCATTCAACAAGCTTTGATTAAGTACTTACTTTGTTCTAGGGGCCACAACAGGTGTCCATTAAAGAAGATAATGAAGGAATCTTTAAACTATAGAAAGACAAGTGTTAGCTATTTTTCCTACTTCTGCACTTGGTGTATTGTTTGACTATTTTCCAAAAGTAGTTATTGTGTCCATTTCTGGTGCTGGCTATCTTGCAATATCTATATTGATCTTCTACCTGTATAACTATGGCGGAGTACTAAAGCTTCAGGCTCTGGTTTTCTTTGCACAAAACAGACAACTTTTCTCTGCCTCTAGCCAGCTTTCCTGGGGCTTTAATCCTTTCTTTCCATAAGACAGAAAAGGGAGAAATTGGTTAAACTGGAACTCAAAAAATGGTAGAGTTCTCAATTATGAAATTAAGTAATACTCAAGGACATTGAGAAATGTTAAGACAAAGATTTTTCCATTGAGTTGCTTTCTAATTTAAACTAATCCATTTTGTTTACCCAGCTTTTGATAAGGTATGTATTTAATTATGCTGTTACATTATTATATTTATTAACAAGAAATTATAGGTAGCTAAAAAATTTTTACATTTATGTATGCAATAAAATCTTCAAGATGAATAAATCAGCTATTCTGCAATTTCATATATTATATATAGTTTATATAATGGCAAATTTTAAAAAGTACTTTTGGCAAGAGAATAATATGTTTCTAATCTTATTGTCTGTTTTCTTTTCTTACAGCTTATTGAAATATATTTGATGTGCAGTAAACTACACGTATTTAAAGTATTCAGTTTGAGGAGTTTTAATGTTTATATTTGTAAAACCCTCACCACAACCAAGATAATGAATATTCACCCCAAGAGTTTCCATGTGTTTTTTTGTAATCCTTTCCTTCCTCTACCCCCATCCTCAGGCAAATAGTGATTTGTATTATGTCAATATGAATACATTTTTATTTCCTAGAATTATAATTCCATGGAATACACAGATTACTATTTTCTGTCAGGCTTCTCTTGCTAGCATAGTTTTTAAGTATCCATGTTGGTGTCTGTATCAATAATTCATTATTTCTTGCACTGATCAGCATTCACAACTTATTATCCTTTCACCTGTTGATGGGCATTAGGGTTGGTTGCAGTTTAGAGCTATAATAAACAGCACTATTATAAACATTATCTTATACACATCTTAGTATGAATATACATTTTTATTTCTCTTTGGCAGTAAGTAATAATAGATTGGCTAAGTCAGGTGGTACATATATATGCTTAACTTTTTAATAAACTAAAAATATATTTTCTAAAGTAATTATATCATTTTACATTCTCATGAGAATGAGAGTTCCAGTTCTACATCCTTATGAATTCTTAGTACAGTTGTACATTTTAATCGTAGCTATCTATTGGGTGCAAAGTAGTATCTAATTTTAGTTGTAATTTGCATTTCCTTAATTACTAATGATGTTGAGCATCTTGTTGAATGCCTATTGACCATCTGTATATATTCTTTGTTGAGGTTTCTACTCAGATATCATGCCCATATTTCTATTACCCTCTTATTAGTAGGTCGTAAACATTCTAGTTATATCAATATTATAAATAGCACCTCTTTGTCATATATGTGTTTTGCAAGTATGTTCTGTAATTTGTATTTGAATTTTCTTAACAACCTTTTTTATTTTGTTTTTTTATTTTAAGGAAGTACAATTTTATTGATTATTCCCTTTATAAATCATGCTTTTTGTGTTTTATTTCAGAAAATTTTGTCATATCCTTGGTTGCTAATGTTTAATCTTGTGTTTTTTTCTATAAGTTTTGTAAAACTTTAGGTCTATAATTCATTTGGTTACATGTAGGTCTATGATTCTCTTCAAGTTAATTTTTGTATGTAGGACAAGTCATTGTTTTTGTGTTTGTTTACATATGACTATCCAATGGTTCTAGTACCATTTGTTGAAAAGATTCTCCTTTCTCCATTGAAATTCCTTAGCACCTTTGTCAAAAATCAATTGTACATACATGAGGGTTTCTATAACTTGACTCCTCATTTTATTCCATTGATCTATATATCATTATTTCTATATGATACCGTCTTAATTATTTTAGCCAAAATAAAACTCTTAAATTTAGCTGAATTCATTTATGAGTTCTAAAAGTTTCCTACTAGAATTTTTTGGGTCTTATAAATATAGAATCATGTCATCAGCAAATAGGGATAGTTTGAATTCTTTTCCTATTTGTATCCCTTTATTTCTTCTGTCTAATTGCTCTGGCTAGAGTTCCAACAACAGTGTTGAATAAAAGTGGTGAAAGAGGGCATTCTTGTCTTATTCCTGGTTTTAGAGGGAATGTTTTTAATTTTTCTCCATTTAGAATGATGTTGGCCTTGGGTTTAGCATGTACAACTTTTACAACGTTGAGTTATATTCCTACTATCCCTAGTTTTTCTAGTGTTTTGAACATGAAGGGGTGCTGTATTTTGCCAAATGCTTTTTCTGCATCTATTGAGATAATCATGATTCTTGTCTTTAAGTCTACTGATGTGATGAATTATGTTTATTGATTTCTGAATGTTGAACCACCCTTGCATCCCTGAGATGAACCCCACTTGATCATGGTGCCCTGTCTTTTAATATGTTTTTATATACAATTTGCCAGAATTTTATTGAGAATTTTTGCATCTATGTTCATCAGGAATATTGGTCTGAAGATTTCTTTCCTTGATGTGTCTTTGTCTGGTTGGTTTTGGTATCAGGGTGATATTATCTTCATAGAATGAGTTTGGAAGGGTTCCCTCCTTTTCTATTTCACAGAACAATTTGAGGAGTATTGGTGTTAATTCTGCTTTGAAAGTCTTATAGAACTTGACTGAGAATCCGTCTGGTTCTGGCTTTTCTTAATGGTAGACTTTTGATGGCATCTTATATTTCACTGCTTGAAACTGATCTATTTAAAGAACTCAAAAAACTTAATACCAAAAATCAAATTACCCAATTAATAAATGGGCAAAGGAACTGAAGAGGCACTTCACAGAAGAAGAAATACAATCAGTTAACAAATAAATGAAAAAATGTTCAACATCTCTAGCAGTTACAGAAGTACAAATTAAAACTATACTGAGATTTCATCTCACTCCAGTCAGAATGGCAATTATCAAGAACACAAGTAACAATAAATGTTGGCAAGGATGTGGGGGAAAAGGGCACCCTCATACATTGCTGGTGGAACTGCAAATTGGTGAAACCGCTATGGAAAGCAGCATGGAGATTCCTTAGAAGACTTGTAATGGAACCACCATTTGATCCAGTTATCCCACTCCTCAGTTTATACCCAAAGGACTTAAAATCAGCATTTTACAGGGGCACAGCCACATCAATGTTTCTAGCAGCTCAACTCACCAATAGCTAAACTATGGAACCAACCTAGGTGCCCTTCAACAAATGAATGGATAAAGAAAATGCAGTATATACACATAATTGAATATCACTCAGCTTTAAAGAAGAATGAAACTATGGCATTTGCTGGTAAATGGATGATGGAACTGGAGAATATAATGCTAAGTGAAATAAGAAAACCAAAGGCCGAATGTTTTCTCTGATATGCAGATGCTAACTCACAATAAGGGAGGGAAGTGTGGAGAAGAATAGAAGTACTTTGAATTAGACAAAGGAGAATGTAGGGAAGAGAGAGGGAATGGGAATAGGAAAGATAGTAGAATGAATTGGACATTACTATCCTATATGCATGTATGATTATATGACCAATGTAATTCTACATCATATACAAACAAAAGAATGAAAAGTTATATTCCATATATATATACATATATATAATATGTCAAAATACATTCTACTATCATGTATTACTAATAAAAACAAATAAAAACATATATTTTAAAAACTCTTAAAATCCAATAGTGTTAATGGAGGTAAGAAAAACAATCCCAAAGTGTTTTTCCTATTATCTTACTCAACAATCAATGTAGAACACTTCTGTGACCCCAGATACGTGGAGGTGTTTTCCCATACACCAAACAATTCTATAGCAGACACCTTTTGGCTGCCCTCAAATTCAATTCAGTTCTGACACAATCTACCTGCAGGTAGTATCAAATCCCACAAGTGGAAGGCTCAGTCTCACAGTACTACCTCCCAACTTCAGTTGCAATTGCAACCCCCAAGTTATAGCCTGTGCTCTGATCAACCGGCTATTAACTGGAGAACCCTCTCATCAGTTTCAATTAATTTGCAAGAGTGGATCACAGAACTCAAGCACTTTACTTATGTCACTGGTTTCTTATAAAGGTTTTTACAAAGGATACAATGGAAATGTCATTCAAAGATGCTCCCATAGCCTAAAAAGCAAAAAAAAATTTTTAAAATTTAATATTTATCTGGGGTCCTGGACCAGAAATTTGCAGAGCACAGTTTCTAGCAGAAACAAGAAAGGGTCTTTTTAAGAGTAAAAGAGAAAGTCTAAGTGGGTTGCATAGGTTGTCAAGAATTATGATGGGTGGTGGGGCAAAATTGAAGGAAATAGATAACTGGGGGCATGCCCTGGAAGGGTAATTTCTTATCCCAAGCATGTTTCTCCCTCTCCCTCCCCCTCCCCGTTCCCCCACTTCCTCCTCCCCCCTCCCCAGTTTTCTGGCTGCCATGAGCTGACAACTTTCTTCCAATATGCCCTTTCACCATGATATTCTGCCTCACCTCAGGCTCAAAGCAATGCAGCTAGCCAACCATGGACTGAAATCTCCAAAACCATGAACCAAAATAAATCTTTCCTCCTCAGCTATTTGTCAGTGACACAAAGCTGACAAACCCACATCTCATTTTCAAAAATAATTATTTTGAATCCTCATTCAGATAATTCATTAATTTCCTTTTATTTGGAGTCTGTTGCAAGAGTTGTTGTGTTTCTTTATAGATGTCTGTCATGTTTTGTTTTGTTTTGTTTTGTTTTGTTTTGTTTTGTTTTGTTTTGCTTTGCTTTGCTTTTTTCAATCTTCTTGTGTCCCCTTCCTGGTATTTGTGCATCTGGTACACCAATTGCCTCTACCAGTTTTATACGGTGTACTTCATAGTAAAAGACTTTGTACTGGCTGTATGCCCTAGGGTGTTGGTTATACATGCTGCATCAACTTTGTTTCTAGTAGGCACTTCCATGTATTGTCTCATTTTCAGAAATAATTGTTTTGAGTTCACATTCAGATAATTCATTAATTTCTTTTTATTTAGAGTCTGTTTCAAGAGTTGTTGTGTTGTTGTGTAACTTCTCTAGCTGTAATCCACATACATGATGTCTGCATCTGTCTAAATATCCTGGGCAGCAAAAGTTGTGGAACAGCACCACCATCTGGGATGCCAATCCTCTAGCTGTGGCAGGTTCACTGGCATCTCTGGTTGTGGTGCACACAGGTGAAAATGTGGGGAACACATCAATTTTGTGGGTTGTTTGGTCTTTTTTTTGAGTCACGTGTGTTTAGGGACATTCTGATGGGCCCAGATGAATGCCCTGGAGTGAGATAAGGTACCTGTTAGTGCCTAAGAAACAAGGGTACAGCCAGATAAGGTGCTTATCAAGGTCCAAGGACTATATGGATGACTTTGCTAGGATTCTGTGGACCAACATGTTCAGAGAAGTCTGTGCAGCTGCTTCCTAAGGCTGAAGGGTGGGTGCACAGGGCTGTACATCTCTTTCTCAGGGCCTCAGTGGACCAAGCTTCTGGAAACAGGCTGCTCAAAGTTTCTTGGCACCACAGGAAAATTGGCAGGGCTGTCTGGTTGTTTCCTGGAGACAACTCAGAAAAGGCTACTCGTCTGCTTCCCTGGACCTCTGTAGCCAAAGTCACTCATGGCTGTTTATCAGTTTGCTTCTCAAGACTAAAGGTGCGTAGGTGAAGCTACCTGTTTCTGGAGCAGAAGGTGTGTGGGCAGTGTCATGTGGCTGCTTTAGAGGCATCAGGAGAGTGGGGGAGTGCCCAGCTGTTTCTGAGAGTTCTCATGAAGTTGATCTGCCCAAGCTAAGGTAGCCAGCTGTTTCTCAGATCCATGGGTGTGTGAGTGGGGCCTCCTGGTTGGTGTGTAGGGCTGTTAGTAGAACTTCTGAGTATGGCTGCCTGACTGCTTCACAGTAATGTAAAAAGCACTTTTAGTTTATGTATTGTACCCCACCCCAACCCCCAAAAAAGAACAGATTTGGCTTATATACTATAATTTATCTACTCTATTCTAGAACTGATTTGACTCTTTATTTCATGCCCTGGGAATAAATATGTCTTTCCACTCTACTCATAGAAACACAATCAATTCCTGGCATTGTGTGAGCTCCATGTACTATTCTGCCTGATCCTTTCTGGATAAACATTTTAATTAATAATTTGTATTGATTCATTATAATAATACATAATACTGGGATTCATTTTTACACATCTGTACATGCATACAACAGAACACTACAATTTAAGTCAATTTCATTTGAGACCCAGATCACCAGCACTCTGCCCTTCCATTATAAACAGACTGGCCTCCATGAACTCTACACTCTGCTTCCTCCACCAAGGTGGACTGCCAGATTCTGTTTGGGCTCCCCTTCTCTACTCTGAAGGCTTGAAATTCTCATTGTCCTGCAAGCTTGAGGAATCATGGAACTCATCTGGTTTCTTCTGTTTTCTCAAAAATCACTTTTTATCCAGTATCAAAACGTAGTTTTAAAATTTTTTCTGATTATTTAGTTGTTAAACATAAATCTTTTCCCCATTAATCTATCACAGACAGAAATGAACATCAGGAATATAATATTTCATGTTTTAATGTTCATTAAGGTAGAATTTAAGATAGTGTCTTTAACATTTACTTAAGTAAAATTGATTTAAACACAAACATCATAGTTTTTCTTCCTACAATTTATGTAAATCAAATTATGCTCATAAATTGCAGGAACCACAAGAAGAAAATATATGCTAAGGATAGCCTTTTTTAAATAAATTATATGGAGAAGTATAACTTAAAAAAAATAAACATTCTTAGTGACAGATTTTTACTTCATTTTTATAATTTCTGATAATGAGAAAGTTTTTAAAAATTAGTATTAGCTGTAAATGAAGTTATAGGATATGATTTATCTAGATATTATAACTAGGAAATATTCATATGCTTACATTTTTTAAGTGGGAGTCCGATACTGATTTGATAAGTAGAAATTACATTCAGAACAGTAATTTGGCTTTTAGAAAAGAAACAAAAAAGAGTTTCACTTATTTAAAAACTAAGATAGCAAATTTAGTGTTTTATATTTAAAGTCTATAAATGTATAAAGTAAATAAATTCAACTTGTATAGGTCTTTTAAAAACCATTAGCTAATTGCTTTGAATACCTCTAATGACTTCTTTCAGACTTTGTTTAGAATGCCAATTATTCAAAATGACACGTTCACTATAATTTTAAGTTGTCCTCTAAGTACTTCAACTTGTGGTGATATTGCTTTTCCAGCATTAAGCAGAAAATATGGTTCAAATATTCAACACTGGGACTAAAATTACATGAGCAATAATGCTTCATCCATGAATTTGCAAGAAAAACTTGTTTTTTGAATTTAACTAACCATACTTCTTCCACAAAATGAAAAAGTAATAATAATACTCCTGAGAAGAGTCTCTCATTAAAATGTCACTTCTAACTTGGGATAAATTTACACATGCCTCACCTTCATTGGAAGATATTAAAAATCATTCTAATATTAGTCAAATAATACAAGTTCATATTCTTATTTAACGACAAAGATCATTTTTTTTCATAGTTTTTAGCTCATGTTAAATACTCAGGAAAGCTAGAAAGTACAGATGCATATATCCTGCCTTCATGCAGCTGGCAATCTAGTTATAAAATAAGGCATATAAACATAACAAATTAAAGGAGTAGATATAATAGATAATTTATGACTTAATTCAAAATTATACCATTCATTGAAAAGTCTACTATGCCAGGATTTGTACACATATTGTATCTAATCCTCTCAAGAATTATTTAGAAGTGGAACATCATGCAGAGCATTTTAGTTGCAAATAACATTTCTCCCTGCCTGCCTCCCCATCTTCTCTCTGTCTCTCTCTGTCTCTCTCTCACACATACACATGCGCACGTGCACGCACACACACACACACACACACACACTTTTTTCTTCCTTATAGGTTATCTTCATTTTCTCAACCTAGACAACACTCAAACCTGAACCCACAATCAGAGCTATCTTGGGGCCTGTATCCTTTTATTCTCACAATCAGAGGGGGAAAGATAGCTTTTCTCTCCCTGCCTCACAGAAAGAAAGAAAAAGAAAAAGAAAAAAAAGAAAGAAAGAAAGAAAGAAAGAAAGAAAGAAAGAAAGAAAGGAAGGAAGGAAGGAAGGAAGGAAGGAAGGAAGGAAGGAAGGAAGGAAGAAAGAGGAAGAAAGAAAGAAAGAGAAAGAAAGAAAGAAAGAAAGAAAGAAAGAGAAAGAAAGAAAAAGGAAGAAAGGAAGGAAGGAAGGAAGGAAGGAAGGAAGGAAGGAAGGAAGGAAGGAAGGAAGGAAGGAAGAAAGAGAAAGAAGGAAAGAAAAAGACAGACTGACTAAAGGCTTAGGGTGTCATTCAGTGGTTGCTTGCTTCCATCCCCTGCACCTCCCAAAAAAAAAAAAGAAAGAAAAAAAAGTCTAAGGTAAAAATGCTGTTAGTCTGAGATCAAACATTCAATTCATACTGAAGAGATTACTGTGGTCATAGGAATAAAGAGCTACCATTGATTGAAGGGGCAGTACAATAAGGCCACTTGACAATATACTTACAATTAACAATATATAACAATTTTTTTTAAAAAGCAAGTCTTTTGTCTCACTTTCTGGATTTTGGCTTAATTTCACATATGTGTTAGTCAGCTTTCCATTGCTGTGACAAAATGCCCGCGATAAACAAATTTAAAGGAGAAGAGGTTAATTTTGGTTTACAATTTCAGAGGCTTCAGTCCATAATTTATTGACCCTGTTCCTTTGGGTCTGTGGCAGCACAGTCCATCATGGTGGGAATGCCAGACTGAGGAGCCTATTTACCTCATGATGGTTGGGAAGAAGGGATAGGGAGAGAGACAGAAGTGTCCAGGTCCTAAAATCCACTTCAAGGCCATGCCTCCAAATTATCTAATTTCCTTCCACTAGTCCCCATCTCCTAAATAGCACTACAGGCTGAATACATGATCTTTTGGGAAGCAGTCAGATCCAAAAAAAAGTGATGCATTTCTATATAACCCAAGTCTCGGATAAAATTGCCATAAGATCCTCAAACAAGGGTTGACATACTATGGTCCATGGACCATATCTGACCCACTCCCTCCTGCTTTGTAAATAAAATTTTCTTGGGGGCAAAGCCAAACTATTTACATCTTGTCTATAGCTCCTTTCATGCTACAACAGAGTTGAGCAGTTGTGAGACTATATGACCCATAAAACCTAAAATATTTACTCTCTAATGTTTTAAGGATAAAAGCTTGCAGATTCCTGATCTAGTTGTTTCATTATATTTGGTTCAATTGCTTAGCCCAGAATAACATACACGTATGTTGTGTAATCTTTTGCATCTTATTATGATGCAAATAACTTGATTTTCCAATATTCAGTGATATGAAGGTACAGTCATCTTTGAAAGGTTAGCATTAGATTCCACATGACCCAGCAACTCCACTCCTAGGCACACAGCCAAGAGAACTAAAACCACATGTCTCTCCAAAAACATGTATGCAAATGCTGTTAGCAGCATTAGTCACAATATTCAAAAATTGAACTAGCCCAAACGTCCATCAACTAATGAATGCACCGAGGAAAATGTGGCTCGCCCACACAATGGAATGTTCTTCAACAATGAAAAGGAATGGAATGCTGGTACCTGCTGCAACATGGATGATCATAGCAGCACTGTGACAACTGACAGAAGCCATATTATGTGATTCCATTCATGTGAAATGTCCAGAATAAGCAAATCCATAGAGGCAGAAAGTCAATTTGTGGTTGCCAAAGACGGAGAAGGGAAGAATGGGGAATTGCTGCTGAGAAATATGGGACTATTTTGGGGTCTGGGGTTTTTTGAGTTTTTTGTTTGGTTTTGTTTTTTTGCTTCTGTCGTATCTGTTTGGCACTGGGGATTAAATCCAGGGAATCTCTGCCCAATGAGCTACATTCTCAGTCCTTTCTATTTTTTCTTTTTGGACAGGGTCTCGATAAGTTATCATAGTTGGTCTCAACTTTACAATCTTGTCACCTTGGCCTCCCTAGTCTCTGGATTTGCAGCTGTGCCCCACTGCACTGGTGGGGTTTCTTTTGTGGAGTGATGGAAAGTGTTTTGGAGTTAGGTAGCTGTTAAATACAATTTACAGGAGGCCCTTGGTTTTGACTGAGTTCCTGCACTAGGTCCTATAGACCAAACCAAAACAGAGTCACTCATGCTAAAGTTCCATGTCACTAAGCCAAAAAGGTTTATCTGACCTTCCAAGAAATCAGGAGACAAAAAGATACTAACCAAATCCCCAAATAATCCAGTTTTAACTGACATGATAAGGAAATCCTCTTTCCTCTAATCTTTATAAGGAAAGTAACTGAAATAACCAATCTGCTTTTTTGATCTGGTTCTGCTTTCTTCAGCCTTTTTCTGCCCATAGAGTCAGCCTCCTCTTCTCAGTTCATCAGAACACTTGTTCTCTTTTATAGAATTAAGTGTTGCCTAAGTCAAGAAGCATAAATAAAAGCCAATTAACTTCTTTCAATGGGTCTGGGGTTTGCAGCTCAGTGTAAGAGCACTTGCCAAGCTTGTGTGAGGCACTGGGTTCAATTCTCAGCACCACATAAAAATAAATGAATAAAATAAAGGTCTATCAACATCTAAAAAATATCTTTTTAGTGGGCTGGGGATATAGCTCAGTTGGTAGAGTGCTTGCCTTGCAAGCACAAGGCTATGGGTTCAATCCCCAGCACCACAAAAAAAATAGGTCTTTCAATGAATGTATTATGATTTTTGTGTTAACATACTGGTGATGGTTACACAACTCTGACTATACCATGAACTAACAAATTGTACACTTTGGGTGAATTTTATTGTATGTTAATTATTTCTCAACAAAACTGGCATTTAAAAAAAAAAGATGAAATCACATGGTTCAGGTTGTATTACCATGGCGCCTCCATTATGAAATTCTCCCCTCAATGTATTTCTTCATGCTTTTATTACTTATATATAATTGTTGCTTTTAAGAAGTCATAAAATATGACTTTCTATCATTCTATCTGCATCTATTAACTTTAATTCTTTTATAAAGATGAATTTTCCCTCATCAACTATTCAAGTGTATAAATGTACAATTCATACAAGTAAAGCAGGATGAGCTTGATTCTTTTTCTTTTCCAATTTTTCCAAGAAATGATCAGTGCTCTGGCAACCTCCAGTGGTGAATGGTGAGATATTTTGCTTGTTTGATTTGGTATCTTTTCAAGCTTACTCATTTGTATATATGTGTTGTTCCTTCCACACCGAACAACAAAGGTTGGGTGCCCACCCTTGGACCAGCCAGGGGGGCACGGGGTCAAACAGGATGGTGAGTGTCAACGGCTGAAAAAACCCACACCAGCCGGGAGTCTGTCGAGCAGCATCTCAGTTTAATGGAGAGGTGAAACAGGTATACGAAAAGGGAGCGAGGGGAGGAGATACAGGCGGGGGCCAATCATCTTAAAGGTCAACAGCACAGGCAGTATACAGCAGGGCCTGCAGGGCAGAGGTCTGCTAAGATGTAAAGCTGCTCAGGTTCATGGAAGTTGAACGAGCCAATCCTGGGCCGCCACCTTGGTGGTACCACGAGTGGGGGAGGCTTTTGCCCCGAGGGTGTTGTTAATGTGGTCGCCATTTTAAGGTGTGTCCCTACATATATGTGCTATTTCAATTCAATGCAGCCATTCTTCTTGACTTCAAATTGTTCTATACACTGACAGGTCCTTTCTAGATGGTCTATGCCCTTTTTGTGATGTCTTTAGGTTTTATTATTACAGCTTTATTAAGATATGGATAACATTCTGTGCAGTTCTCTCAGAGTATACAATTTAATCATTTTTGTTTATTCACAGAATTGTATGAGCATCACCATAATGAATTTGGGAACATTTTCATTATCCTACCCCCAAAAAAGACTCCATAACCTTTAAAAGTAACTCCATATGTGTCTGAATCCCCACTCCACCCCCTGTCTTACATATTTTCAAAGTTCATCTCTATTGTACCATTGTACTTTATTCTTTTTATTGGTTGAATTATACTCTATCATATGGACATGCCACATTTTATTTGACCATCCCCCAGTTGATGGTCACTTAAATTTATTACAGTGTTTTACTATTACAAATAATGCTGCTATAAATATTTGTGTACAAGTTCTTATGTAGACATGATTGCAATTCTCTTGGTGTATGACTACAAGGAGAATTGCTGGTCATATTGTATTACTATGTGATCCTTTCAAGAGACTGCCAGACTATTTTCCAAAGAGACTGCACCATTTTACTCTCCATACATATGCCAGTAGGTCATCATGTTTCTAATTTCTCTGATCTTTGATTATAATTTGTTTGAAGTGTTATCTCATGACCGTTTCTGTTTGCATATTTCTGAGCAGAAATGATGTCGACATCTTTTTGCCATTTTTATTTATTCCATGGAGAAGCATCTATTTAGATCTTTTTCCTATTTTTAGTTAGAATTTGTCTTCTTACTATGGAATTATAATAAAAGGAAGTTAGGTGACTGGGAACATGCCCTGGAAGAGGACATTGAAATGCTAGTCTCATCCTCTCTCTCATTTTTCCCAGGTGCCATGAATTAAGCAACTTTGCTCTACCACGTGCTCCACTATATCCTGCCTTGACACAGGCCCAAAAACAATGGAGTCAACTGACCATGGACTGAAACCTCTGAAACCATTAGCCAAAATAAAAATTTATTCCTTTTAAATTAATTAATTTATTCCTTTCAAATTTCCTCAGACATTTTGTCCCAGTGACAGAACACTGACTAACACACAGGTATATCATAAAATTCTCATATCCTGTTTCCTCCTTCTTGATCCCTGATTCCCCCTCTACATAAACATTTGTTAAAATTTATTTTGGTCTATTATTTGACCGTTTCTTGTTGAAAATATAAACATTGGTGTGTATGTACTCATAAATCCTTTTCTTACACAAAATATGTCACATGAAAACACCATTCCCCATTCAGATCTGACATTCCTTTTTATAGCTACATATTGCTCCACTGTGTGGATGTACCTTAATTTATTCAGTCTGTCCCCTATTAAACATTTGGTAGCATTTCACTTGCCATGCAATTACTGAATAACAAATTACCACAAATTTAGCAACTTTAAACACAAACTTATTATCTCAGAGATTCTGTGAGCTGGGAGTCCAAGCATAGATTAGCTGGGTTCTTGCTCAGCATCTCACCCCACTGAAGACACAGTGTTGACTAAAGCTGTGATCTACTCAAAAGTTTGGAGCCCTCTTCCAGATTCACTAGTTATAAAGTTAAGTTTCCATTTTCTTGATAACTATCAACCAGGACCACTGTTAGAGGTCCTTCCTCTTGCAAGACCCTCCCCTCCAGCATCCTCTAAACTACTAGAAGTAGTTTGCTTCTCCAAAGCCACGAAGAGTATCTTTAAATGGCTCACTGATCAAGTCAGGTGTATTCAATATAATCTCCCTTTTGACTAAATCGGAGTAAATTGATTAGGGAACCTCAATTACATCTTAAAAAATCTTCTATTTTTGCCACACAATGTAACCTAATCCTGAATGTGGTACCCCATCACACTCACAGATTCCTCTTGCAGCCAGGAGGAGGAGGTTATACAAAGCATACACCATGGATTCTACCCCTAGAACTGCAATACAATAAATTTCTATTGTTTAAGCCTCCTAGTCTATGATATTCTGTAATGGCAGTCCTAGCAAACTAATGCACCTGTGAACCTGTTCTCCCTTCAAAAATATAAACAAATAAAATGCCCATTATCCCTTTTTATATACAATTCATCTTATGGTTTTGAATATTTGTTGCTTCCACACAGGCAACAAACAAACAAAAAAAAAGCCTTCTATAAAAAATCATGCCTCTTAATATTGTAGATGATTGTGATTTCTGTTTTTCTAGGACTTCAAGCATATGGGAATATTGACTCCCTTCACTGTTTGTACCTACTTCCCCACATACAAGCCACAATACTCAGATGCATGTTCTCCAGTACCCTGGCAGTTAAGACACGGGCTACTAACAGTTAAACAGAGCAGCCTAGCAGAGTGAATTTGGACAAAGAAGCAAGAACCCAAGAGAATATATTATGGGGTGGGGGTAATAGCAGCTGGGTCCACTGTTGAGCTCCTTCAGCTGCAGTGGTGGAGCTGAGGTATCAGGGCTCTGTACAGGCAGCAGTGTGATTCCCCAAGGTGGGTTCTATGGTACAATTGTGGCCATGGTCCTGACAACCTTATCTGCCATTGTTCCTGATTCCACAAGGCTTGTTCCCCAGTCTTCCTGCTCTAGGAGAAATCACATGTTCTTTCAACATTCTTTTGTTTTATCAACCCTAACTGGCACACTTTCATTTTTTTCTTGCAGAAATTCATGGCAACTTCCTGAGATTTTTTAAATGAATTAAAATTGTTCCAATGAAATGTAAATTAACTTGATGGCTGCTCAGAAATGAGAAGTCTGAAGTTATCTGGCAAGAAAAAGAAGCTAAAATTATAGTGATCTCTGACATAACACACTTGTCAGCTTTAATATCCAATTTATTTCCACTTCTCATTTCTAATAAGCACTTAATCACAAAGATGCACATTATTATAACCTTTAAGACAGCTTCTGGAAGCCTCACTACTCCCTTGATCTTTGTGTAAAATTTCCTTGCACTCAGTAATTTCACAGCCCAGGAAAGCCAAAACTCTTCCTCATGGTTTCTGTTAATCCTGTAGCAACTGGTATCTGCATGGCCTCCTCCACCTCTAAGCACTGAGGCCTTTACATTCTGCTCCATCCTGCGCAACACTAGCTCTGTCTTAGCCCCTTCCCACATACCAAATTTTTATGACATAACAGATCTGACTGAATCTTTTGGGGATTCCCACAGAGGAGTCACAACAAGCAATGTCGGGTTTTTGTCTTTTGTTCGTTTTGGGTTGTTTGGTTTAACTTGGTTCTGGGAATTGAACCCTGGCTATACCCCTAGCTCAAGCAATGTTCTCAGTCTTCAATTACAATTCCACCATTTTGTTGGCTATAACTTTTTCTTTCTACTAAACAAGGAAGTTATGGCCATTCTCTGAAGCTTTGGAACCCTTTGATACTGAGACCTACAACTTTCTTTTCTACCCAGTAGTAATCATTGTATCTTGTTTTTGTTGTTTTTGTACCACTTCTTTGTATTGACCTTCCCCAACCCATCAGAGGTACCCATATTGCCTTGACAAGAATTAGAATTAGGCAGCCATACCAAAAAAAAGAACAACATAGTACAAGGATTTCATTTGTGCTGCATTTGTGCATCCTTTGATTTCGGTTTTACAACTGAAATCTGCTAACGTGTTGAAATAGAGAGGCCTTGAAGGAAACAAGGCAGGTAATCTAATCTATAAAATTTATTAGAAAGAACACTAAAGGAAAGGAAGACAATTCCTCCCTTGAATTTATATAGAGATTAAATGAAAGTTCCTTGGGTAGGGAAGTAATAGGGAGCAAAGTGTTCACTGGAACAATACCTGGGAAGAGGTGAGAGGTGAGGCTGAATCACTGGGGTGGAGTTGGTGGCAAGTAAAAGAACAGGTTTACCACCAAGGGCACTCAGGTTTCCAAAGCACATTCCATGGGTGGTCTGACTATCCATGGTCATTCCAGTGAGAAACACAGTACACTCAGAGACTAGTGTCCTACGTGGAGAAACTGTCAATTTTCTTCCTATTGCTAATGACAGTTGGCTTGTCACCCATGGATCAGTAGGACATTTATCTGGTACACCCCATCCAAAATGTGCTTATAGACACTGCCCTTTTAAAATAGCCCAGAATTTGCAAACATCTCTCAAAAAGAAATATTCTTACACCAAGAAAGAGTTAAAAATATGGAAGACCAAGACACCAATTTTCACATTTGGGTAAAAATGCAAAAGTGACAAAACACATTCTGGTGACACACTTATCAAGGTAAATTCCCAACAAAGACAATTCTAAGGAGAATTTCTTTATCCAGTTCTTAATGTTATAACATTTTCTTTGCCATAATTGGAATCATTTACCATCACTCAATTTGCCAGATTAGAATAATTTTGTATCACAAAAAAGCACCCGAATTCCCCAGGACTCTGAATTGACTATGAATCAAGTATTTTTTTTTTTTATCCCCACATCAATGAGGAAATCTTTAGCAAAGTCTGACTCATTGGTGCTATCTTTGTTAACAAGGAAAGAATTGCAAATCCGGATTCCTATTTTAAGGTTGTCTGAGCAAAGTAACATTAAGATCTCGGTCATATTGCCAGGAATCTATATGTCACCGTATCCTTGGTTTTCATATTTCCAGGGCATCAGAAATTCACATACTTGGCCTCCTCCAGTAGCAGCTTGGTCAAAGAGCTTGAAATTTTTTAGTAGCACCCATATTTTTACTATAGAGCCTTGGATCAAAAGATTTACCATAAGCATGGGACCAAAAATGTTTGCCAGCTAAACCAAGCTATAAATGAGCTCTCTTCTAAGGGTAGATTTACTTTCTCTTTCTCTCAAAAGGGGAACTTCCATGTGACATCCAACCGCTTGTTACCAGATTTGCTCTTGAAAAAGGAAGTAAATGGTGGAATAGAGAAGAACTTTGTATCTGGCTCCCACTTCTTGACAAAAGTTCTTGAGAAGATGCCACAGTTATGAGTTTAGCACTTTTCATAACAGTAGCACTACTCCTTTTAGGATTTTTGACAGGGTTTTTGATGCCAACACATGCCTGTGTCAAAAAAAAGTGTCACCGCAACATGTCACCAAGCAGTAGAGCCAGGTGTAGTGCCAAGCATTAGAGGGACCCATCTGTACACAGGGAATCAAGATTCTTTCAAGCAAAGTTTTGCTTGGCTAAGACATTCTGCACCATTTTGAAGCCGTTAACAGTGTGTATAGTCTCCAAAAGAGATTCACACAATGGAACTTCTTTGATAGTTTTAGCATGTATATAACAGACAAAAACAGGAGTTGGCTGCCCTGAAACACATTATTAGTTGTGTTAAAGAAACTTGTGTGGCAGCCCCATTTTCCACTGTGAGATGGGAAATGTCAACAGTTATGTGGAAATCACATAATGTAGAAGATGCTGCCTCAATTATTTTCCCCTGCTCCAAGCTGCTCCCAGCTCGCCATTCCAGAACACATGGTTTCCTCAAAAACTCTGGATGTGCAATGAACATTCTGGCAGATGTCAAGGATAGGTTGGTTCATTGGTTGGTTGGTTGGTACTGGGATTGATCCCAAGGGCCCTTTACCACTGAGTTACATCCCCAGTCCTTTTTATTTATTTTTTTTAATTTTAAGACAGGGCCTCACTACATTGTCAAAGCTGGCTTTGAGCTTGTGATCTTCCTATCTAGCCTCCTGAGTTGCTGGGATTTCAGGCATGTGCCACTGTGCCTGTTGGCTTAGGTCAACACTTTTTGGGGGTCCAAATCCAAGTGGGTATAAAATCCTAGTCATCACAAATCAAGTCCTCTTTCCAAGAGAAAGATCCACAGCCTCCAAATCATTTAAAATGGTAACACACAAATTATCTCCTTGGTTTTGTTTGGAATTTGGGATCCCACTGGCAAGAACTCAGCCACGCAGAAAACCCAACAGCTTTTGCGTTGGTGGTAAAAGGGAAAGAATGAGATGTACATCTCATTATTTTACTGCTGTGAATGTCCCAAAACATGGGCCTCTTCTTGTTCCTGTAGGCTGATACAATGAGTCCAATCTTCTGTAGTGGACAGGCACTGCTTCCCCCATCTCCTTGGATTTCTAACATAATTCAAAGCCAATGGACATTTCTAGATCTCCCCATGCACGTTAGGTACTTTCATTCATTCTCCCGACTCTTTCTTCATATAAGGAGAAAAGAATGACCAAAGGATTGGTCATCAGTCTGCATTTTATTAGCAGGGGAAGTTGCTTTTTCTTAAAAGGTTTGCAGTCATGTTCTAGTGCTTCTCTTCCATTTGCCTCTTCCATCTAATTTGTGTATTTATGTAGTCCTGGTTCTTTGGAGCAGGTCCACAACATTCTCCATGTTCCAGCAGCTCCTCCTGAGACCGAGAAGAAAAGACCAGTAAAAATTTCTTCTGCAGACCCACCCATCTTAGCTTTATTTAAAAAAAAAAAAAAAAAAAAGTGCTTGTTTAAGCCTCTGACCTTAGTAGCTCTTTTGTCCTTTAATTTAGCTTCCCAGGAAAACCTTACAGAAAGGATATCAGCCAAGGAAGCATTCAGTCAGGAAAATAGAAAGCACTCTAGATATTTAAAATAGAAAATAACTTAATACAGGGAATCAATTTATATTCTTGGAGACCTAAAGGAGACAAGAGAGGAACATAATTTCACCCAGAGATCAGGACCCACAGGGAGCCACACGGCACTGTTCATTATTGCTGCTGCCACTTTTCCTGTCACTAACACCCTGCAGACATTCACAGATGCATGTCACTACTGCTGCTGGAGCCAGAAGTTGAAGGGCTCCATCTACTGTCTTCTCCATCTCATGGCAAAAGAGTCTCTTCTATTAGAAGAACCTACCTGGAAATCAGCTGTCATTGGAGTCCGGGAAATGTAGTCCTCAGACCTTCTGCCACAGTGATACAGGAGAAGTATGGACCTGAGTACTATCAGACAATAATTGGTGCATTGGGAAGGTATGCTCATTTAAAAACTAGGCATTTTTTTTCTTTCCAGCCATCTTTATAGAACATAAAGGCAAAATGTCTTCAGCCAGAAGTATATAACAAAGGAAGAATAAGAGTGAAATGTGGGCACCAAAACCTTATCTGAGCCCTTAACAATTAGCAATTTCAACTGCCTGTCACTCAATCACATGCATTCAGACACACGTTTTTGGTAAAGCACTGAAAGAACCTTCTACAACCCAAACTTAAGAAAGTAATTTTAATGGGTCTTAATAATGGCATGATTTCCAAGTTACTGCTGCAGGGCCTATGCTCAAAGGAGGCCGGAAGTATGTTTGCAGATAGACAAATTAAAGAGTTTGAAAGAAGGTTTATTGGGAAGAAGAGACAGAGGATTTGAAATGAAAGTTTATTGAGGATGAAGGTGGTATTTGCTTTCTTCTGAAAGGATGGAATGGAAGAGAAAGGAGGGATGAGTAGAAGAAATATCAACACATTTTTAAGAACAGGATGCCTAATATTCTACTTCACTTTGTTTGAAGGGATGTGATAAGAAGTCTCTTTTTAGATCCACACAAATTGAGGGCATATTTTAAAAAAAAACAAAGAGCTGAGTTTCACATTCAAGTTGATGCCGGAGAGGAGGTAAAGAGAAAGACACAAATCATGGAATGGAGCACAAGAAGTCAAGAAAGTCAAGGAACTGGTCTCCAGGAGGACTAACACATAAGAAGTACTCAGATCTTGAGAATGGCTCTGGGCTTGTGCAGAAGGCTGAGCAGAGGCTGTCACACCTTTTCATATCTTAGGGACAAGAAACTCTTTTGATACCTAGATACAATGGACTCATAGGAAGTTTGTGCCATGAGAATTCTCCCAATACCCACCAAAAGTCCCTGCTATGACAGCATTGATAGTCTGGGCCTCCTTCTGCTGATCCTTTTCTGACACCATTGCTGTATATCCACAGGTCAGTATCTACCTACCTTTCACAGTCAGGAAAGGATACCCAGAAGTGTGGGCAAATTACTTCTTTGTAAGAGTCAGTCTTGCCGTTCAATGCAGATCTCTGTAGTTCTACATAACTCTAACATTCCACATGACTTCTGCCCACTTACTGAATAGGAAGTTGGTGCCTGGTTAGTAATGGCTAGTGTGGAGGCCTTAAGATTAACCTGGCATTGTTTCATTGTCTTGAAACACTATTATGTTACAGACAGGCATGGGAAATTAGAGTAAATTAAGATTACAAGTGCCCTCCAAAGGTGAGGAGAAGATAAAGACAATGTCAGGTCCTGATTCCTCATTGAGACACTTCCTATTAGCTCTTTGTCTGGAATCACAGCCTTTGCTAGATTACAGAGATAGGCTCACTTGAGAAAGGACAAAGAAAGGTACATGGAAGCCGGTGTGGATTTCCATATGTGATTAATCTACGCATTTTTAATTTGGAGTGTTGAAAGTAGGCTTTCCACGTTACTATGTTTATGGTCATATATTCTTTTCTTTGATAAGATTCAACTTCATATTATATCCAACAAAAACAGAAATTTAAAAATCAATAATCATAATGGCAGGGTGCATTTGCTTTAATTCATATCAATAAGTCTTACTATGACATGGTAACAATAAATTAGCAGCCCATAATCAGTTATAGTATGAAGCATTTAAGATGAAGCAATATTGCAATACTAGAGTTTTAAATTTTAACAAAAAGATTTTTACAACAACTTTCTAAAAAATTAGAAAGGAAATTTAAGGAAAAAAATTTAAGTTCAGATGTGTGTATACTTGGTTTTTAAACTATTGAAGTGTCCTCTCAAGAGTCATTCATTGGCTACAGCTTAAAAACACTTGGCATAGTGTGTTCCTCGGAGAAAATGCATGAGCATTTGTCAAGAGCAAAAGGCTTGCATAAAGGACAAGAGGGCAAGAAGAGGCTGAGGTCAGAGGCAGCTATCATTGAAGACCCACTCAAGAATGGTGGACTTGAGCCTACATGACAGCATGAACCAACTGCTACTGAGGGGCTTTTTGTAAATGGATGTGCTCAGCCAGGCGTGATTGCTCACACCTATAATCCCAGTGACTCAGGATACTACAGCAGGAAGATCAAAAGTTGGAGGCCAGTCTTAGCAATTTATTGAGATCCTAAGCAACTTAGCAAGACCCAGTCTCACAATAAAAAATAAATAAAAAAAGACTGGGGTTGTGGTTCAGTTATTATGCCCCCCTTGTTCAATCACTGGTATCAAAAAAAAAAAAAAGTAGGTTCTTAATCAGGACTAAGTGATATCTCTAAAGTATGAACAAACATCTTGCTTCTGGAATTAAAAGAATAATATAAATATTTTTAGATTCTCTTTGGTGAATAGGTGGAGAATAATCTCATAGAGTAGATATTATTCAAGTTGAATCTAGATGATGTGTAAAGAGTTTGCCACGTAAATGAGAGGAAGTCTTTCTATGAAAAGTGACTGGATGTGCAAAGATACATGATATTTATTGTAGTGTGTGAGCTGAAGATGGAAAGGAGGAGTTTGGGAATAAATTCTGGTGGGTGTTTTGCACTATGCTGAAGCATTAGGCCTCCATGATACAATAAAGTTTTTTTAAGCAATAGAAATTAAAATTCAGGTTCTTGAGCACCACCCCAAATCTAATGAATCAAATCTCCCAGGGCAAGGCCTGGGGATCTGAATTATTGTGACTTTCCAGGTGATTCTTACTCATGTTAATATTTGAGAAGTACTCCTGTAGGTGGCAAGGGACATTTGCCAGGTTTTAGAGTTTTTATTTTCTATTTGGCTTGTTTAAAGCATGGGAGGGGGATAATAATTTTAAAAAACTAATTTAGTGTTTACTGTTAGACTGGACACAAGGAGTCCTGAGAGGGCATTGTTTTAATTGCCCAAACAATATGGTGATGAGAATGTGAATGTTAGAGATAGCTGCAAAAATGGAATAGATGCAGCTTAATTAATAACTACCAAAAATAAGCTTTATTATTTTAAACAGCAAAGAAATCTACCCTATACCTGAGAGAGACACTATGGCTATCTTCCAATAATATTTGTCATACATTCTTGAACAAATCATCGAAAATAAAAGTTGATGCAAATCATGCCGAAACACAAGAAATTCATGAAGAATTGTCTCCTGACAAAGTTGGCTGCTACAATTTCAAAACAACACTAGTGAAAGTATTAAGGAACTAGTACCTGTAACCAAAGAAAGGTTTTTCTCCACTTGTGAAAGTTGCTTCTTTAGCTGAGTGAACAGCCACCCACCCAATCAGCCAAATCAAGAGATCTCTAGGTGGTAGAAGCCAAAATAGAATAGCAAAAATTGAATTACCATGTAATGCCCCATCTTCTTTAATCATTAGCAAATAGTCAAGAAGAAGGAGCAATAAGATATCCTGGACATAAATTAATTTCTTTTGGCAATCAACTTATTTGGAAAGGAATTACTACCAGAAGAATGACTTCAGAATTTCCCTAGCCAGTGTGTATTTAGAAATGGGTTTCTTGAAACCCCTAAAACATGATTCTTGGAGACTTTGCTGCCAACATTTATAAGGAAATTTAAATATATAAATAGATCTGGTTTATAGTTGTTCATCAATTAACCAAAAAAAAAATTTTTTTTCTTTTTGGTGCTGGAGATTGAACCCAGGGACTCACACATGCTAGACATTTATATTACTATTGAGCAACACCCCAGTCCCCACCACACACTAATTTTTGAGCACTTCCCAAGTGTCAAGCACTGGGCTAAGTACTAAAGAAATGAAAAATAATTAAATTTGAAATATAAAGCAAAATGCACTTAATACCATTTTTTAAAGACTTCACCATATTTTATAAAATGCTAACAGATAGTGATCATTAGTAGCAGGTGAAATTTTATTATTTTTAAAGCTTTGAGAGAAAGTTTATGTACACTGATCTCTTTTGCATTTTCTTCTGTCTTCTTCCCTCACTACAAAAGTACAGGAGTTTGCAGTCTCCTCTGCCCCTCTGTGTCTCATCTGGATACTCAGGTTTTTCTCCACTTGTGAAAGTTGCTTCTTTAGCTGAGTGAACAGCCACCCACCCAATCAGCCAAATCAAGAGATCTCTAGGTGGTAGAAGCCAAAATAGAATAGCAAAAATTGAATTACCATGTAATGCCCCATCTTCTTTAATCATTAGCAAATAGTCAAGAAGAAGGAGCAATAAGTCAAGAACCAACCACATGAGGACACAGCAAGAAGGTAGTCATCCATACACCAGAAAGTGGAGCCTCACCAAACACTGAACCTGCCAGCTCCTTGATCTTGGACTTCCCAACCTATAGACCTGTGTGAAATAAATGTTTGATTTTAAGCCATGAAGTCCATCATATTTTGTTCTAGCAGCCTAAACTGACTAAGACAATATTCAAGGCTTCTAGACATAACTTTCATTATCAGAAACAGAAAATTTAAAAATTATCCATGGAATTAACTTAATAATTTGTAACCTAGTTTTCATTTTTACTCAGATATATAATTCAATAATAGTAATGTGCTTTCTTTAAAAAACAAAAAACCAGGAAATGATTTAGGCAATGAACAATGACCACCAAAAAGAAGAAGATCTTAAGGGTAGATTTCTCCTGGTGTCCTCTGTTTGTTTTCAAGCACAGTATGGGTTGATGATATTTCTAAATCAAACACAGGCAAATTGACAGCCCAATGCAATGCTTTGCTGGAACCAACCAACTGAATCATCAGAAAACAGATTTCTTCTGTATTATTTCATGTGTCTCTAAAATGACACCTAGTTTATGGTGGTAAATTGTTTTTAAATGATTGGTTCTCTGGGAGTAATAATGCATGAATTCTGTGCTTGAAGATCAATATTATTTTCCACTCCATCTATCTCACCATGGAAAATGGTGACGGCAATAGATGTTATAGCAGACTGGAAATGCTGGTCAAACCCAGCCATCTGCACCTGGACCAGTTTCAGAACCCCTTTAAGGGAGTCTGGATGAACAGAGGAGCTGGGTTTAAAGCACTGTGCCATGCTGCAAGGCCAATAACTAGTTGGGCAGTACTAAAGATAGGAACAGGGTTATAGGCCCCCAGACAGCTCATCAGAGAACTTGTATTAGTAAATTGGAAATCATCCGCCTGAAAAAACAGGACAATAAATGCTATCTTAAAAGTGACTTAAAGAAACTCTCCATTCCCCAAAGAGAAGGCTTTTAATAGTTTCTAATATTTATTCACACATGCTGTTATGAAACAAAAATAAGGCTCAGAAGTCATGTATTTAGGACAAAAATATTAATCTCTCAAAACATGTGAGAGAAGATTGTAAGCAAATACAGCACTCCACCATTACAGGATGTTAACATACAACTAATTTGCTAGACTTTAATTTATATAAAGTGACAATATTTTAAAGGAAGTTATGTATTTTTTTTCCTTACTATCTTCACACTTACTGAAAGAAAAGAGCCAATGGATTACAAAATTTAATTAGAACATTTAAGAGAAATAGAAGCAAATGATACTGCATTTAATGTTTAAAATAATATGGGTTGCTTGCAATGGTTTGTATATGGTTTGAGTGTGTTGCCCAAGGCTTCATGCATTGAAATGTAATCTCCACTGTGAAGAATTTAAAGGGTAGAAATTTAACCCACTAAGATATTTGGGAGATGATATGTATTAGATAAGGTCATCGGGTGCAGCCCCTGTGAATGAATCCTGGTGGCTACTCTATATGAGAGAAAGAAACCTGAAGACACAAACACAGACACACACACACACAATGGTGCTCCCCATGTCTGGCCAAGTGATGGCCTATTCTGCCTTGGAACTCTGCCACCAAGAAGGCCAACACCAGATGCAGCCCTTCAAGCTTGGACTAGAATCATGAATCAAAATGAAATTCTTTTTTTTAAACTTACCCAGTCTGTGACATCATGTTATTCGCAACAGAAAACAGACAAATACAATGTTCAACAAATTATCAAGCAGTTAATAATTTCCGCTAAATTCTCAATGACTTGGTGAAGGAGGAGCCCCTGGCACTTGGCTGGCAGCTGTGAATGCATTGAGTGTGCAAGGGAAATCTACGCTCACACAGGCCTGGCAGGAACACCTGCAGGAAGGAGCTTTCTGCTGTAGCAGGCCAGAAGGGCAAAGGTCACTGCCCCATAAATAGCATAACTGTTTCCAGGGAAACCTTAGGGGGCCCGGATTGGACACTAAGCAAAGGTGTTAGTGAAAACATGATTGGACAAGATACAATCCCTACTTAGCATATCTATAAGTTACATGATTGGACACAGTTACAAACCCTGATTAACATAAGGGCAAACAGGTAATAAATCTTAATTGACTATTTAAGAACAAAACATTCCCACAATAAACGAGTCAGTAAGCAGCTCACAACTCCTCTAATTTTTACCGGACTCCTGATGCCTGTGTCCTTGGCATCACGCCATTACCCCCGCATCTGAATGAAGCTGAGGTGGACTTACTTCAACTTGAGAACTGGATTATCTTAATTTTACTCTACATTTGCCTTTAAAAAAACAATTATAAATTTTAAAAAGGAGAGAATGTTTCATCTACCCTATAGTGGTCAGCCTTCTCTCTTCTAAGACTATTTCACTGCTGGATTCCATTTGGATTAGAATGTATATTATAGTAGCCCCCCCCCCCCTTATCCACAGCTTCACTTTTCAAAGTTTCAGTTTCCCAGTCAACTGCAGTTCAAAAATATTATGTGGAAATTTCTGGGAATTAACAGTGCATGTGTTTTAAATAGCTTTTATTACAGTATATTGTTAAAATGTTTCTATTTCATTATTATTGTTGTTAATCTCTTACTACGCCTAATTTATAAATTAAACTATCATAAGTATTGCTTGTAGATCTAATGGTTCATTTGAATTGTCAACTTGATTGGATTAGGAGGTGCAGAAGATTAAGAGGCTTCTGGGTATGTCAGAGAGGGTGTGTCTAGGAATGATTGACATGTGGGACAGCAAACTGAAGTGGAGACTCCCTCTCCCTAAATGTGGGTAGCACCACCATCCAATAGGATGGTGGCTTGGGTGGACTAAAAGTAGTAGAAGAACAAGGAAGCAACAGCAGATGCAAGCTTGATTCTTCTTGACCGGGTTCTTGATTGCTGCTGCTGCAATCCAATTGCCTGAAGATATCAGACTCGTTCCTTCAGACTTCCAAAGCAGACTCTGCCAGTGATTCTCTAGGGAGTTTCCAGAAGCCTTCATCTCAGACTAGATAGCACCATTGATCCTTCTTGTTCTGAGGCTTCAGCCTCTTGGACTGCACAGCTACTGGTTCCTCCAGCTTTCCAGTCCCAGATGGCCATTGTGGACTATCCAGCTTCTGGTTGTATAATTCGATCTAATAAATCCTTCTTTTATAATCATACTTTCTGTGGATTCTGTTCCTCTAGAGAACGCTGACTAATACAATAGAGGAGAAAACATAATCTGCATAGGGTATGGTACTTGTTTTAGTCAGCTTTTTCACTACTGTGACCAAAAGACCTGACAAGAACAATTTTTAGAGGAGGAAAAGTTTATTTGTGGCTCACAGTTTCAGAGGTCTGTCCATAGACAGCCAACTCTGTTACTCTGGGTTCAAAGTGAGGCAGAACATCGTGGCAAAAAAAGTGTGGGGGAGGAAAGCAGCTCAGGATATGCACCAGGAAGCAGAGAGAGAGTTCTCCTCTCACCAAGAACTAAATATACACCCCAAAGGCACACCCCAATGACCTACCTCCTCCAGCTACATCCTACCTCTGCCTACCAGTTAATCCCTCTGAAGGGATTTGTGCACTGATGACATTAAAAATTCTCATAACCCAATTATTTCACTTCTAAAGTTTCTTGCATTGTCTCACATGAGTTTTGGGGGGATACCTAATATCTAAACCATAACAGCACTCTCCACAGTTTTCATCATCTGCTGGAGGTCTTGAGATGTGGATAAGGGGAGGCACTGTAGTTGGCTATTCCACAAAGTGGGTGGTTTAAACAATAGAAACCGTCTCACAGTTCTAGAGGCCAGAAGTCCAAGATCAAATGTCACAGGTTGGTTCCTTCTGAGGACTGTGAGAGAGACTGTCCCATGCCTCTCCCTTAGCTTCCAGAGGTTTCTTGGCAATTTTTGGTATTTCTTGTCTTGTAGAACCACCCCTCAGTCTGCCCTCATCTTCATATGTCCCCCTTTTCTCCATCCAAATTCTCCCTTTTACTGTAAGTACACTATTCAGATTGGATCCAAGCGCACCTTACTCCAGTATGACCTCTTCTTAACTACTTACATCTTCAGTGACCCTATTTCCAAATAAGATCACATTCTGAGGGAGGGAGTTTGGACTTCAACATATGGGTTTTATAGGACACAATTCAACTAATAACAGAAGGTTATAACATTCTCATTATTTCTGCAACCTTTCTGGACCATAAATTCCAAAAAGAAACAAGCAAGACCTCATTATAAGTCTGGTTGCCAGCATTTTAACACTACACACAGCCTACATTGGCGCATGAATATGTAACATTATGTACACAGAAAGAAGGACCAGACCCTCCTACAGAAAAGCAAATCTGATGCTTCTAAAGTAGAAATTTTACAACTAATATCTTAAATGTATTATTCGCTTTCATCTATTGCAACTAACAGTTCAACTAAAAATCACCTCATTGATAAGATAGGATTTCAGAAACTCTGCCAAGAAAATTAAAAAACTGCCATGGTTTAATCAAAAACCTAACAATGAGCTTCAACTAAGCACATGAACATTTCGATATTGTTCAAAACTGGGGAGCCACACGCTGAAGCTTGAAATGGTTTTTACTATACAAAATTGGGGGAGGTAGATTTTTTTAATGTGGTTTTCCTTTTCTGTCATTAAAAGTGACCTATACAAGAGTCCCCCCAACACACCCCACTGGGGAGATATTCATAAGGTTTTAAAAAGAAAGTACTGTCCATCTCTCTCTGTCCACCCCTCAGCCACCCAGTTCTGCTCCCTGGAGGCAATTCCTCTAATCTCCACATTTAAAACCACTGATACATACAAACTCACACAAATAATAGCAGCTGTGGACCATCTTGAGCCTGACTTTTTTCTCTTTACTTTGTATTTTCAAGATCCTGCCAGATCCCGTTTTGTCATAACAGCTGCACTCATTATGTCGCCCAAATCACTATTCTTCTTTAGTAGAAATTTTATCTACATAAGGCCCACAGTGTTCTCACAGTACTACAGTGGGCCCTCCCCAACCCGCAGGGCAGTGCTGGCCTTCTGCTGAGAGGCAGGGAGGCAGGAGCCACACCTACAGCATAAAACCAAAAGGGACCGGAGAAGGGTTTTCAATGGCCCGGTTGCAGTGGAGAGGCTGTTTGGTCACTCTCGCAATTCCAAAAATAATAATAAGGTTGAGAAATTATGGCTTCCCTACCCAAAGTTCCTTTGCTCCTTAAATTTATAAGTGAAACAAGTGAAGGTGTGTTAACTTTTTTGTGTATGCTGGGGATGGAATCCAGGGTGATCTACCACTGAGCCACATTCCTAGCTTTTTCTAGTTTATTTTGGCACATGTTCTCACTCAGTTGCCAAGGCTGACCTTGAATTTGTGATCCTCCTGCCTCAGACCTCCTGAATAAGTGGGATTACAAGCGGGTACCGCTGTGTCTACAATGTTCTAGTGCTTTAAAATGCTTTCACAAATTTGCGCCTATTCGGTGCAATTGATTAAGTAAAAGTGATAGAATCTCCTGTGTCAAATCTTTAAATACAGTGAAAATTAATTATTCTTTTTCCTATGATACTTATTATACTTTTGTTATAAAAGTAATGTATGTATATTGTAGATTATTTTAAAAATAAAAATAAAGACACGCACACCATTTTAGCTGTACATAAATAGAACTGGCGATTTAGCATATGCATTCTCAAATCTTTTCTGTGCATATGATATATACATACAGCAAAATCGTTGTTTTGCTTTCTGTGCAGTGCTGATAATCAAACTCATGCTAGGCAAGTACTTTACCACTGAGCTACATCCCCAATCTATATTGATGTTTTCATAAACTCAGGATACACCATTAACACACCTTCACTTGTTTCGCTTATAAATTTAAGGAGCAAAGGAACTTGGGTAGGGAAGCCATAATTTCTCAATCTTATTATTATTTTTGGAATTGCGAGAGTGACCATGCTAAGTAGGACCTGCTTTCTCTACCTCCTCAATTGTGCTGAACATTTCTACATCATTAATTCTACAGCACAGTTGCTGATAGTTAAAATAACTCCATCATGTGGCTGGAATGTGATTTAGTTCAAATTCTCTGTTGTTGAACATTTAGGTTAGTTGTAGCTGTTAATCATCCAAAATAGTGTTGGAATACATATACCCATGACTATTTTTTGCACATTTTGCAAAGTTAATCTCCCAAATTATTTAAACATTCGTTCTTATCAAGTAGAAGCATGGAGATCCCTTTGAGAATCTGATGGGTTTTGAGCCTGTCCTCAGGAAAAAAAAATGGCAAAGAACAAACATTTTTGCATAATTTAGGAACCCTTTTCCAAAAGAAATCCAAATTGAGAATGCAGTGCGATATTATAGCCCTACCAACAACATTCATGCCTTCATTCTCATGCCTTCATTTTGTTCTCAAACTTTTTTTTTAAGGGATTGACTAATGGGCACTGAACCACTGAGTCACATTTCCCAGCACTTTTTTATATTTCATATTTTATTTGGAGAGAGGGTCTCATTGAGTTGCTAAGTGCCCTCACTAAATTGCTGAGGCTGGTTTTGAACTCACAATCCTAAGGCCTCAGCCTCCTAAGCTACTGGGATTACAGGCATGTGTCACCATACCCAGCTTTATTCTCAAACTTTTTATTGATTTGATAGATGTAAAAAGCATCCCACTTTTTCTTAATTTGTATTTTTTGATTGTTAATGAAATTTCGACACTTTTCAGAATTTAATTGATCATGTACATTTTGTACCTTGCTTATACAAGGGCTTCTAGATAATGATTCATATTTGCAAAATTAAATTTTAAATGCCAACACAACACTATAAGCTCAGATGACAATTTGGAAACATTCAATTCCTAGTCATTCCCTGGGTAAAGGAAATAGTCTTCCATAAATGACTCCCATGTGTCATGTCTCAGTTTTTCCACTAGAGAGCATTATTCGCTCACTATCCTCTGACTTGCACAGCACAATGACAGTTCAATTTACTTCCTCTAGGAAGAATCTCTGAAAATACTCACAATGAGTAGATTTAAATACTTCATTATATATGTAACACCTTATAATATAAAAAAACATTATTATAATTTTCTATTAAATTTGTTTTAACACATGAAAATGTACAAATGGAATTTCAATTATAATCATACTAATACTTCAAATGAAAATCATCATTAGCATTAGCATTATTACATCAATTTATTTATTAAAGTATCATTATCTATAGAATAATTAAGTACAATTTATAATCAAAATTTTACAAACCACTTATACAAAACTAAAAAAAAATCAATTGATTCCTGAAAAGTCTTTCTAGTATTTTGTTTGTCTGTTTGTTTGTTTGTTTCAGGTACTGGGGATTGAACTCAAGCACACTTGACCACTGAGCCACATCCCCATCCCTATTTTGTATTTTAATTAGAGACAGGGTTTCACTGAGTTGCTTAGCACCTTGCTATTGCTGAGGCTGGCTTTGAACTCTAGATCCTCTTGCCTCAGCCTCCCAAGCCACTGAGATTACAAGCATGCACGGTGGTTTTGTTTTTGTGGTAGATTATTCTTTAAAGCAGAAAAAAAAAGACTTGTCTCCCCACTTCACCAATAATTTTCAAATTAAGGGTTGGTGTAATACCTGCTTCATTGAGATATACTGCATTATCACTGTTCAGTAGCAGATTTTTGAAATAATTTACAATGTGATATTCTCTTTAAATTTATAGTTAAACCAAAATTATAGGTATGAAGATTTTAAGTTTCTAACCAAAATTTTTTCTGCAGTGGTAAGGATTGAACCCTGGGCCTTGGGCATGTTAGTCAAGCACTCTACCACTGAGCTACACCCCAATCCTCTGAAAGGTCATTCTTGAAAGGTAATCATACTAAATCTTTATTCCAAATCCTTTGTCCCATTTGCTGACTGTGTACTACAATATAAAGTCTTATCTTCCCCCATTCACTGAAGATTTACTGATCACCTGCAATTTGCTGGGTATTCTTCTGAGTGCTGAAGCTATATTAGTGAAGAAGAAAACTCCTTGACCTCTAGAATTTGATACACCAGAGGGTGGGGCAGGAGCATGAAGAATCCTATCTCTTCTACACACTTCAGAGTGTGGTGGGTGCTGAAGAGGAAAATAAAGCTGGGAGTGGGATGAAACACATAGGGAATGATGGAGCTACAACCTTAGTGATCAGGGAGGTTTCACCATGAGCTGACATCTAAGCAGAGAACTTTAGGAGCTTGTAGTCAAGCAGATCAGGAAAAGATGATTCCAAGCAGAAGGGGAACACCAAGTACAAGGACTGACTGGTAAGAGACAGTGTGGCTGGAGCAAAGTGAGCCAGTGCAGAGGGACCAGAGAAGAAAGCCAGTGCAGAGGGACCAGAGAAGAAACGGGAGGCCAGAGGGCAAAGGGCCTTGGCAAAACCTTGAGCTTGAACTCTTACTCTGAATGGCCAAAGAAAAGTTGGGGATTTTTAAGCATAGGCAGGACATGATCTGCAAGCATAAGAAGAATTACTCTGACTTTCCAGAGTAGACTATGAAGGGATAAGGGCAGAAACAGGGAACCAACTCGGAAACTACTGGAATTAGCTGGGTGAGACACTATGGTGATTTGGCCCAGGATAAGGGGGGCAGATAATTTTCGAGGTGCTGATGATCTGTTGAATGGGTAGGTGCTCATGGGAGACAGCCATTCGGGGAGGAGGGCAGGATTGCCAATATAACTTTGTGAGACACCACTTTAGAAATAGAATGAGATCATAAAGAAAATAAAAGTAGAGAAAGAAGAAAATATGTATGAAAACCTAACCTTGGAATATCTGATGCTTAAAAGTCAGGACAACAGGACACCAGCAATGGAGGCTAGAAGTGAGTGTCAAGTATGGGAGAAGAACAAAAAACAAGAAAGAAGTATCTGGAAGCCAGCTGTTTCAGGGAGCAGAGCAACCATCATCAAAAGCTGAGGGCAAGGACTGACCCTTGACATCAGCAGGATGGAGCTGACAAAAGCGAAGTTTGTGGAGTGGTGGAGCCAGAAGCCTGATCAGAGGATTGCTAGACTCAGAGTGACAGTGGAGATAGCAGGTGTAACAGGCATTTAAAGGAATTTTGATGGAAGGGGAACCTAGAAAGGAAGCAATAGATGGAGAATGACAAGAGGTCGAGGGAGCATTTTCAAAAGATGGGAGAAATGATAGTGTTACTGGCACCCAGCCCAGGGACCCTGCCTGTATCCTGGCTGGCTGGATTTGGCCATCTACCTACCTGCATAAGAAATAGGGAAAAGATGGAAAAATGAAGTGGCCTTCATGCAGTTTGATCAAACTGGAGAGAAGCAGCTAGATTCCTTCTCCCCTCCACTCACAGAGTCAGATATATCTTCTAGAAACAAAATCCAGGTAATATACATGATGTAGATTTAGTCAGTCAGCCTGTTTTAGATCTGAGTAGGCCGTCTTCACTCCCATCTTTGGCGTCTGTCAGGGATGTAGCCCTTTAGCTGCCTTTTCTTAGCAGGTGAAATATATTCCCAATTCAGAGAGAGGGGTGAGCCCCAAATGCATTCTGTTTCAATAGCACAATTTTATGCTATTGGCAACAGAGGGGAGAAATTGGAGGTTACAGAAAAGATGAGAAACTTTCCAAAGCAGGGTCCTTGAATGGGCTGAGAGGACAGGATCCAAAGCAGAATTAGGCATCTTCAGTATGTGGCCAAGCTCACCAGCCAAGCAGCTAGGAGGTAGGAAGCAGTTTTGATTAAGAAAATAAGGGCACGGAGTACAGTTAATAACAATGTATTATATACTTAAAATTTTCTGAGAGAATAGATTTTTAAGTGCTCTCACTACAGTAAGTATGCAGCATATGTAATTACTGTGCTAACTGACTCGATTTAGTCATTCCACAATGTATACATATTTCAAAATCTCATGTTATACACCAAAAGCATAGACAGCTTCTATTTGCCACCTTTTTTTTTTTTTTTTTTTTTTTTGCAGTTCTGGGGATCAAATCCAGGGCTTCATGGAAAGCACTCTGCCACAGAGCTACATCCCCAGCCCACTCATAACCTTCTTAAAGAAAAAGGTTTTAATACTCTCATCAGAGACTGCTTCAGTACATCTTTACCAGCATTTCATATTAAGATTTTAAAACATTTTTGCTAATTTGACAAATTAAAATGATATTCTTTATTGGGTTTTGTTTTTATTCATATCTTTTTTAATTTTTACAGACTTCATTTTGATTCATTGTACACAAGTGGAGTACAACTTTTCTTTTTTATTATTTTTATTTTTACAGACTTCATTTTGATTCATTGTACACATATGGGGTACAAATTTTCATTTCTATGGTTGTGCATGATGCACATTCATATCATTCATGTAATCATACATGTACATATCGTAATGATGCCTGTCTCATTCCACCATTTTTTATACTCCCACCCCCTCCCCCTCTCATTTCCCTCTTTGTAATCTAAAATTCCTCCATTCTTCTCTCACCCCCCCACTCCCCAACCCAATCATACACTTGTCAGGGAAAACATTCAGCCTTTGTTTTTTGAGGATTGGCTTATTTCACTTAGCATAGTATTCTCCAATTCCATCCATTTATCTGCAAATGCCATATTATTCTTCTTTATGGCTGAGTAGTATTCCATTATGTATATATACCACAGCTTCTTTATCCATTCATCTGTTGAAGGGCATCTAGGTTGGTTCCACAGTCTAGCTATTGTGAATTGAGCTGCTATAAACATTGATGTGGCTGTTACTATACTATGCTAATTTTAAGTCCTTTGGGTCATATCTATTTTTAATAAGGGATAACATTTTTCATAACAAAAAAGAAAGAAAAAGGTGAGAGTCATTGTTACTCCATGGCCCTTTTTCTGTATTTTATTGAAAAATGTGCCTTCTAGAAGTTGTTTGTAAGTCAATGCCATATTTAACTATTTGAATTCCACCTTTTAGCAGCCTGACTACTGGGCTTCTAAAGTCACCCTATTATCATTCCACAGGGATTATCACAGCAAAACCCCCAACAAGAACAAACAGGGCTTTACCTCTCATGTGTATACCCCATGCCCCATACATGCCTAGTAGGAAAGCCCCCTACCCTTATGCTTTTTGCAGATTTGCTGCAGAAAGTGAACTATGAAAAATAATTGCCAGGGAGTGTTCAAAGAGATTACTACAAATTGTCAACAACTTTCAAATATTTAAAATTTTATTAGATTTAGGACTTACTGGCTGTTCTCTCTGACTGGATGAATATACTTATCCTGGATCTCTACCTGACTCATTGGCATCATTCAGGTCTCTGCTGAAACGTCACCATCTCACACAAATTAACCACACATTCCTCACTTTGTGTCCACCAGCATCATTCTCTTTCCTTTGTTTACTTTGCCCTTCGGTGCACTTGCACTGCTGAAATTCTGTGGAGTGTTTGCTTGTTTTTCTGGCCTCCTCCATGAGGGCAAGAAAGATGCTGGTTTTGCTTATTCTTCTTGAAGCACCCAGAACAGCACACCAGGTAGCCACTCCATAAGTATTTGCTGAGCATATAAATCTATGTGAATAGATTATCAGAGAAAAAAAGGAGCAGAAGGACTACCTTTGGCAGTATTTGGGACATACTTATATTAAAACAATTTTGTTTACCTGAAATTCAAACTTAAGTAGGCATCTTATATTTCATTTGGCAACTGTTTTAAATGTTGGCAAAACACTCCAAACTATGGTATACCCACATAGGTACTGAGGCCACAGAACAAGTCGTAGCAAGATATACTAGGAAAATAGTTGGTACAAATGAGGCTCAATTCAGCAGCTCTCAGATCGCATGGCTGTTGAGCACTGGTTTTAGGAAATTCACTCTCTCATACTATGAAGATATATGATTCAATTATTTGCTCACTAAATGCTGTGTGCCAATCACAGGTTAGCACATAAAAGGTACTCTGCAGTGGGACAAACTAACCTACATCTCACTTTGTTCTTATCCTTTATTGACAATATCTTACAAATTAATTACCTTCTTAAAAATGTCATCCAACCAGACATAGTTGCAGACACCTGTAATGCCAGTTACTCAGAAGGCTTAGGCAGGAGGAGTTCAAGGCCAGCCTGGGCAACTTAGTGAAACCCTGTCTCAAAATGAAAAGGGCTGGGGATGTGACTCAATGGTTGAGCACCCCCAGGTTCAATTCCCAGTACCACAAAACAAAACAAACAAAAAATGCTATGCACTTCTTCTTGCTCAGAATCATGAAAGAAGCCAGTTCACACAGCTGAAGGACAGGTGAGAGTGCGGCAAGGATTTACCTACACCTAAAATGGATTTTTTCAATCCAACTGCTATTGAAGGGAACTTTCTACACCTTTTTCATAACTCCCCTTGTGCAACGTAAGATGACAGGCTCACAAACTTGTATTGTTTCTAGATATTCTATTATCAGTAAAATGTCTTCTTATTACAAATGCCTATGTTCCCACTGCCATCAATCTCCACCTGGCAAACATTTGCAATTCCTTTTTCCTTGAATGTCCAAAGAGACATTTTTCAACAAAGCTGCCTTTTCTTTCTCATCTATAACTTTATCTGCTTAATTGCAGCATTTAGTTAACATTATGTTACTTCTGGCTCTACAAACAGCCACACCTTTCGTTGGAGGAAGAAAAGGGCGTGAGGTTTAAGTAGCATGAATTTATTAACAATCTCTCACAGGATTCAGAGTAGCTTGAAAGCCCTTCACATAGGTCTGTACTCTTTTTTTAAAAAATAAACATTTTGTTTTAGAATAATTTTAGATTTACAGAAATACAATAAAGATAGTACAGAGTTCCCAAAACCTTATACCCAGATGCCCCATAAATAATGTCTTACATACCTTGGTACATCTCTACAATGAAGGTACTGAACACAATCAAAAGTACTTTACCAAGCATAACTACAATACTGAAATACAGTTCCTTCAGAAGCTTTGTTTAGAGGCTGGGGGTGTAGCTCAGTGGTAGAGCATTTGGCTAGCACATTCAAGCCCAGCATGTACAAGACCCTAGGTTCCATCCCCAACCCCATTCTTTCCCTCCATCTTTGTCTCCCACCCCGCTGCCACTGTTCCCACAGGGCAATGCAATCTTCCACTCTCCACCTGTGAAAACAAAAATAAGGAGGCAGGCATCTGCTTACCTAGGCCAGGGTTTCTCACATGGGAATAGCACTTGGCCATGTCTGGAGACATTTTAATTGTCACCTCTAGGGATGCTATTGGCAATGACTGAGTGGAGACCAGCGATGCTGCTCAATATCACACAGGACCATCCCCAAGAAAGAGAATGATCCAGCCCGAATGTCCACAGGGCTGAGTCTAAAAAAACTGTAGTAGGCAGAGCTGGGAGTGAGGCCCTGCATTTCCCTTAGGCTACCAGTCACCTCCGAGCCCTGACTTCTAACAGTATCCAAGGAGCCTCTGGTTAAGGGCTTGAGGAATGGGCAGGGAAGTGCATCTGATCCATGCCACAGGCTGTGGCCCACCAGACCAACCTTCAGTCCAGAATGAATATCCTGTATTTTCATTCTTATTCTTAATACCAGAAAAAGTACAAATCATTTAGAAGGAGGGAGAAATGACAGTTCCCTAGAAAACTAGAAGGACCACTTTCCAATGCATCATTGAAGAACAAACTGAAAGGAACAAATGAAAATCACTTGTTCTGACTTTGACAACCCTCTTGACTCTTGGGGCAGGTATTATAGAAGAAATAGACTTTCCTCTTGGGAAGTAGTTAGAGCTCTAGTCAGTGATGATTGCAGTGACTTACATGTTAGAAAGTTCATCCAAGAGGTCCTTGTTCTGGGTCAGCAGGCCCAAACTGCCCCAATCAGCTGTTCTGACCAGAAATAAAGGGCCCACTGAACACAAGAGAAGGGAGAAGAGTCAGCTTGGAGATGGAATGAGACAGAGACAGATAGCAAGCACTCTGCAGAGGGTTGAGGAGGAGCCAGGGCATCTTCTCCAGCTCTTCCTAAGGCCTCATTTAAGGAACCCCAAATCCCAACAGCAGCATCCTCATCCCATCACAGGGAGTTGGTTCCCCAAGATTACAGAACAGACCTTTTTATAGCAAAACTCTTAAATATGGCAACCATACAATTATGGTACATTTATCTACAACTCAAAATTTACTATATAGTTTTCAAACTTAGAAACTCTTGAAACTCTAAACCAGGTGCAGTGGCGCACACCTGTAATCCCAGTGGTTCTGGAAGCAGAAGGATCACGAGTTCAAAGCCAGACTCGGCAACTTAGCAAGGTCCTAAGCAACTCAGAAGACCCTGTCTCTAAATAAAATACAAAAAGGGGCTGGAGATGTGGCTCAGTGGTGAAGCCCCCCTGGGTTTAATCCCTGGTACCAAAAAAAAAAATAAAAAAGAAATACATCTCTTCAGTATTTTCCAAAATATTATTTCTTTATGTCTATTTTCTCAAAAGCAGAATTTTTGAACTCCTTTTTAAGAGGAGCATACCAGCTTTTAGCGCCCTAAATTACCAGTGCACCTTCAGCATTCCAAAGAAGCTTTTCATTATCTCATACAGAAATAAAACAATCACCTAACCAGGTCTCCAAGTTTTGTTATCAAGCTAAAAGCAAGACTACAGTATGGGACTGGAGGCTGCACAAAAGCCATGGGTGGAGAAGTGTGCAGAGGATTAAATTCAGAAAGTCAATGACTCATGGAATTTGGTGCAAATAAAAGTGTGTTTGGGAAATCCAAGGTCAGCACTATTAATAAATAGACTTGGTTTATGTGATACTAAGCACACAACCTTAACTACTTTAATAATCTTTAACATCACGTAGGAAGGATACACCCTACAGTTTCAAAAGGTGAGCCCTGCCCTACGAAACTTATCACATAAAACCAGTTTTATCTAGCTTCTTTTAAAAATGAATCTGTAAGTGCAATTGCCTAATTGAATAAAGCTTTAGTATGACTCAATTTCATTTTAATTTCTTTAGGAAGTCATCCAAATACTTATGTAATTTTTGGCACAAATAGTCATTTGCAAGGTCACAGGGAATGAGCAAAAAGAATAACTTCCCCATTATTTGTCATTTCAAGATAGTGTATGTCCTTTTGCATATTGATTAGATCTCAGGGGAAAGTTGGAGATTTCTAAAGTCTTATTATTAAACCCTCAAGTAGATGCCAGGTGAAGAAATTTGCATAATGACTTTTAAAAGCATTATTATTTTTTTTGTGTGTGGTGTGTGTGTGTGTGTATGTGTGTGTGTGTATGGGGGCGAGTCTTCCTTGAGCAATAGCACATTGCACTTTTCACTCCTCAGAAGGAAGTGATTAGTTGGGGCAGTTAAGAGGGAAGAAGGAGAGAACATCTCTAGCTTGATGAATGCGAATCTCAGGGAAGAGTTTCAGGACTGAAACTACCTCTGAACTACCTTCTAACTACCTTTAGAAAGGTAAGAAAGAAACATGAATGATACCAACATTCCTTTGGCCTGGACATATTATCATATACATAGCAATGAAATTGAATTAAACAAAGACGAATTGAATGCAGGAATCAGAAAAATCATGAATACCTAAACAGGGGAAAATTAATATGAGAAAAGTCTACACCATGATACAATTTTAAGTCTGTCTGCCCTCACATAGGTATGTCTGTTTTTAGAAATCGCAGAGAATCATGAAGGGCCAGCTACCAATGGTCAACAATAAAAACAAACTTCTCCATCCTTTCTTTAGTCATATTTTTTTTATTTGCTTATTGATTCATTGAGCACTAATGGAGTACAGCTATTGTTTTTCTGGTTGTACACAAAGTAGAGTCACACCATTTGTGCATTCATACATGTACACAGGGCAATGATGTCTGTCAAACATTCTGTTATTATTCTTACCCTCCCACCCCGACCCCACCCCTCCCTTTCCTCTATGCTATCTATCCTTCCTCCTTAAAAGCATTATTTTAAAAAGTCTTTTCTAAGCGAGATAAAATTTATTCAACTAAATTGATAAAATACCCATTACATCTTGTTTTTAGCAGGTTCTTTTCAACATGTACATAACAGTTTTATTTTCTTCCATGTATGACCTTAGATCCACACTGAATAAGAATTAATTTCTGCTTTGGTATCACTGTAATTTTAAAGAGGAAAAAAGAAAGAGTTATGATGAACTGATAAGATGGGTTTTAAAAACTGTTGGTATGAAAGAAATTTGGGGGAAAACAAGCATAAAAACATCCCTGAAACCTAGTGTAATTTCTTTTTTCAGAAACACAAACGGATTTATTTAGGAAAGCAAATACACATTCATGGGGGAATGCAGGATATCTCAAGAAACACATCTTTGGGATAGAGTAAGAAATACACATTAAATGGAGAATGGCAACCATCTTGAACATGAGAAGCTTTGGGGGTAAAGCAAGAAGTACATATTCAAAGGAGGACACAAGTCACCTCCAGAGGGATAGGCAGCAGCCCCTTGGTGTGGGATGTTTATATTTACAGAGGGACAATAGCTAGGGGCTGGACTAGAGGTGGAGCCAGGATGGAGTTACACAATTTCACACCAGTTTTCCTAGCAATTGTGCATTTGCAGGCAAGAGACTGGGGGTCATTGAAATGGACAAAGGACATGGGCTGAGTTGCTCAGGAAGCTCATTTTGTATTTCAAAGGTTCATGGGTGTTTTGGTGCTTTGGAGACTCATTCAGTCTTTCTTTTTCTGTATCTCCAAATTCCTTTCTCAAGATTAGTGGGAGAAAGGAGAGCAGGAAGGCCTTGGGTGTGATACAGAAATGGAAAGAAGGAGAAAGAATGAAAAGAACTGCAGGAGGTCTGGCTGCTCCCTAAGGCCCTGGGCAGCAGGAAAAGAACAGGCTCCTCAGTCTTGATCCTCTTTGCAAGACCCTGCTTGTTGCCCCATGTGGTCACCTTTGCGTTTACAGGTCTTGGGAGGAAACAGCTGGACTTCATATAGGCAGAGATCTTCTTCAGGCCCTCAAAGAAGGAACTAATATCTGAAATGTTCGAATCTCTCCAGGCAGTTGGGGTCAAATACATGGTGCAAGTCAAGGATATCATAAGTGAGAAAATACAGGTTATCCTGTCACCAGCAAACCATGGCTGCTTCCCCAGGAACTGTGAAAAGAACTTCATCTTCTCAGGGAGGCCCTCCAAGCAGTCTGGCTTCAGTTTCTCAAAGTCTGGGCTGTAGCAGACCCTGGCCAGCTGATTGGAGATGTCCATAAACTGATTCTTCTGTTTCCCCATACAGGTTGTGCTTGCACAATATAGTACAGGATGTCATTGCTCTGGGTGATCTAGTGAGCCCCATCAACCAAGTAGGGCAGGTCGGGAAAGTCCAGGCCCAGCTTCAATTTCTCATTTAGTCACTGGCTTCTGTCACAGTCAAGAGCATCCCCCATCATATATCTCTTCTTATAGCTTGGGTCTGTGTATTCCAGGAGCAGGTGAATGGCATGGATGTTCCAGTAACCCAGTATCATGGCCATGGTACTGCTATTGCAGATGAGCTGACTCAACCTAATGTAAGTGTTAACTAAGATGTAAAATGTCACTGAGAAAACCATGGCTTTTCAGGACCTAGAAACTTCTCAGTCATTTTCTTTTAATTTCAAAATCTTCTTTTCTACAACAAAGAAATGCCAGGCATGAATATTTCTCTATAATTTCTTGTAGCTTTTTTGATACCTGTTTTATATACTTGCCATAAACAAAATTCTGCATACTCTCATGTATCCTACCATATTCACATGCACACATATGTGGACACACACACACACACACACACACACCTGTACATCCCAGACCATGAAGGAAGACAAATTATACCTGAATCTTCTAAAATTCTTATTCCAGCATTTAATAGACAATAGATGTTTAGCAAATGTTTATCAAGCTGAACTAAAGTTTGTTTTAATACTTGAAATTTTTAGATCATATTTTCTGTAGATTTAAAAAAAACATGGAGCTAACAGATGGTGAATCCAATACAGGCAAAATCTTAAAAAAAAAAAAAAAAAAAAAAAAGAGAGAGAGAGAGAGAGAAAATGTCTAAAAGACTCCAAAAATTTACAGAACATTAACTTGGTGTGCAGGCTAAATTTTATTTTTAATCAGTTTTATTATTATACCTAAGTTCAGCAGAAAATTTGCTGATAAGTCAATATGGTAAATTTCCAGGGTTTTAGATTGCCTATTCAAAATCTAAAGCTGTGTTGACAAAAGGTGTATCAAAGAGACTGATTACACAGACTTCTGATTAAATTAGTATTGGATGAGTTTTATTGCCTACCTTTTTAATATCGTACCACTGAAAGCTCAGTGCAGGAAGGTTGGATTTAATTGTGTTATCAGGTTTCAGAAAGTATGGCTTTCCTTCCAGATTCTAGCCACTTTTCCCTCTAGGGCAATTTCCTTTAATTAAAGAGGTAAGTGTTGCTTCTTGGGGAGGTATATCAAGAGGGAACTCTAAATTAAAGACCTAGAAAAAGTATGCATATATGGGATGAAGGTAAGTGGATACAGATTTGATGTAGTAGAGGAACTGGGAGAGGAAGAAAGGAAGCCAGGCAGGCAGAAAGGAAGGGAGGGAAAAAGGGAGGGAAAGGTAGCAAAGAAGTGAAAGAAACTTCAATGAAAATATAGGACCAAATGGAGAACAAGTGAGTTTTTGTGAATTTAACCACACAGAGTTTGGCCAGGAATATCTCCTCTTGATGTGGTCACCTGGAAGCCACACTGCCTTGTCTTGAATAATTCTCACAGAATGGCATTGGTACTTCTCAGGATCAAATGTGTGTATGAATCATCTGGAGACCTCGATAAAATGCCGATTCTGATCCCCTGGGGCTTGAGTGGAACCTGAGAGTCGGTATTTTTACAAATTAGCAAGTGATGCTGGAGTCTGGGAATCACACTTTGAATAGCAAGATGTTCATTGGTGCACACAGCAAGGAACTGGTTTTCTTCTCTTCAGATACAAAATGGAGCTTCCCAACCTTAGCACTGTTGAAATTGGGGCTGGATAATTCTTTGCTGTGTGGGGCTGTCCTATGCATTGTAGGATGATTGATAGCATCCCTAGCCTCTACTCACTCAGTTTCCAATAGCAGTCCCTCCCCTAATTATGACAATCAAAAATACCTCCTGATAATAATGAAATTACTTCTGGGGGGAAAAATAGATGAACTGAGAACCACTAAAATAGAAGACATGATAGGGATATTTTAGGGGGAAAGACTGTCAGATAAAATGCATGCATCTTTGTAAAAGCATCCCTGTGTCTTACAGCTTCTAACATCAGTTCTGTGCCAGCTCTGACCCTTGTCCAACCTTGGCCTTCCTTTAGAAAAATAACAGTGGGGAACAGTGGTGGAAGTCCTCATGCCAACACCTCAGATGAAAACATTACAACTCAGCCAGCTGCAGCCTGGCCTCCCTCCAGAAGAGTCTGTCATCCAAGAACCACCCCCTCCATTTGCTGCAGAGCTGGCAGGATCTCAGAATATTCCTGGCATCCAGGAATAAAATTCTTTGTACCTATTCTTAGGCTTTGGGTACAGGTTAAACTAGTAGAAATTTTTACTATTTTCAGTTATGTTAAATCAGATACAGAAAAAAAAGTTTTAATGTCACCTCTCCAGTTGGATCTGAGATTCTTTTCTAGTGCTTTAAGAAGCAAACAGCAAATATTTTTAGAAGATTTCAAAACTATAGGAGCTGTTAACGTGGCCTATAGGGTAAATTTTAGTTTCTTCCTCCTGGGGAAAAAAAAAAAAACAGTAAAGATATATCTTTTGATATCAAATTCTCAGTCTCTGAAGGGCAGAGAGCTGGGCTGACCAAGTGGAAGCACCTTCAGAGATTTGTCCTCAAACCTCATCTTCTGCGCTGGGGCTTCTGTCCAGACTTCTCACTTTGGAGACCTCTTTTGACTTGCTCCTCTGAATTCAAAGGTACATTCCAGAACAGGAAGTAAGGTCTGATAGAAGAAATAAGAAACAGAAAGAAAACAAAGGAAGAACAAGGGGGAAAGATTTTAATCCAGAAGTTCTGCATACTTTTCCAGGCTCTCACTCCCTAAACCAGTCTCTCATGCAGGCCTGTTACTCCCAAATTCCTGGGAAATCTGTAAATTTCACTGCTAATTAATCCTCAAATAGATAAAGTAATATGTATCTATACAATATCTTGAGGAACCTATAACTTAGGGGAATGTCCTGCACAATCTACTGATCACATAATGAAGACCCATCAGTTTGAGTATCCTGAGAATGCCAGAAGCTGTCTCAAGATCACTGGACAGACATCATTCCTACTTGCCTTTTCATACCTACCCTCACCAAGTTTCCTTTAAAAGAAAAGCCTGGAACACCAAAATTCATCTTTCATTCTGGAGCCGGTCCATGTTCTCTCTTGAATGCGCATTCCTTGCTTTACCCCCAAAGGTGTCTCTCTCTTGAGAGTGCCCCCATTTTCCCTTGAATGTGTATCTACTTTCCCAAATAAAACTCCATCTATGCCTCTGATTGACACATGCTGAAATTGTTTTCTATCATGTAAAGCAAGAATCCCACTGGTCCTGAGTCGAGTTCCCTTCTCTCCAGGAACCCCTTCAGAGACACCTCTTCCGTGACAGAAGTGCATGCCTTCTGATTGAGCCTTGCAAGTAACAACTCGTCCACTTTAACTTAATCATCCTCCAAGATCAGTGCCAGGAGAAAGTCGTTGTTTAAATTTACCTCTCTGAGACTAAAAAATGATAGTGTCCTCAAACTCACATTTGTAATAAGTGATTTTTTTTTAAATCAAATTTTCTGGAACCCATAATAAAAGAGATGAAATGTCATTTTCTTTTTCTTTTCTACTCAACTCCCAAATTGCTCAAATTGTGTTTCAGAGTATTTTTCTTTACCTTTTTTATTTGTGTTGTTTAATTATGTTTTAAAAATTCAACTGAATATTTATTGGGTTGTGCTAAATTACATACTGTATGGAAGACAAAAGAGTAAGTGTCTCATCTCAAACAAGTTAACTATTGAATTAAGGTAGGACAAATAAAACAACTAGTGCATAATACAAACAGCCCTAGGTTTCCCTGAATCTTGAACTGTGCCCACCACATAGAAGGCTCCCAATTAATATTTGTTCCACAAATAAATGAAACAGTCCATTTTCTACAGTTTCAACATGCCAACAAAGCTGACAGATGGAGACCTGTGAGGGTTATATTGTCAGAGAGGGCCTCATGGTAAGGACTAGAGAACTCTCCACACTAAGAGGGCCGAACTCTAGTTTGGCTCCTAGAAATGTAAGCCTGCATTTCTAGGATGCCTTTAGTCCCCCACTAAAATGTCTGCCAAGAAAGCTCAATACCACCAGCAGAATTTTCTGTGCATTGTGACCTCCTTTTCTCAATGCTTTTACTAAAAATGGCTTACCATTGTGAATCCTTATTCTTTTATTAAAAATGGCTTACCATTGTGAATCCTTTGAGATGTATTTATCTCTTCCACAACTCAGGAGTTTTCTTTTTCAAACACCTGAAAGCCATTCTTTGAAATGTCATCATTAGGATAGAAGCCTAACTTTAATAATGGCCCGCTAGTAGACACAGCTGGCCTAGTTACCTTTGCATTGACCAACTCTCCACAAATTTTCATTTGAGCCCCGTATCTAATCTATCTACCTGCCTATCATCTCTCTCTCTCCCCTTCTTTTTCATCCTCTTTCTCTCTTTTCCCCTCTTTCATTCTCTCTCTCTCTCTCTCTCTCTCCCTCCCCCCCCGCCCCCAACCCTCTCCCGTGGAGGAGATGAATGTGTTTAATGGGGCAATGGTACCACGGGTGTATCATATATTCAAACTCATAAAGATGGATGCATTGTATTGTGAATTTTTATGTATCAATTATACCTCAATAGAGGTACAAAATAATAATTTATAGACAATGTAAACATATTGCAAGATTTTATAGGTACCTCTTAGACATCAACCATAAGAACTTGTTGCAAAAATAAAATAAAACAATTATTTCTGCACAATTTGGAAGGAAGCTCAGCTCTTTACTATTAGTAGTTATTAATAAAATCTGTTTTAACCACTTTAACTGATATTCTGCTTTGTTCATCGAAGAGTCTTTGGTGAGGGTGAAGTTTAGTCTCTGGAATAGGCAGAATTCCCTTCTTTGTGCCTTCTTCCAGGCCATCCTTAGACATGGATTAGAGTCCCACTTCCAAATCTTCCTGCAATCACTTTCACTGAATACCACCAGCTCCTATTTCCCTGTTGAGTCTATTTCCAGAGTGTGAGTACCTCTGGGGCATGTTATCCTTATGGCTGTTCCTAAGGGCAGACCCATTTCACACCCCTGCAAAGGGTCTGGTGACTGGAGAACCTTTGCTGTTCACCTCCCTTGCATTTAACTCCCCAGAGTACTCAGAAACTTCGGCTCAAACCAGCAACACCAGCCAGCAAATTATTACTGAAGTGCCTTCTACCAGGTGCTGTGGGAGGGAAGGGCCTTCCTACAAGGGAGGAATGAAAACACTGTCCATGGTGCATGTTTCTTCCTGCGTACTGCATTGATGGGAGAGATGGAAGAACGTGAGAGGGCTCTCTGAGCTCCTTAGTGTGATCTCTTCTCTTCAACACTGAGGAGGTAAGATCCAGCAGTTACTACCACTACTTTTATTTTGCAGACATTCTCTACACCAGGAATTGGTTCAAAAGCTCCACAAATGACATTATGCTCCCATTTGACAAAGGAAGATACTGAGACTCAGAGAAATTAAGAGTCCTGACTGGGGCAATGCAGTTACCACGGAGCAGAGCTGGAATTCAAACCCACTTTAAAAAACACTTAGTCAAATTCATAAACATTTCACACAGGAAAATTAAAATAAGTCACTGCCTTCTACCTCAAATTTAGTAAAATATTGAAACCATCATCCCACCTTGTTAGATACATTTTTCTTAAAGTGTGCAGAATTGTCAGTCCTGTGGATGTGGGAAAAGGAAGCTATGAAGTGTAGAAAGAAATTAGCACAGAAAAAAATTTTTTTACATTTTTTGTTTTTGTTTTTAGTACTGAGGATTGAACTAAGGGGTGCTTTATCACCCAGTTACATCCCCAGTCTTCTTTATTTTTTTATTTTAAGACAGTCTCACTAAGTTGCCAAGGGTCTTATTAAAATGCTGAGGCTGGCTTCAAACTTGCAATCCTCCTGCCTCAGCCTCCCTAGTTGCCAGGATTATAGACATGCACCACTGCACCCAGTCCCTGAAAAATTTTCTGTCCATCATCACATTTTCCTTCAGTGTGACTAAATTTCAGTAATATATAAAAGTGGTAAAGTAATATGTTTTTCTGTGAGAAAATAAAGTGATAAATTTTGTTTTATTTGTCTTGGTTTAATGAAAGCCTAAATCAGTTTTTAAAAAAAAAAAAAAAAAAAAAATCTGTAAATATCAGAAGTTCCATAAGGGGGCAACATGAGGCTGTCACGTAGGTGAGATATCATTTCAATAAACTGCAGTTCCTCTCTTTAACCTCCAAAATTTCCACAGCCCCAATTCATTCCAAAAATAATATTCCAGGAATTGATTTTAAGAATCATTGCCAGGAATTCCAAGCTCCATGAAACTTCCCATGACAATCACAGCTAACCATCAGAAGAAATAAGAAATGTAAGGACTGAAGTTTGACCTTGGGCAAATCCCTTAGTCTCTTCTGGTCTCCATGTGCACATTTGTAAAAGGAGGTTAATAGCACAGCATTGTTTACCAAGGAGGGCAAAAACAGGTTTCCTATGTAATCCTATGTCTGCACACATATTTTTTAAAATTTGATTAAAAACACAGCTAATTCAAATAGATTTGTTACCTGTTTGGATCTAAGATCTTTAAGACAACATATGTTTTAGAAACATAAAGCAGGAAATGACCAATCATGTGCAGTGTCAGTCCCTATGACCCAGATGTACAAGGAAATCAACACCTCTGCTAAAACTCTCACTCAACTACAGCTTCCCCTGTCAGGGACACTGTGACATCCCTCAAAACCTGTGGGGCCTTGTGGGAAAGCTCTTTCAGAGATGAGGGAGTTTCTTGTGAGTCTCAAGAAACTGATAGCTATATACATACCTGGCACCAATAACTTAGATACAACATAAATTAAAATCATATATTTAAAAATGCCTCAGGATATCATTAACATTTTTGAAGATGATTTTATGGTCTTTATTGAAAATTATTCTGTACCACTGATTTGCCTGCTCTTCACCTTAAAGGTAGAAGCTTTGTATATTTTTAAGTCACAGCACTCCCTGATGATAACAATTGATTTAACCATGAGAGCCTTGTTTCATACATCATACTTAAGAACACCTACATACTGCATTAGAGTTCATGATTTCATGTAGATATACTACTTTACAGTCTAGGATTCGATGTACATTCTCTCCTTATTTGTCTCCAGAAATAACTCTGAAAGCATTTTGAAATTCCATCATTTAAAGTTCTTTGCTGATACAAGGGCATAATGTCCCCAGCTCTAAAATGAGAAACAATGAAAATCAAATAAATAAAACAACTTGGAAATCTCCACCAAATCCCCTCCTGACCTAGTATAAGTCACCAATAGAACGTAAGAATCCTTGTCACTAAAGAAATCACAAGGGTGAGACCAAGTATTATGAAGTATTGAACCTAAACCATAAAATGAACTTGCAAAGGGGATCCTTTGCAAAGGGGTAATAAAAAATTTGTTAATGCAAATATTATGTATTCTGGAGACAAGAACAGGAAACCATTCCAGTCTAGAAAATTCACCAGCTGGGGAGGAAAAAAAATATAACCCTTAGTCAGAGTCATAATAGACCCAACCCTTGAGAAAAGAAAAAAAGAAAAACCATCTTGTTCAAGCTGGGTTCATCCATCCATCTGCTGAGTCAATATTTGCACATTCAAAACTTGCAGGTATCAAATGTACATATTTGCTTTGAAAAGAATTTCTGGAGCTAGAAAATATTCTATTCTTAGTGACAACTATTTGATACCTCCTGACATTTCTTCCACCATAAATGAAAATTTCTCAAGACAAATTTGAATTCTTACATTTAAAACTTCTTATAATTGCAGTAAGAAATCCATAGCTGAAAACAAGAGAATTCTTATGCCTCTGAGTTCCACAGCTCTCCAGGAAGCTTCACTTTTTATTTGATTCTGAGGCCTGACCCCCTGACAAACTACAAAAAAGAAAAAAAAAAAAAGAAGAAGTTCTTAAGGAGCAATGTGAAAAATAGCAGAGAGAAGGAGAGAAGGAGAAGGGAAAAGACTCAATTTGTATTCAAAGAAAATTCCATGAAGGTGTTATAATAGAAAGCAAGTATGTTTGGGGCATACAACATTGTGAATGCAATTTCTGGGAGAATCAACAGCATGTTTGAAATCAGAACTGTCATAGACACCAGTTGTGGCTCTAAAATTAGTAGCCCCTTTTTACAAGGTTCTTTGGTATATGGCTGGAGAAAGCCATAGCATCATCTACAACCTTCTTTGTTTAGACTACTACTAAGCAAAAATACATATAGTTGTGAAAACAATGGCTAAACTTCCTCAGACCCTGACATATATTAACATGGTACATAATGAAATTTTAAGGCCAGTTTTTGCACATGCATGAGGGCTTAGCCTCCTGCAATCCCTGCTAAGCCTCTGTGTTCTATCTAAGTCTCTGTCTTGGTTCATTTGTATTGCTATAACAAAATACCTGATAATGGGAATTTTTAAAGAATGGAAATTTATTTCTCACAGTCTGGAGGCTGAGGGGCTGGGAATATGGCTCAGTTGGAAGAGTGCTTGCCTCACATGCACAAGACCCTGGGTTCAATCCCCAGCACCACACACACACACACACACACACACACACACACACAAAACACAAACACACAGTCTGGAGGCTGAGAAGTCCAAGAAAAAGACACTGGTAGGGACAGTGTCTGGTAAAATCCCTCTCCTCATAGATGGTGCCATTTAGATGTCCTCACAGAGTGGGAGGGACAGAAGGGCAAAAAGGAAATGAACCCTGTGTTCTCACATGGCAAACAGAGGAAGAGCAAAAGGGACCAAGCTAGTTTCCCTCATCCTTTTAATTAGACTTTAATTCATTTGAGAAGGCAGAGCCCTCCTAATTTATCACTTCCTAAAAGGCCCCACCTCCTAATACCACCACAATGAAAATTAAATTTCAACACATGATTTGGGGGGTGACATTCAGACCATAGCAATCAGTATCCTTATTCCCCATCCAGAACAGCTGGTCATCAGCCTGGTTCATGCCTCCCAACTCTCAACCTAGTCACCTATGTGCTACTTTTCAGTGGGTTCCACCTACCTGAGCCCTCTGTTTGACATTAGTTTGAACCCTGACTAACATTTCTCTCCCATCAGATATCAATTTGCAAACTTGCTATTTTACTAACCCAGCAAACATCAGGATTACACACAGCAACAGACGTTTCCAGGAAGTTTAAACAGATAAAATCTGCCTTTAGCACAAACTTTCTCACACTTACAACTTTCATCCCTTGATGTTCTTTTCACATCCTCTTGTCACAGGCTCCAGCATGAGGGATAGTCCCTCATTCAAGTCCTGCATGCTCACCATGAAGGAACAGAAATTGGCATCCTGGTGAGCATTTCCACGGGAATATTGACTGTGTTGAGGAATAAGTTTCAGTGTGTACAAAATACATCCCCATCCTCAAGATAATTACCATTAAGTCGTGAAGAGAAGCTCACAATCTAACAAAATTTCTCACACCATCTCCTCAGGCATGAGGAAATGTTATAAAACAACAAGCTTGTCAAGAATGTAGGTTTTATGTCAGTGACTTTAAGTAAGCCTAGAGAGGTTGGTTAGGTGAGAACAGGAAGGTTTGTAATGCCAAGGAAAGAAGTTCAACTGGATCCAATGGGTTAGAGACCATTAGATAAAGGTTTTTGTACAAAAGGTAGCACAATTAACATGGTTTAGTAATACTGCCCAACAGCATCAGAATTGTCTGAAAGCAGAACAATCAGCTTTGTCAAAGAACAAAATTCAACAAATTGTGTTTAAAGATCTAATTGGTTTGTTTTTGTTTTGTTTTATTTTGGTTTTTGTTTTGTTTTAGTAATTCATGAATCAGGCTACCTTCCATCTCTAAAATTGAATGACACTTGGGTAAATAAGCAAGGAAGGTGTAGGGGAAACAGAAACAAGAAGAGAGCAGAGACAAGAAAGAAAGTGAACTGGTCATTTCAAAGTTTCTTTCCTTACAATGCTAAAACAGGGGCGTCTTCCTTAACATGCTGGTTCAGTTTGAGATACTATGCTGTGAATCTCCTGTTGTTTGAAAAAGTCTATTTCTGAGCTCAGTATGGTTATGAGTGACTCCACTCTGGTTGGGTATGATCTAGTGGGGCCTGGTAGGAGCTCAGACCAAAAGAATAGCCTTCTATACCTTTTATTTAACTATTTAAAACCTGGATAGCTAAAATAATTTTCCGGCAAAGAAATCAACAGGACCTAAATCAGAGAAGGGCAGAGGACATTAGAAGTACAAAAACCTTGCACAAGAGCCACAAGAGCAGGACACAGAATGGATGGTTGCAATAAAAGTGAGGTTTCAAACCCTGGTTCCAGGTTCAAGAGTGGCACCAAGAGCAGAAATCCTTTGATTTAATGTAAATTTATTCCAAAGGAGCTGAGAAGCTGTTTCCCCCAAAACAGAAGTATTAGTGGTCTGAAATGAGACTTACTTTCCCCAGTTCATTCATTAAGCATTTATTTAGTAATTTCATGTCCTAGGAAGACAGAAATAGTTAGATAAGGTCCAGTTACTCCAGGAATCCATCAACTACTTCAATGACCTGTATGTAGATAATTATTTTGATTTCCCTTTTCTTAAATAAAGAATTGTCATTCCATGTGCATTGGAGATTCTCCCCATAACAGTTACTGTTTCACTATCATTATATAAGTGCATGCTCTGTTAACGCCATCACTAGCTGTGACTAAGGTATAAAGATTTATTATGATCCCATTTCTAGCTGCCTATCAAAGAGAACATAGAGCTGAAAGAACATTATTTCAAGTGATAATTTCAGACATCACAAAGGACTAGAGACAATGGTCCTTCACAGCTCTGCTAAAAGTAGAGTTCTCGGGTATTTTTTCAGAATTCTATACACCACCAGAAGTACAAGAAAGCATCCTATGCTGCACTCAGAGCCACATGTAACATGGCATATTGCTTTGTAGCATCTATTTTACTTAAAGGTCTGAGGTAATTTATTGATTCACATACTTTACATTAAAACCCTTACATCAAATACGTTATTTAATATAATATAAATTTTGCACAATTTTTTCATTTCAGACCACTGTTATTTCTGTTTTGGGGGAAACAGTTTCTCAACTCCTTTGGAATAAATTTACATTAAATCAAAGGATTTAATAAACATAAATTTAGTGCAGGGGGTGTTTGGGAGTATGTGAAAGGAACTGGGTGAGAAGGTGAATATATAGACTCTTGGATGCACTCCAGGTAAAATCTGGGAACCTGATGATGTGTGTATCCATACCTTAGGGTAAAAAGAAAAATCCTGGACCACTCAATGAGATACAAAACTCAGACATCAGTACATATTATTATTTCCTTTCATGTCTCCCTACATTTACTTTTAGTGGAACTTATATGTGCTTTAGAATTCTGAGCCTATTGGATACAGGTTATAAATTCAATAGCTCTTGGAAATCAAAGAAAGAGGCATCAATGGAATGACTGCCCAGCAGCTTACACTGATGTGTGTAAAGTTAAAACAACTGTGCAGAGAAGTGTCATCACATGTAGACATGGAGACCCCTCCCCTTCACTCTCTGAGCCCCATCTCAACCAAAAAGTCAGCAGCTTTAGGTCTCCCTTCACCTCATGAGGCCTTTAAAGAATTCAATAGCACATCTTTCTCCCCTGCACCACCCCCCATGTCTATGCAAATCTTAACACAAAGTGAGTCATTTCCATAGTAACCATAGGTAAATCTAGACGTAAGAGTGGCTTTGGATCTCTTAAATTGAAATGAGAAAATCTAATTCAAGCTGTATGACTTTTTGCCGATAAAGGGGATGGATTCAAAAGAGTAAACATAGTATTATTCAAATCAATAATTATTTTACTTTTCTCTAATCCAGTGATTTAGCTTTGGCTTTTCTGCAATATTCCTGAAAGCTTATCTTGTTGTCAAAGATTCTTATTTTGAATAAAGACTTGAGAATGGTTTACAATGACTTATCATAGCATGGTGCCAACATATTTTTCAAGTGCACTTCCAGTTCCTACTTTCCCCATTCCCACCCCAATTTCTCATATTCCACATTTACAAATCAATCAGTTAACCTTGATGAAAAAGGTCTTTCATATCTAAAGATTTTTCAAGATATTTTAGCATAGAAACTGATTATAATCAGACCTCATATATCATATGAAGTCTTCACCTGGGAGTGAGGTATCTTGATGACTATGAAAGTATAACTGGAAGATAAAAACTTTGTTACTCTTCAAAGATCTTGGAATATGAACAGAAAGTTCTATATTTGGTTTCTTCCTTTACTTATAAAGAAACCAAGATCCTAATTTATTTATTTAATAATTAATTTTTAAATTATTGTTATTTTTATTTTTACAGACTGTATTTTGATTCATTGTACACAAATGGGGTACAACTTTTTGTTTCTCTGGTTGTACATGATGTAGATTCACACCATTCATGTAATCATACATGTACACAGGGTAATGATGTCTGTCTCATTCCACCATCTTTCCTACCCTGTACCTCCCCCCCTCATTTCCCAATACATCATTAATTTAAATTTAAAATTAATTATAAATAAATAGAAGCTAAGAAAAGAATTCAGAATTTTTATTTCCAACACGATTATCTAATTACTATAATAGAAACTAAGAAGACATCCATAATAATACTGAATGTTAACATACATTATCCATTCTCTACCTTTCATTTTGATAGCTCCTTTAAAATTTATAATATCTTGGGGCTGGGGTTGTGGCTCAGTGGTAGAGCGCTTGCCTGGCACATGTGGAGTACTGGGTTCAATCCTCAGCACCACATAAAAATAAATAAATAAGATAAAGGTCCATCTACAACAGCAACAAATATTTTTTAAAAATTTATAATATCTGGAGACAGACTTCAAGAAACAACCGAGTGAGCCACCACTGTTATGAAATACAGAAAGGGGCTTTTCATTAAATAATTCACCTCCTGACAAAATCTCTGGAGCTTCCTATCACCTTCATTTGTGTTATGTTTCTCTTTCTTATAATTTAGCTCTTACTCCTGTAACTTCAATAGAACTAAACCTTTAATACCAGAGTAAGTGCTAGAAAAAGGCAGTTTCTCCTCGCTCTTACATAAAGCGGCTGGCTACACACAGAAGGCCCAGCCCTTGCAAAAAAAAGAAAGAAAGAATTTCCTAGCTGTCAATATAAATGTGAGCTTGTTCCCACAATTCTTTCAATAAGATTGGTGATATCAACTATATACTAAGCATCTATATCTCCAACAACTTGACACTTTTGGCCAGAATTACAGGAAATATGCAACCTAAACACTCAGAGAGAAAGACATCTTCACCTGAGATTGTGCAGGAAATAAGAACTGTCAGGCGATCACTTCTAACTGATGACATTTTTGTGGGCCAGCTTTCATCAAGAAGGAATGGGTTACCCATGGTTAGAAGATCCAAAGAACTCCACCAGAAGACTGCTAGATCTAATTTGCAAAAATTCAGCAAAATAGCAGGTTATAAAATCAACAGCTATCCTATATGTTAACAATGAATCTGCTGGGAAAGCAATAAGGAAAACAAACCCATGCACAGTAGCCAAAAAAATTAAGGGAAAAAATCTAACCCAGGAATAAATCTAACCAAGGAGGTGAAAGACATTTACAAGGAAAACTGCAGATCAATGAAGAAAAAAATTGAAGAAGACCTCAGAAGATGGAAAGACCTCTCATGATCATGGATAGGCAGAATTAATATTGTTAAAATGGCCATACTACCAAAAGTAATATACAGATTCAATGTAATCCATCAAAATACCAATGACATTCTTACAGAACTAGAGGGAAACGTCCTAAAATGCTTTTAAAAGAATAAAAGACTCAGAATAGCAAAAGCAATTCTAAGCCAAACAAGCAATACTGGAAGCATCCATAAAGATGACAGATTCAAAAGAATAAACAGAATATTATTTAAATCACTAGTTATTTTACCTTTCTTGAATCTAGAGATTTAGTTGACTTCCAATTATTCTACATAGCTATAGTAACAAAAACTGCGTGGTCCTGGCCTAAAAACAGACACGTGGACCAGTGGGACAAAATAGAAGACACAGAGAGAAACGCATATATCTCTAGTCCCAAGCATGTAATGTCAGAGATTCAGGAGACTGAGGAAGGAGGGTTGCCAATTTGAGGCCAACCTAGGTAACTTAGCAAGACCCTGTCTCAAAATGAAAAAATAGAAAGGAGTGGGTGTGTAACTCAGTGATAAACTGAACATGAGTTCAGTCCCCGTACTGTCCCCAAAACCCCTTCCTTTGGCCTTCTGTCCCAATTCAGCTTTTGTCCAATTCTTAGTTCCCTCCATCCCTTCTTCAACCCACACTAACCTCTAACATCTATCACACCCATATTACAACCCTTACCAAGGATTTTCAACCACACCAAACTTGATGGTCAAAACTTCACCCTCATTCCACCTGCCCTCTTGCTCCATTTTGACCCAGCTGCCCACACTCATCTCCCCATATCACTTTCCCTCTCAGCATCTATGACTCCTCATCCCTAGTTTTCCAATCCCAACTCACTTTATTTCTTCTATGTCCAGCTGCTAATTATTGAAGCCTATGACTAGGTCTTCAGCTCTGTTTGCCAGCTCCCCTCACACCCATTCCCCATCCCACCATAGCTCTATGCTGGGACATGATTTTAAATGTTACCTATTCACTGCTGAAAACCGTATTTTTATTTCCAACCCTGATTTCTCCCCTGAGCTTTGGCCCCATAAATATAATTCTTTTAACTAAAATCTACCTTTAGGTGTCAAAGGTAATATATCCAAAAAGGAACACCAAATTTTCCCTTAATCATTTCTACATCTTGATGATATGCATGGGAGGAGGGGGGAGATGTAAGAATATCAGTCATTTTGCAAAAGTTCCTTTAAAATGTTTAGTTTCTATGAATCAGTCAGAGAACATATTACAAGCTGAGTACTGAAGATGGATTTAATAGGGCCTCCACCATCAAGAAGCTCAATATCATAGTATAAAGCAATAGCTTTAATATCCACCACTGTCCTTGACATGTGCTGCTTACCAGTTATCCAAACTTGAGAATTTAACTTCTTGTCCACAGTTTCCTCATCTGTCACATGAAGATAATAATAAAACTCATACTATTCCTATTTGGTTATTATAAGAATCAAAGTAATCTATGTAAAAACGAAGATTACAGAGCCTAGCATGTAGAAACACACTCCATAAATGTTAACTTTTGAACAAGTGCTGAAAATCATATGTTTTTTTGTCACCTGAAGCCTGGAAGAGGAGACAGACATATAAAGAAAGATAAGAAAATAAGCAATACACTTAGAGTGATATATAAAATGAGTTCCAAAAGAAAATGTTTCCCAACAAAAAGTCCAAAACAAGAAATTGTCACATAGATATCAAATGCATAAGATGTATTTTTCTCTATCTTCTGTTACTCCTTTTAACTTCCTTTGTCTTTGCCCATGGGTCATCTCTTTCCTCTCAAGGATTCTTCCTTAGAAGAGGACACTCCACACTCAAAGGCACATTCATTCTTCCTTCCTCCTGCATACAAAGGATGTGTTGGATTGAAACCCAAGCCAGGGCCCTGAAAGTGCTCAAAGACCAATTATGGAAAGATGTAAATGAAATGCTTTTCAAGCACTCTGATTTCCAGACTGTGGGGATTATTCCTCCTTTCTGGGTACAGGAACTGAGTGTTTAGAAGTATCTTCTAAAGAACTTTTAGAAGTTCTTTCATGGAGGAACTTTGGATTGTGTAGAGGAAAATGGGGTGGGAGAAGGTGGGGGAAGGAAAGATACTAGACTGAGACAGACAGTATTACCCTATGTATATGTATGATCACATGAATGGTGTGAATCTACATCGTGTACAACCATAGAAATGAAAAGTTATACACCATTTGTGTACAATGAATTGAAATGCAGCCTGTAAAAATAAAAATTTGAAAAAAGAAGTATGTTTTTCCTTGAGAAACATTAAAGGCAATGATAGCAAGCAAAGTTATTGTGCAGAGCAATAACTACTCCTTGAGTCATTTGCTATCAGTTTTTTTCAGTCTTGGTTGAGAAAAGTCAGTGATGTCATCAGCTCTGAAATTTCTTTCAGAAGATCTCATGGACCAAGCTCATCATCCTGCCCTAGGTTTTTCAAAGATTCCTCCTAATTCTTGTATGACCAGAGTTTAATATATTCTACTATTAAGTCATTTCTATAGCATTCTTCTCACATTCAAGATTTTTGTGAATGGCATAGTTTACCTCACATTACATAGTATACACGTCAATACTTTTTAAAATTAATCTTTGCATTCACTATATTATTGAAAAAATGAACTTATCAAATTTCACATCAGATACTGAGGTACATATTAAAGAGTGCTATTTCCAGGTTATAGACAAAGAAACAGAGACTTGGGGCCATTACTAAATTCATAACAGGGCAGGAATGGGGTAATGGAAGCTGAATAAGACTCTTGCTCCTTTTGGTTTTCCTACAGGCCTTATTTAACCATGTAGTTTAATCAGCATTCAGAGGTGTCTCCTGAGTATGCCTGCCTTGTTCTTGAGAAAAGTCTTTAAAGCCCAGCACTGTGGCACATGCCTGTAATCCCAGAGGCTCAGGAGGCTGAGACAGGAGGATTGCGAGTTCAAAGCCAACCTCAGCAACAGCGAGGTGCTAAGCAACAACAGCGAGGTGCTAAGCAACTCAGTGAGACCTTGTCTCTAAATAAAATAAATACAAAATGGGACTGACTGGGGATGTGGCTCAGTGGTTTAATGCCCCTAAATTCAATCCCCAGTAGCTCCCCCCTCAAAAAGAGAGTCTTTAAAGGACTTACTTACCTATTTGCCTGTGTCCATTCTCTCAGCTGTCTTAAAGCAAAGAAACCCCTCTGTGTACCCTCCCTTGCTATTTTTATGAGGACTTTACCATCTTATTTAGATTCTATAAATAATCAATTTTTGTTTTCAAAAACAAAGAGGAGGATTTTATTTTTCCATATGATAGAAATCCACACAAGGTCAACAGCATTATCATACTGTGATGCTCCCTTAAGCCCACCCTTGACAGAGCACAGGAAGGACAGTTTCTGTCACGAACTTTCAAGACCTGGGAGGGAAGCATCACACACCTTCTTTTACAGATGGAGAAACAGACTCAGAGAGGTTAAGGTGCCTAAGCTCACACAGCTGATGTGTGGCAGTGCTGAATTATAGTCTCATCTATTCATTGTCCATCTTATTTGCCCTTTATCACTAGGATAAGCAAAACTTCTCTCCAGAAGTTCTATAATCTCTTCAGACATCTCTTCAAATGTTCTATAATCTAACCCAATGTCCAGATCCTCTGTGCTCCAATTTGACCCTTGGACCAGCCTCAGAAACCCATCTACTCCACCTGAGAAACAAAGGCATACCAAGTGTTATTCCAGAGTTGGGTCAGATTTCTGACTTTTGTGGCTCTAGATCTTTCTCCATCAAGGATGAACCAGGGTCAGATCAAACCTTGAAAAACAAGGCAGAACTCTTAGTCAAGACCAAAAGCAAAGTGGCCTCAGAAAATGGGAATGAGGGAAGAAGAGGACCTGGGGCCAGAAGACCAAGTACTGCTCCCAAGTTCCTCATCTTCTAGCAGTTGGACACGAGTTGCCTCACTTTCCTGAGTCCCAGCGTCTTAATCTGAAAAATGGAGATAGCATTGCCAGCAGCCAAGCCAGGGAACCTGCCTGAATTCCATGTGGCCACATTCAGTCACCCACCCACACAACAATGAAAAAGGGGGAAATGAATTTTAAGCAGTCTGATCAAACAGGGGAGAAGGAAGGAACCATTCTGTTAGCACCAGCCAAGCACGGGAAACTGCCTGGATCCCATCTAGCTAGAAAAAGGACATAGTTTGCCTTTTTCTAATGTAGATGGATGGCCAAATTCAGTCAGCCAGTTTCCCTGGCTCAACTGCCAATAACAACAGTTGAAATTTCTGACTTTCCAAGAGCATTATCATAATGATGAAAAGAAACAATGGAAACAACCCAAGTGATTCTCAACAGAAAAGTGAATAAACAAAGTATGACATATCTGTACAACAGAATATTACTCAGAAACAAAAAGGGAACAAATTACTGATACATGAGACTAGACAGAAGAATTTTGAAAGCATTATACTAAGGAAAACAGGACAGATGAAGACTGCAGAACTCCATTTATATGAAGTTCTACAGCAAGAAAAGCAAACCTGTGGTGATAGAAATCAGGACAATGGGTTTCATGAGATGGAAGTAAGGAGTTGATTGAGAAAGGACATAAGGAAACTGTCTGGGGTGATTCTATATCTTGACAGAAGTGTGTACATTCATTCAGACTTAAGGAATTACAGTTAAACTCTGTATATTTCACCATATGAAAACTGTACCTCAATAAAAGAAGATAATGAAATTTGAAAACTTTTGTAAACAGACATGCTCTACACAACTGTAAAATGCCACAGCTGCTTCCTGAAATATTAGTCCTCTTGATATCACTGGTTGGTCAGAAAACCTCAAAAGAGTGGCTTGTGGTGGCTCAGAAAGATGCACTTAATTGTAGTCGCTGTCTTTTATTACAGAGCTCATGGTTAGATCTGAATATAGGGATTTCTGAGAAAAGCAAAGAGCACACAAATAAAGAAATACTAAGTTTAGAAATAATGAGTCATATTCTAATAGCAAAGTGGCATATGGACCATTCCACAGCATATACACTTCCTCTAAATCAGACTCCCTCAATTGGAAAGGGAAGTTGCTATTTAAAATTTAGTTCAAGAAAAGTAAGTAGCAATAAAAAGAATAATAGCCATTTGTATTGGATACACCAAATTCTTCCAAATGTTCTTCTCTCTGCTCACAAAAGCCCTATAAAACAGACAGGATTATTTCCATTTCAAAGATAAGAAAACAAGGCTCAGGAGTGGCTAAGTTACTTGTAGTAAGATACATACCAGGAATTCAAAACTCTGTGTGTGTGACTTCATAGCTTCTGGGTAAAATTACCCCCTTAGAGTTCCAATTAGTTACCTACACAGTAGTATGTAATTTAATCTCATTACAGAATAATTATTAATAGTACTATCTAATATTTACTGAGCCCTTATCAACTGTCAGTTAACATGCATTCATTCATTAAGAGGTAGACATTATCACCAGCCTGAATCTACAAACAAGAAACTAAAAGGTGTAAAGGAACTTTCCCAAGGTCATACACATCACCCAGCAGAGCCTGGATTTGAAGGCCAAACAACCATTACAACCGTTGTGTCACTGAACGGGGTCTGAGGAGGTTCCCAGGAGACAGAAGGGACCCCAGCTCAGCCATGGCATGTTCTTGACCTACACCACAGAAAGGAATACCAGGATACATTAAAAAGGCACAAGTAGAGATTCATTCAGAAAAGCAAACAAAAGAATAGGGCACTCAAAGGGAGAGGGAGTCCGGGTCCTGGAGAGTGAGTGAGCTGTGCTTTGGGAGTCCCTTTTCTTTCAAAAGAAAGTTTGTTAAATGATGGACATGAAGAAGCACTGGATGGCATCAGCCTAATGAGAGCAAGCCTTTTGATCACAGAGCACAGAGTAGGCCACAGTGGTCTAGTGCTTCTCAGAATCTTCAGGCTGATGTTTTTTAGTTAATGGGCAGCTCTTAACTGTACCCATATCATAGGTAGCACTCTCTCTCAAGGTTCTTTTAATTAGTCTAAAAATATGTTTTGGAAGCAAACAAGGTATATAGGTATGAATTAACTGGATTTGCAGTACTCTAAGATTTATTGGACCTTTTAAGAATTTAGGCCTGGAGGAAAACAGGGGTAGAGAAGGTAAGGGCATTCATGGAGTTTTTAGACTTAAAGATAAGTCCCTCTTTCCTTCCAGTTGTCTCCTTTCTATTCATCCTACTGTCCTCTACCCCTACCTGAGTTATACTGTACTAGGTGGCTTACCTCTGAGAAACCCAAAATGCAAAGCATGGTACAACAGGATTAGTCTTTCTTCCAGAAAAGAGTAGAAACATTTTTCATATTTCCTAGGAAAGCTCTGTAACAGAGGCTGGTCCTAAACTGTAAAATGGCACATATCTTCTGGGCACAGTGGCACACAACTGTAATCTCAGTGACTTGAGTGGCTAAGGCAGGAGGATCACAAATTTAAAACCACCTTTGACAACATAACAAGACCCTGGTCTCCAAATTTTACAAAATAAATAATTAAATAAAAAGGTTGGGGATGTAGTTCAACGGTAAAGCACTTCAGGGTTCTATCCCAGTACTGGAAAAAAGAAAAGAAACCCCACATCTTCTTTTACTTCTCACTCCTAAAAGCAGTAGGAACTACACTATAACTATAGTATACATAACAATAACAGAAATGTACAATCTTTTATTAACAAGTATCTAGAAAGGTCACAAGGTCAGATGGTCCTTGATAATGGACCATCTCTTAAAAATTTCATGCATCTAGTCCAATGGTTCACACCAACACCTCCAAAGGATGTGTCAGATTCCCAAGGTGAGGGTTACTGTGCAGTGATGGAGTAGAAGGAGGAACGTAGGAGAGAGAAGAAAGACTGAGCTTGAAGAAGCATGTGTTTCTGTTACTCCCCATTCTCTTTTTCCTCCTAGAGAAATTACCCATCTAAGACTCACATTTCTATCACAGGGTTCTCAAACTTTTGCATGTGACAGAATCATCTGGAGCAGTGGGATTTCTATCAAGTTCCCAGGTGAAGTTAACACTGCTGGCCTGGAGCCCACATACTGAGAATCACCACCCTATAATATTAGCCCTTCCAAGCCCCACTTAAATACTTCCGACCACAAGGGACAATGAAGTAGAATTAACACTTCTCTAAACCAAACAGAAAGCTACTATTTCATTTACTGACAATGAGGAAATGCTACCAACATAAAGTATAAAAACACTTTTTAATAATAAATTTGAACATGCTACTTATAAAAACAACAGAAATAGCATATTTCACTAAAAACAAAAAGGCAGGCTCTTTTTTTTTTTAAATTTAACTACCAGAAAGCTCAATTCAAAACTGTCCATGTACAATGTTTATGCCTCGACAGAAGAAAACCCCTGCAGACCCAGAGCAAATGTGCAGGTTCTGCATAAATGTTGACAGCCTGAGTCTCAGTTGAGCTCATTTAGCTTAACAAGTCTCTAGCTCCAGTTCACAGTCAGAGCAGAGATCAATAAAAGCTCCATAATGCTTTTCTGTTAGTCTCCAGACTTTCTTTGCACAAGTGATTAAGCCTGAGCAGGGGTCAATAGTGTGGTAGACATAGCCCATGCCTACCTGCTCATTAGAGCTCACTGCAGCTACAGAAGCCAAATGGCACTTTTTAGGGGCTTTTTCTGGGGTGGGTAGGTTTTTCTGGGGTGTTTTAGAGATTCCCCCCTCCATTGGTTAGAAAAACTACCAAAACCTACATGTGAAAAAAGGCCTTAGGAATCTCATGGTTTAACTTCCCATCAGCCTATTTTGAAAGAATCTTTATATTTTTTTTGTCTTGAGATGCAGTCCCACCATGTTGCCTAGGCTGGTCTCAGTCTCAAACTTGTATGTTACTGACAGCAAAGATAGGGCAAAGATTCCCTGGATCTCTGCATAAGAAATAAATGAACTATGTAAAATGGGAAATAAAGTGAATTAATACAGTTTGATCAAACTGGGGAGATGCAGTTAGATTGTTTCTCTGCAGGTCCTGCAGAAGAAAACAAAGCCAGGAGATACACATATGTAGATTTAGCCAGGCTGTGCCAGCCAGAGAACACATTAGTTTTCAGTTTCCTTGGTAGGGGCCAGAGGGTTGTTTTATAGTTTCCATTCTCAGCATGAGAAAGTTCAGGAGCTAAACTATTCGAGTTTTTCTTTTTTTTTTTATTTCAGAGGGACTGTGTTTCATGAGAGCTCAAATGATCCTCCCATCTCAGTCTCCCAAGTAGCTGGTACTACAGGCTTGCACCACCATGCTGGACTCTTTTCTACAACGTTTTAGGAGATGTAAATATGACAGTCTTCAAGATGGAAATGAAGACAGAGATCTTCAGGACTTCCCTGTGAGAGAAACCTTACTTGGCTCTCTGACCTACTCCTTATGGAACATGATTGTTGTTTCAAATAAATCCTTTAAAACTACCGTAACTACAACAGTCAAGGGAGTCAAGACAGCTCAACTAAATAACTGACCACCACAAAAATAAAAGAAATTAACCTGTGTTTGTTGTCACTGTATGTCAGAGCAGGCACAGTTGGACATGAGTACTCAATAAATGCTTCTTGGATAAATTAATCATCAGACTAGCATGGATATTCGCAGCTGTAATAATATATTTATAATTTATCCTAAATGTTGTGTTCTATTGCTGAGAGTTCCAAGAGGCTTCAAAGATACATGTTTTAGCTTGAGACCAAAAGGAACAGTGTTTTATACCTAAAATGCTTGCTAGTGACACCAAGGAAACACTTCAAAATAGAAAAAAAAAGTGTGTTAAATGGTAGGTGCAAATATGTAACATTATCAGTGTTGTAAAATTTTTTGAATTTTTAATTTTAGTTAAATCTTAGCAAAGTTGGGTTTTTTAATTTATTATTTACTTATTTCTACAGTGCTGGAGATTGAACCCAGGGCCTTGTGCATACTAGGCAAGAACTGTACCACGAAGCTACATCCCAACAACCTCCAAAATCTCTCTTTATATGAATATGAAAGCTATTCAAAAAGAAAATTGGAACCTTAATTAAATCATTTAAGCCTAGATTGTCATTTTACCACTTTTTAAAAACAACTCATTATCAACTTTACTATTATTTACTAATCATCGCTGAGCACCTACTCTGTACAAGGCAATGGGAAAGATTCTTCTATAAACATCACCTGAATCATGGCATCAGTAGGTGCTATATCTGGGTAATCCAAACGGATATTATTTTTTAAAAAATAACCCAATCAGGTAACAATTTTTTTTTAATACTGAGGATGTGAATCCCAGGACACTCTACTACTGAGCTATATCCCCAGTCCTTTTTATTTATTATTTTGAGACAGGGTTTACTTAAATTGTTCAGTCTAACCTCAAATATGTGATTTTCATACCTCAACCTCCCAAGTAGCTGGTATTAAAGGCATGCACCAGCACACTTGCCCAATCAGATAACTTCAGTGTTAAACTTAAATTAAGAAACACAACAGTTGTAAAGTTGAAAAGTAAATTTCTAACCCCTAGCACAAGTCTCCCTACATTTGTTAAATGGCAAGAAATGGAGAAAACGAACATTGACTTCAGTAGATGAGAGTAAGAAGGATAATTCCCAGTCTAGTTAGGAATATCATGTGATGTAACTAGGGCACTGGACATGGGTCATTTCCTTATCAATGAAAGTCAACTAAAAGATGGCAAGTAATGGTTTGGAAGACCTCAGAGAGGCTGAAGACTATCATTCCATTCTTCACAAGAGGCCAGGAAGTCTAAAACTTCTCAGAGTATAAAATGGCTTAAATACAAACATAAGGCTTACCAGAATGACTGAAAAGCAAGTGCCACCTGATCATACTTGCCATTAAATCCTCTTTCCAGCCTCTCATTTTCTATGCTGTATCTCTCCCTAGCTGAGCCACAGTTTATTCCTCTTTTCATTTTGGAGGGGAAATGTTTGGTTTTTCTCTCTCCAAGTCTTCTATGTTCCCATCCTCATTTCTTTCCCTTTTCCTCCTTCTTTCATCCCTAGTGATCAAAATATAGAAATAAAGTCCTCAATTTTACAGCGCTTATTTGAAAATTTTATGGTTCTCCCTTAAGAATGCCTTATCTTTTCCTATGTGCTTCAGTTTTACTTAAAACTTCAAGGTTTGCCAAGCATGGTGGCAGATTCCTGTAATCCCAGCAACTCTGGAGTCTGAGGCAGGAGGCATCAAGTTTGAGGCCAGCCTGTACAACTTAACCAGAACCTATCTCAAAATAAAAAATAAAAAAAGGACTGGGGATGTAGCTCAGTGGTAAAGCATCCCTGGGTTTGATCCCCAAAGCCCCTAAAAAAACAGATACTAGATGATATAGATAGATAAAAATTAAAACTTCAAGGTTTTATAATTAATAAAATTGTCCTGAAATCTACTATGTCTAATAAAACACATTGTAAGACTCCATAAAAGGTCATTTTAAGATGAACTCATGAAAAGCATGATTTTTTTCAGCCCTGGAGAAAGAATACACACTACAAAAGTGTATGTATCTAGAAATGATTGTCCACCTGTAAAGCCAATCACTTAATTTTTTTAAGAAGACATAATAAAAAAATTCCAGTATAGAAAACTTGGAGCAAATAAAATAAATGTACTATCACTGAGATATTATATTAATTATATTATTTAGCATTCTTAATTATATTGTTTCAGGATAGAGAATGCAAACCTAAAGCAGAACAACAACAACAAAAGCATTTTAAAGAAAAAAACAATTTATCTTAATATAAGGACATTTTTTCAAAGGTAAAGAGAAATTCTATCCCTAATGTTCATTTCAGTTCAAATATTGATCTACCTCTTAATTGCTCCTTCCTTTGCTATTATTGATTTCAAAATCAGAAGGAGGGCTCGCCATTTCTTCCTTGGTTTGTCCCTCAAATGCCTGCAGGGAGTTGAGGCTGACAGAGAGGAAAATGATAGTATTCTCTTGCCTCTGCAGCTTCTAAACTTAGAGACAACCTCAGAGAGCCAAATGCCTCTGAAGGGAGGACACAATGCTGATAAACTGCTGAGTGAAAGTACTTGTCCAGCTTATAAATATCAAAGAACAAAAATTGCGCTCCAAGATTCTTCATAGCTCCTGAGCCACTATCAGGACCTATCATGGGTCCAAATTCAGGATTTGGTTATTTGGGCCTCAAAAATCACATCCTTCATTGCTGAACCCACTAAGGCTCATTCTGGCTCTATTCTCCTAGGATTTGAAAAATCCTTTATCCTCAAAAGGACTTAAGTTTGAGTTTTCACTCTGTCTCTCCAAAGTCCTCTCACAGAGAATCCTAAGTATGCCTTCCACAAAATGTGTTGTATTTAAATAGCCACTGCAGAAAGATAGTTCTTGCCCTCCAAAATTGAAAGCTATAACCTGGAAGTGTTCATCTATTATTCACAATAGTTTGAGGAAAATGCCTTGGTGGCCTATGACTCAAATTGTATCTTGACTTTCCTTGGCAAAGACAATAATCTGATTTTTTTTCTTTCTAAGAAGCTATGAAGCTACTTGAAACTAAGTTGAAAACATAATCCCTTCTCATCTTTATTTAGTTTTCTCCTGAATTAAATTTGGATACTTACTTTGGAAATGCAACTTCATAACAAAAGCCATTCTTCCTACTGTTGCCACTTCTGTAAGAAACTTCTGAATAGAAATTGGAACTACTCTATCTTATCCAAGTAAATTCAGTTATCAGTGTTAGTGGGAGACAAGGACGATGTGAAATAAAACCTAAGTTGAGTCAAGTATTTTACTTCAATTGTCCATGTTACCTCCTAACTTTACTAGTGCTGCTGCTGGCAAATTAAAAAGCAAAAACAAAACAAATACACAACTTATATATGATTACCATTCATTAGCTGGGTGACTTCCTAACTAAGCAACTTGATCATTCCAACCTCAAATTCAGAATTCAAACTTGTACTCCCAAAAACTTAAAAATTTCATGGACCTTTAGAATGCTTTGAATATAGAAGAACCACAGATGTTAGTTATATCCACATGTGCCTAGGGACTATTTATTTCATGGCCCCCATTACTTAATGATGAAGTCCACTCTCAATTGATTAACACAATGAATATGTGGTAAAGAGCACTTCAGCTCACATCTTCACCTCAAGTTCTTTTATTTCAGAAATCCTGTATCTTATTTCAGAAACCTTCTGTCCCTCTACCTGCTTTTTCCTACAGACTAGAAACTATTGTCTATAATCCCAGCTACTTGGCAGGCAGAGGCAGGACGATGGCAAGTTTGAGGCCAGCCTGGGCAACTTAGTGAGATTCCTGTCTCAGATTAAAAATATAAATAGGACTGGGAACATATCTCAATGTATCTCAGCAATAAAGCATTCCTGGGCACAGACCCCAATACACCAAAAAAAAAAAAAAAAAAAAAAGAGTCACAGGTTTTACCTTGCCTTTCTTGGGCAGTACTTTCTGGAGTATAAGGTTATTTAGTTTTTGTTTTGTTTTGTTTTGTTTTGTTTTTTGCAGTGCTGGGGATTGAACCCAGGGCCTGTGCTTACAAGGCAAGCACTCTACAAACTGAGCTATATACCCAACCCCAGTTATTTAGTTTTTAATCATTTTTATTTGAAAACTTTCTTCTTCTTAGTTCTAGTTAACTATCATCATTCGCCTAGTTCAGACCTGAAAGGCGTTAGCCACAGTGGTTCTCTCTAGGCCACAATGGCTAATTCCCTTGATACCAAGCATCTCTCCTACTGCTCCTCCTGTTTCAAGAAATTCTCAGTAGACTTCCTTTCCCCTTATTAATGAGAGTTTTGTGTGTGTAGTCAGTTATATCTAGCCAATGTGACACGCTACTCTTGGTCCACCTGGTTGCCCCACCTTGACAATGCCTTTCTGGTTAGTAAGTGTTTTCAGTCAATGCTAGACACTGACACTTTACTTTCCTGTCAATCATGGTAATTATACCTGTTTCATCTTCTCCTTAGATTCTTATCAAGTGCTCAATCAGATGCTTAACTGGACTCTGAGTTCTAAAGCCTGAGCAGAGACAACATTCTAGTAGGTATAAACTCATTAAAGAAAACCCTACTTTTGAAATGCAAATGGAAAAAAGGGTCTACAATAGATGCTACCTCTTGGGAGTCAGACCTTGATTCTCATTAAGTAGAGACTCTTGTAGCTTCACATCAATGTCACTGAAGTGTGGTATGGAGATAACTCTAGGTCTCCATTCCAAACACTTTTTTAATTTAGAAGTTCAAGAAAGAAATATTCTTCTGAGTTAAACCCTTCTTTGAGCTCTAAAGGATATGGATGATAGGACAATATACATTTTTAATGTAATTCAATAAAAATCACTTATTCCACCCTGTTTTCCTCTTGATTTTTTTCCATGTCCTTCTGGGCTTAAAAGCTTTTAGAATTATTACGTTCCTGGGGGGAAATCTTGAATTGTCTATTTTTTTTTTATTTGACTTTGAATGCTGTTGGCCATGTAAATTAACCATCTTGGCCTTAATATATTACCCATCAATAAACTTTCTTATTAAATGGAATTAGTGTTTATTCTTTTTTCTTAATCATATGCCATCATTTAAAGGAAATGAAGCTGAGGGCAGTGGGTCCACCTATACCAGTGACTCAGGAGGCCAAGGCAGGAAGTTGCAAGTTCAAGGCCAGCCTGTCAACCTAGGGACGCCCTATTTCAAAATAAAAAATGAAAAGGACTGGGGATGTAGCTCAGTGGTAAAACGCCCTTGGATTCAATCCCTAGTACTTAAAAAAAAAAAAAAAAAAAGAAATGATACTGTGCACTTTCTGTAGATACGTAAGATAATTTTTCAGTTCACTTCAACAGGCACAGAGATTGCCAACCACAAGTCAAGATACTAAGTGAGATACTGGTACTGACATAGATAGGAGGGATACAGGGTTGACCTGGATATTGCTAAACTTTGTTCACATTTGGGGCTTAAAACAAAAGTTTACAAAACAAGTTCAAGACTTTCACACTAAAACTGCAAAACTCTGTTTAAAAAAAAAAAAACTTAAAAAATGTTCAAGGATCAGAACAGCTCATATTGTTTAGATAGCATACTCCCCAAATTAATCTATAGATTCAATCTGTAGAAAAGGATACCAGAACTTATCAAGATTCCGACTGCCTTTTTCACAAAAACTGAAAAAATCAATTGTAAAATTCACATGAAAATGCCAAGGATCAAGGATAGCTAAAGCAATCCTAAATGACAAGATCAAAATTGGAGGAGCAACACTTCCCAATTCCAAAATGCATCACATTAAAACTACAATAATTAAAACAGTATGGCACCATGTTTATATCAGCACAATTTAAAATAGCCAAACTATGGAACCAGCGGAGGTGTCCATCAATAGATGAACAGATGAAGAAAATGTGGTATGTATACATAATGGAGTTTTATTCAGCCATAAAAATAATGAAATTATGGCATTTGCAGGAAAATGGATGGAACTAGAGACCATCATGTTAAGTAAAATGAATCAAACTTAGAAGGATATAAGGATTATGTTTTCTCTCATATGAGGAAGTTAGAGAGGGACAGCAAAGGTTGGGGTGGATATCCTAAAAATCAAATGGAGATCAGTAGAGAAAAAGGACTCAGGGATGGAAGGTGGTGAGGGAGAGAGAAAATGCTGGGGAGTGATATTGGCCAAATTATATTGTTATATTGTGTTCACATATGAATATGTAACAACAAATCCCATCATTATTTACAACTATAATGCACCAATTAAAAATGGGGGGAAAAAAAGCAGTTTGGCACTGGCATAAAGCAAGGTCTGTAGACCAACTGAATGGAATTGAATGTACAGAAATAACCCTTCACATTTATGGTCAACAGACTTTTGGTAAAGGTACTAAGACAATTCAACAGAGAAAGAAATCGTGTTTGGACAACATGCAAAAGAATAAATTTAGATACATACAAAAATTGACTTAAAATGTACCACATTCCTAAACGTAAGAACTAAATGTCTAAAACTCCTAGAAGAAAGGATAGAAGTAAATCTTTGTAAACTTCAGTTAGAGACCAAAGAAAAAAGAAATAAATTAGACTTTATCAAATTTAACAACTTACAATGGTGAAGCACACTTCTGGAATCACAGCTGCACAGGAAACCAAGACAAGAAGTGCAAGTCTGAGGACAGTCTGGGCAACTTAGCAAGACTCTGTCTTAAAATTAACAAGTAAAAAAGAGTGGGGTATAGCTTAGTGGTAAAGCACCCCTGGGTTCAATCCCTAGTACTCCAAAAAAATAAAAAGAAAGAAAGAAAGAAATGAACAACTTGTGTGCTTCAAATGATAATATCAAAAAAGTGATCAGACAGCCCACAAGATGGGAAAAAAAATCTTTGCAAATTATGTGTCTGACAAGGAACTGTATCCAGAATACTTAGAATATGTAAAAAAATTCTTACAAGTCAACAACAAAAAGACAAATAAATCAATTTAAAAATAGGCAAATAATTTGAATAGACATTTCTCCAAACATGCACAAATGACAAATACACACATAAAAAGATGTACAATATAATTATTCATTAGGAAAAAACAAACCAAAACCACAATCAGACACCACTTCACACTCACCAGAATGATTAAAATCATAAAAAGAAACAATAACAAGTGTTACAAGCAATAAAAAGTGTTGGCAAGGATGTGGGGGAAAAGGTACACTCATGCATTGCTGGTGGTGTTGCAAATTAATGCAGCCACTCTGGAAAGTTGTGTGGAGATTCCTTAGAAAACTTGGAATGGAACCACCATTTGACCCAGCTATCCCATTCCTTGGCCTATACCCAAAGGACTTAAAATCAGCATACTGTAGTGATGCAGCCACATCAATGTTCATAGCTGCTCAATTCACAATAGCTAGATTGTGGAACCAACCTAGATGCCCTTCAATAGATGAATGGATAAAGAAACTGTGGTATATATACATAATGGAATATTACTCAGCCATAAAGAAGAATAAAATTATGGTGTTTGCAGGTAAATGGATGGAGTTGGAGAATATCATTCTGAGTGAGATAAGCCAATCCCAAAACACCAAAGGCCGAATGATCTCTCTGATAAGTGGATGATGATACATAATGTGGGATGGAAGGGAGGCAAGAATGGAGGAAAGATGGATTGCATAGAGGAAAAAGAGGGATGGGGACAGGGTGAGGGGAAGGAAAAAGAATGAGACAAACATCATTACCCTATGAACATGTATGATTACACAAATAGTGTGACTCTACTTCATGTACAACCAGAGAAACAACAGCTCTTTTCTATTTGTTACAATGAATCAAAATAAATTAAATTAAACAATGGAAAAAAATAACAAGTGTTAGCCAAGATGTGAAGAAATTAAAATTTCTTATGTTATTTGTGAGAATGTAAAATAGTGCAACCATCTTGGAAAATTGTTTGGGAGTACCTCAAAATATTAGAGATTTATCATATGACCCAGCAATTCATTCCTAGGTATATACCTAAGAGAAATGAAAACATGTCCACACAAAATCTTGAACATAAATGTTCATAGCAGCATTGTTCTTAATAGCTCCCAAATAGAAACAATCAAACGCCCATCAACTGATGAAATGGATAAACAAGATGTAGTACAGCCATGTAGTAGAATATTATTCAGCAACATAAAAGAAGGAAGTTTGGATACACACTGTGATGTGAATGAACCTCACAAATGTTAAGCGAAAGAAATCATTCACAAAAGGTCACATATTGAATGCTTCTATTTATATGAAATGTCCAGAATAGACAAATCCTTACAAACAAAAGATTCATGGTTGCCTAGGGTCAGGAGTGGGTTTAGAGGAATGGGACATGACTGCTAAGAAGCATGGGTTTCCTTCTGGGTTGTGAAAATGGTGTGGAATTAAGTAGTGATGATGGTTAGAATTCTGAGAACTTGCTTAAAACCACTAAGCTGCACCTTATAAAAGAGTGAATTGTATATTTTAGTTATATGTCAGTAACACTTTTAAGAGTATAATAGATAGTAGAGTATGACAGCCATTTACAAAATTTAAAAATGGAAATTAGTATTGACTCTTGGTTGCTGGTTGTGATGAGATTTTGTTTTAGTTTACACAGGTAAGGGCATGTTGTGACCTGTCTGATTTTTAAAAGTCTAGTCCTGCTGGGAAGAACTTCTCAGGTAATTATGTGTCTGTGAGCTGCTGCACAAAATTCCCCTGATGCCTCCCACGCATCTGTTATGTAAATTTAAAACATAGGTCATTAGATCAGAAATTGAAGACTGGGACAGAACTACCTAAAAAGGACCATGGCTATATTTCCCATTGCCAATGTGTGTCCATGAACTTCTTTTTCTGTTGTTTAATCTTGACATCTAAATTGTCTTGTGGCCTTGTTTTGCTATTCCTTATTTTCACTCTGTATTTGCTCTTTTCATCCTTAATGGCAACCCTGATGTGAAAGCTTAATCTGACAGGAATTAAAGTAATGCCTTTACAATGAATGCCAAATTCTCCACTGAAAAAATGTCATGACACTACAATAGCTATGAATTTTCATAGTACATAAGAGTGAGAGAAAGATGTTTTGTTGAAGAAGAGTGACAACTCTTTCAGTGGGAGTGGGAGACAGCGCGGCTGGGTTCCCTCCTTTCTTGTTTCACAGCCATTCATTACAGTGGAAGAGTCTTAAACCAACTGATGAAGGATAAGAAACTAGTCAGGGAAGTTGGTTGCTAAATCAAAAGCCTTCCAAGAAGCAATAAGTCACTTAGCAAAGCACAGGCGAAGTAGATTTGTTCTGGGTAGAGAACAGATTACATGCCCAAACCTAAAGTAAAATGGTTGGATTATTCAAAATTTTGAGTATTTTAGACCAAATCTATATATCAGATTTTGAGAGTGCTGTTATTATCATTAATCTCTTCTGGAGTCTGTCTCTTTCTCTCTCTCTCTCTCTCTAAATAGGAATTTCTTTTTTAAATTTATTTTATTATTATTATTATTGTTATTTTGATTCATTGTACACAAATGGGGTACAACTTTCATTTCTCTGGTTGTACACAAAGTAGAGTCACACCATTTGTGTAATCTTACATGCACATAGGGTAAGGATGTTTGTCTCATTCTATTATCTTTCTGTCCCCCCACCCCCCCACCCCTCATTTTCTCTACACAATCCATCCTTCCTCCATTCTTGCCTTACCCCTCCACCCCTATTATGTGTCATCATCCACTTATCAGAGAAATCATTCAGCCGTTGATTTGGTGGATTTGGCTTATTTTGCTTAGCATGATAGTCTCCAACTCCATCCATTTACCTGCAAATGCCATTTTATTCTTCCTTATGGCTGAATAATAGTCCATGTGTATATACACCACAGTTTCGTTATCCATTCATCTCTTGAAGGGCATCTAAGTTGGTTCCACAATCTAGCTATTGTGAATTGAGTTGCTATAAACATTGATGTGGTTGTGTCACTGTAGTATGCTGATTTTAAGTCCTTTTGGGTATAGGCCAAGGAGTGGGATAGCTCTCTGGGTCAAATGGTGGTTCCATTCAAAGTTTTCTAAGGTATCTCCATACTGCTTTCCAGAGTGGCTGCACCAATTTGCAACCCCACCAGCAATATATAAGTGTACCTCTTTCCCCACATCCTCACCAACACCTATTGTTGCTTATATTCTTGATAATAGACATTCTAATTGGGGTGAGATGAAATGTGAGGGTAGTTTTGATTTGCATTTCTCTTATTACTAGAGATGTTGAACATTTTTTCATAAATCTGTTGATTGCTTGTAGATCTTCTTCTGTGAAGTGCCTGCTCATTTCCTTAGCCCATTTATTGATTGAGTTATTTATATTCTTGGTGTAAGGTTTTTTGAGTTCTTTAAAAATTCTGGAGATTAGTGCTCTATCTGAAGGAATTTCTTTTTCTTTAAGTTAATTTCTACTTTAAAAACCTAAAAATTCATGTTTTGTTTTGTTTTTTAAATCAACTTTTGTTTTAGGAAAGTCTTTTTAAAGATGAAGTACGATGTTCTGCTTCTGAACGTGTAATACTCAAAGAGGTTTCTTCTTGGTCTAGAACAATGGGTTTCCTAAAAAATGGTTCACAGAAAGCACAAGGAGGGGGATATGTTTTCCATTTTACAGAAAACAGAATAGTTCACTTATTCTGCAAAAACAAGATAAATATAAGATTGAGATGAGTTCCTTTATATGATAGATGTATCCCAGTAATTTATTCAAAATCCTGGGTAACCATGATATGCTTCATGTTTTGCAGGTATCTGGAACAACTTCTAACCCCAGGTAACCAGCACATTTACTGACACATTACTGGACAGAAAAGTGTATCATGATGTTTATCAACAGATGGATAGATAAGCAAAATGAGGAATGCACATATAATGGAATATTATTCAGCCTTAGGATATGCTACAACATGGATGGACTTAGAGGATATTTTGCTCAGTGAATTAAGACAGCCCCCCAAAACAAATACTGTGTAATTACACTAATATGGGGCAGAGTTGTCAAAATCAAAGAAACAAAAAGTAGGATGGTGGTTGCGGCAGGGAGGTAGGAAGAGGGATTTATTCTTTAATGGGTACAGAGTTTCAGTTTTACAAATGAAAAGAATTATAGGGATGATAGTAGTGATAGTTGTACATTATAAATATATTTAATACCATTATACTGCATATTTTAAAATGGATAAGATGGTAAATTTTAAATAACATGCATTGTACCACAATAAAAAATGATATCACACAAAAAGTGCACCATTAGCATAAATAATCTGACAAAAGCTTCACTATCAAAATTTTAAAATTTTAAGAAAAAATTAATATTGCATAATTTATAATAGAAATAAATATTTTTAATATTTGCAACCACATGGGAAAGAGTGATAGGATCTTATACAACCATTCAAATGGTGCTGAAATAACAAGGCAAGATGTAAAACTTTATGTAGAGCATGATCTCCTTTATGTAAAAATTAGTATATTTGATCATTAACAATGGTTCTCTCTGGATGCTAAAGTTATAACTCACTTATTTTCTTTTTAAATATTTCTGTTATTTTCTAATTTGATACATTATGTTAACAATCAAAAATAATTTATTTATTTATTTAAATTACTTTGACAATAGAGTCATGGCACTATCTGTTCCAATAAAGAAAAATGATAATTTAGGAGTAAAATGTGTTTTTAACATTTTTTTGTTATTGTCAAGATGGGTATTTTACTCTGAGTATGAAATTCCAAACTACTGAGGAAATGTTCTATGCTGCATTTATTTTCAAGCTTCAACAATTCAACCATATAGATCTAATCAAGAGACCTTTCAGATGATCACATTTATAACACCTCAGTCTCTTATTCTGGTTACTATTACCAATAAGCTCTTTTTTGTCTATGACTGGAAAAGATGGATATTATCAGTCAAGCACTGAGGGATGAATAGAACAAAGTGAAAACTAAAGATATAGCTTAAAATCAGTTGCAAAGCCAGACATATTCAGAATGTGGATTTAAATGAGAATTTCCATGCTGCAATGGAAAATGTTCTTCCACTCTACCTTTGACAGTTTCATTGACTTAACCAAATGCTTTCAAAAGGATTTGGAAGCAGACTTCTCCAGGTCAAAATCCTTTTATTTTCTAAGTTTTTAATCACAAAAGTCATGGTAATCATTACAAATGAATGAATGCTTCATAATACAAATGTAGTCGCTCGGTATATACATAATGTTTTACATAATTCAAATGTGAAGTAATTTGGGTTTTAGCCTCCAAATCATATAACAAGATTGAGCATCCAATAAGAGGTATAATATTTATGTGTGGCTTTGGATACTCTTTCATAGCACATGTGTACTGCAGGTGATTTTAGATTGACTGGCAGGAATATGGACACAACTACATATGTTATAAAGAATCTTGAGTAGGTATGGTAACAGGGGGAATACAAAAAATCAGAAACCAGTGAAATCACCAAAAACCAAAAACTTAGAGAAGTTAACTGGTTGCATCAGTGGTGCATAAACAGTTGGTGACTCTAAAAAGATTAGAAGTTTCTTTAACATATTACAATCTCTTCAAATGCCTTTAGAATTCCACTAAGTGCTATGGAGAATTCTACTCTGAAAGAGTAATGGTATTCGTAAGTCAACACACAAAAAAAAAAAAATGGTACAGATATAGCAAGATTTTAAAGAAAAAGGGAAGGGTTAATTTCCACATCAAGAAGACAAACCAGAAAGAATAAAAGTTGCCTCAAAATTTTGTTCTTACTATTAAATGTCCACACCTATTACTAGTTTTCTTTCTTTCTCTTCTGAAAACAAGACAATAAAAGAGAGTAAGAGTTAGTGAGTAAGGGGAGGTGTTGCTGATATAGTTAAGAGGGGCCTCATTCTTTTCTCTTATTTTGTTGACTTTCCACTGTCTTCTTATCTTGTCTACATAGACACGGCTACTCAAAAATTGCTGTATGTAAAGATAGTTTTAGAGGTTGCTTGATCATTTATGCTGCAGGAAATCTCTTGTTACACTGGTCTTTTTGCTGCTCCTAAGGTCTCTACTGCTAAAATTGTAGTAGTCTTTTAAGGGCAAGAATTGTGCTATTATGATAATCTCTTATGATTGTTAATGATTGATAGAGACAATCATATTTGTCTCTTAATGGAATGCTGCTTTTCCAATTTTAGATAAACTACTACTCTCATTATTAGTGTGATCTTCATTCTAACATTAAATTTTAGAATGTTTGAGGGTTAGGGCTTATATCCAATGAAGGACTTCATCATAAATACATGCATATCTGTGAAACTGGAATCAAAGTGTGGGAGAAAAGTTACTCATGAATAGCCTCATAGGAACTCAAAATATGTGTTAGGTAAAGAAGGCAGGAAGGAGGGAGGAAGGAAGATAAGTAGGTGATGGGGGAGATGAGAAGGAGGAAGACCTGATTTTGTCATCTATCACATTATAATTCAGGGACTGAGTTACTTTTAAAGGGGGGGGGAATCATTCCAAAGCATTCAGGGTTTCTTTCCCTTTATTTTTATGTATTTATATGCAGTGCTGAGAATTTAACCCAGTGCCTCATACATGCTAGGCAAGTGCGCTACCACTAAACTATAACTCCAGCCCAAGTATTCAGTTTTGAAGCTTGAGTTTCTCTGATTGTTAAAGAGTGGCAGGATAGGTGGAAGGTGACTTTAAGGAAGGGAAGGAGGGTGGCGTTCTATTGACAAAATAGGAGAAATGTGAATGGGCAAAAGTTCCCTCAAAAGTTGGTATTTAGGAAAGACAAAATGGGGAAGGGAGAGTGAAGAAGGAGAGAAAGCACTATATATACATAGTAAATGGTGTTTCATCTTCAAATGAACCTTATGAAGTTAATATTTTCCCTTCTTTATTATTGAGCAAACCAAGTAAAGGAGACAGAACTGAGACTTGAATCCAAAGCTGGTTGGCCCCAAAGTCTGCATTCTTTGGGGCTACCATTGACAATCTGGAAGCTTGAGGAAAACTCACATTGCATGCTTGCACTTGGGTCCCCTAGGAGTAAGATCATCCTCAGCAGAAGCTTACAAGACCAATTCATGACCTTAGGTCATTTCGAGTGGATTTTCACATTGACTCCTTTCCCCTTCCTGGAATTCTAAGCTCCCAAGGCATTCCAAACAATCTTCCTGGGCCCTAAGATAGCATTCCCATTCCCTTTTCATAATATCTGTCCCCAAAGTTCAGATTACCTGAGGGAATAGCTCTCTAGTGATTATGACTTTTAAAAGTTTCCTACTACAGTAGCATGTGTCCTTCAGTTATTATTCAACAGCTGCTTTATGATGATGATGATGAAAGACTTGGCTCAAAATGTTCAGTTGATGCAACTATCATTACTTTATATTCTTTTTTTTTATTTTTTATTTTGCTTTATTTATTTATTTATTTTGCTGTGCTGGGGATTGAACTCAGGGTCTTGTGCTTGCGAAGCAAGCGCTCTATCAACTGAGCCATATCCCCAGCCCTCATTACTTTATATTCTAATACTATTATATTCTAAATGATTCCAACAGTTCTTCAAATCTCATTCCCCTCAGCATAAGCTATAATACTGATCATTGGATATCTCACAAGTTCTAGTAACCAGGACCAAGGGAGAATATTTTTCATGGGCAAAAAAAATATCAGTTGAGGGTTATCACTTTTTAAATACCCTTCTTATCTGTGGCTGTACGTCATCTTTCCTTTCTAATGTATGTGTCTTCTTTATTTCTTGATCTTTGCTTGATTGGTTTCTTGGTCTCTTCAGAGAGTAAAGTTTTGTTTTTTTGTTTTTAATTTATCAAGTTGCCTGGATTTATGAATTTTCCTATTTGGTTAATTTCTGCTTTTATCCTTATTTATTAACATAATTCCTTTGCAGTCTTTCCAAAGTCTCTGGTTTCATACATTGTTTTACAATAAATAAATTATAAATAAATATAAGATTTTATGGATTCAGTTTTTCTGAACTGTTCAGTTTCACAATTTCATCATGTAGAAATTTTACTTTTCTTCTTTTTCTAAAGAGTATGTATTCTAATAATATATACAATTATTATGTATTAATCAAAGGGTTTTTAAAATTGTTTAAGGATATAGAAATGTTAACCACCCTGATTTGATTTTACACACTGTATACATGCACCAAATTATCACATGGTAGCCTATAATTTGTAAAATTAAAATATTTTTTAAAAGTATTTGTAATTTCCCATTTGTGGTTTTTTTTTTTTTTGTTTTTTTGTTTTGTTTTGTTTTGTTTTGTTCTTTTGCCTATCATGCAGATTGAACCCAGAGATGCTCTATCACTGAGCTATATCTCAGCTCTTTTAATTTTTGAGTCAGGATTTTTCTAACTTGCCAAAGATGGCCTCAAACTTGTGATCCTCCTACCTCAGCCCCCCAAGTCACTGGGATTACAGGTATGTACCAACCCACCTGGCTGTACTTCCCTTTACTCCATATTTAAAGCATCTTTAAATTTCCAACTGTATTGCAATGAGGGGAAATTGTGTTGTTAATTTATCATTATATTTTGATGAATGCTGTAGTCTGTATGATTCTGCCTTTTAAGTTGTGTTGACCTTTATTTTGTGCCTTAGTATTATGTATGAAAAACAAATAGTATTTATTCTCCATCTGGGGGTGCAAATATAGTCATAAAGTATGCCTATGTGTGCTTAAATCTCATACATGTCACTTAAGATTATGTTGAATGGTCTGAATGCAGTTTCTCCCAGCCTCCAGCTGGAGTAGTTGCAAAACCTATCCATTTCACAAACCTTCGGCAGGAAGATCTACTTCTGATTTGTACATTCCACAAATGTACAATCACACAGTTGGGGGGGTGGTATGTGTCATAATCCAGTGGGGAAACTAGATAATGAATAATAAGATCTAGAAACTAGTATAAATAGTATTGGCCTTACCACAAATGGGCTTGGTGACCGTAGGCAAGTCGTTTTTCAGTGTTTCTATTTCCTCCTCTATCAAATGCCCTCGGTGGTCATATCTGCTCTGCCAACATTCCAAGGTGTGTCAGGGAAGCCAAGAGATAAGGAATGTGACCAACATAGTGATAAATTAAAAAAAAAAAAAAAAAAAAAAAAAAAGAGCAGTGGTTGCTAACATACATAGGAGCTGAAAAAAAATGATAACTATATAAAATGGCTAACCCAGGCTCCAAGCAGGTGCTGTTTCTGTTGGCTCCCTTCCCTGCCCCCAACTTCAGCTCCCTTTGGGGACACCCTCTCTCCTGCATGGAGACACCACCGTCCAATAACGTGAGCCTCCCTCTTCGTAGCACTGACAGCTTGGAACCCGATGAAAGTGTATTCTGAGAACGAGCAAAAACCTGCCAGCAACTCAAATTCGCGCTTCATCACAATCAGCCCTGGCGGAGCATGTGCAATACCTCCTCCTTCGGCAGAGGAGGCTGAATGGCAGATGCTGCCCAAATGCTCATTAATCAAAGGAGACTTTCGCCCCCGGACGCCCCTAGGCCTTGGGTAGAAAGAATCTCGGCCACGGAAATACAGGTTGAGGAGCCTCCAGGTCCTCTGAGCCCGTAAGAAGACGCCGCGAGGGTCAAATTTAAGCATTGCCCTCGGTAGAGAAAATAAAAATCGATGGTGTTCTGGATGCGGGTTTCCAGAGAAGATGCTCCTCCGGGTTTCGCACCCCCTTGAGAAGATAATTGAGCGCCCAGCTAAGCTCAGAGCACGCCAGCCCCAGGAGCCGCGGGAGCTGGCGCCGAGCGTCTCTGCACCACCCCACGGCTCCGGGCCCTCTTTCCCTATTTGCCCTCCTGCCGCAGTCAGGCCCAAATTAATTCTCTGCACTTGTGAGTGAGCACGCACAAGTTCCCCAGGCACGATCCATCCATTTCCCTGGGGAGGTTGGAGGTGGGAGCTTTTCAACCATTAACCTCCCAACCACCTGGGGGAAGGTGGTAGGGTGGAGGGAGTGGAGCGGGAAGAGGCGTTTTGCCAGTTCAAAGGCACCAAAATTAGCTGCCAATTCTAAAAGGGTTCTCTTTCTTCGGTTTTGACAAACGGATGCAATGGGATGCCTACTGCTGCCCGGGCCCGAGTCCTGGGCTCACTTCACAGCCTGATGCTGAGTTTCAGACCACAGTCCAGCTGAACGTATACCCAGGGTTCTTCGCCCTCTTGTAGAAGTCAGCGGACAGCTGGATGCGGGGCGCAGGCTCTTCCCTGAGCCTTTAACGTTGGCTTAGGTTAAAGCCCTAGAGCTCTCACCTTTGCACCTCGCGTTTATCGTCCTCCTCCTCATCCCCGCCTCTTCTCACCCTTCTCCACCACCATCACCACCCCACCACCACCGAAGGACATGCCCCTTTGGTAGTGTCGGGGCTCCCAGACCCAGCGAGGGGGAGGGCGCCTCCCAATCCCCTCCTCCCCATCCCTGCCTCGGCTCGGGGTTTTACTGCAGCAGCCGGAGGTGACAGCGACGCCTTAGCCTCCTCTGTTGCTCCGGAGCCCGGGTTTCCCCCGCATCGGGAAAGCGCCTCCTCCGGAGAGGCTAGTCCCGGGAGAAGTGCGAACGACCTACAGAAAACCAAATTTTAAAATGTAGAAGTCGCTGGGTTGCTTTCCTCCGAGGACGAGCCTAATCTCCCAGGACAGAGAGGCAGCGTATGGGAAGTTGGGACCGTAGAGCAAGGGGGGAGGGGAGTGGTGCAACCGGCATTCTCTTCTGGAAGGAGTCGCTGGGAGCAGTGCAGTTGGACACAAGTTTGCGTAAGAGTGTTTTCCTTTTGTCAATAATTAATCACCGGAATCAGACTGGCAGAATTGGAGTTTTAGCAATAGTGCAGAGGGCGGGGCTGAACACCTAACTCCTGGAGCCTCCCTGGCGCCCCGCGCAGTGGGAAGCTCGCAGCAGCTGGGGAGGAGCCAAAGCATCCAAGCTCACCTAAAGCCGCAGGGAAGTACACCCAACCGGGAGGTAAGCATCTTCCAAAATATCTACTTGAACTGGAAAGTAGCCTTAGTAGGACAGAATATCTGTCTTTATTGCGGGGTTGGGGGGAGCGTAATACTGAGTTTTAATGCAGTTTATCAGTTTATTATTTAACTGCAGTACAGTTTTAAGAATTGAATGGGTTTTTCCACTTGCTTTTTTACTATGTTGGCAACTAAGATGTGTCACTCAACAGAAGCTAAACTTTAATATTAAAACTTTACCAGTCAAAATAAAATTATTTTCGTTATTTATCTTTGCCTAGTTCATTAATAACAATTCAGGGAAATATCTTTGGGATGTGCAGTTTCCTTAAATATTCATCTGTCTAGTATCATGCTCTTATACAGTACTTTTTTTTATTTTTTTATTTTTTTTAATTTTTACCAGTGAGCTACTTTAAGCAATAGGACAAACAAGTCAACTGTCAAAGGGTGAAGAATTTCCAAGAAGGAATGCATTTTAATATTTTCTCATGATTTTCAAGCAGTATGTATTGTCTCAAAGATGCTTAGTAAGCATTTATAAGTAAACAAACTTTAAAGCCCTGGAGGGAAGAAATGGTTAACTTTGCCTGAGGGTGGGAAAAGGCGATGAGACTAGATAGAGAAGGGTTTTAAATATGAGCAACTTTCTAGACTCCTTTCAAAGAAAATGGCATTCAACTGGTTGTCAGTTCATAGATGAGCCCAGTCCATGCTCAAAGAAGGAATTTGAAGAATTGTTAAATGTAGTATTTACATCTTAGTCCCCAAAGTCCAAATATATGCATCAGAAAGTGAGGAAGGTTGTTTTTCTAAAAGACTGGGGTGCAGTAGTTATTTTGAATTGAATAAAAATTAAGAAATGCATGGTATTTTTGCTAGTGAACCTTTAAAATTTATACATAAAACTTGAAGTTTCAATAACTACATTTACAAATCTTAATTTTTCTATGCCTCTGAAGATAACCTTTATGTTCACAACTTCCAACAGCCATGATGACTTTGTACATAACTCATTAGACCACCAACAAACTTTAGTATGAAATTCACTATGATCTTATTATACAAATATTGCTACACAACTATTTAATAACCACAAATTAAGAATGGTTTGTCAAGCCAAATGCATAGACAGTTTAGAACTTCAGTGGACATGAAGCTAAAAGTCAACCAGTCCTCAACTTCCATTGGTTTTTCTAATTAATCCACTGTTTATAAATTGGCAAATATTTTATTAAAAAAGACTGTCCTGTATCTTTCTGTAGCAAATTTTGTCTCTAATATATCAGTTTTATTATCAAGTATACAAGAAGCAGAATAGTCATTTAAAAGTATCCAAATGAGACTCTATCTCCAGAATAGTGGTGTGAAAAGCTATGTGAACCCACTCCTTATAAAATAACCGATAAAAATTGTTTTCGCATTACCCTGAGGGAAAACAGCAAATAAAGAAATAGCCATTCAAGACAGTCTAAAGCATTACAGTAAGACATGAGTTTGTAGCATCTGTAATAGACCCCATTTCCAGCCCATTTCCCCACCCTCCTCCAGCTGGGTTTGATGGTGCTCCACCCTGTCTGCATGGCACTTTACTCTGGGTAGATACAGCCAAGAACACAGGGCTCTCTCACAACCTAGGTCCAATTCTAATGCTGCAGTATATTCCAAGCAGGCCATATGCATCCCCATGAGCAGAAACTTTATTTCAGGCGAGACCAACTAAGAAGTTTGAGACTTTATTCCTCCAACCACCCATCCCACTCTTATGGCAGAAGCCAAAGAACTCAATAACAATTAGGCAAATAACCCATTTTGAAATGGGCAAAGGATTCAAATCAACATTTCCCCAAAGAAGATGTACAAATGACCAATAAATTTATGAAAATGTACTTACTATCATTAGTTGTTAGGGAAATGAAAATCAAAACCACAATGAAATACCACTTTCACACCAAGCAGAATGGTTATAATCAAAAAGACATATAAAAGCAAGTGTTAGAGAAAATGTGGAGAGACTGGGGTTATCCTGGTATATTCAGGGCCAGGGATTCAACCCCTGGTACAGGGGGAAAAAAGGAAAAAGATATAGAGAAAATGGAACTGTCATATATTGCTGGTGGGAATGTAAACTGATGTAGTTTCTGTGGAAGAGAGTTCAGTAGTTCCTCAAAAAGTTGCACATAGAGTTACCAAGTAACATAGCAATTCCTCTCCCAGGCATACATGCAAGAGAACTGAAAAGTTGTATCTATACAAGAACTACTACTATACAAACATTCATAGCAGTATTGTTCACAGTAGGCCAGAAAGTGGAAACATCCCTCACATCCACTGAGCAATGAATAGATAAATGAAATGTGATATGGAATGGATCAATGGAATATTATCCTGCAATAAAAAGGATGTAGTTGATGCATGCTGCAGTGTGGATGAACAGGGAAAAGATTAAGCAAAAGAAGACCACAAACTCAAAATCAAAACTGTGGTTTTGATTTTCATTTCCCTAACAACTAATGATAGTAAGTACATTTTGATAAAATTATGTGAATTATATTTAATTCACATAATATATTCAAACTCAGAAATTTACAGAGAGACTTATTGCTGATGGCTGAAGTGGGAGGTAGGTTTGGGGAAATGGGAAGTGACTACTAAATAGTACAGGGTGTCTTTTAGGGTTGATACAAACGATCTAAAACCTATGGTGATGGTTGTGTAACTGAATGCTGTACTACTAAAAACCATTGAATTATTTTCTTGAAGTTAGGTAAATTATATGGTATGTGAATTATATCTCAACAAAGCAGTTTTAAAAATTATCCAGGTACTAAAAGAAGAAATAAGTTTATAACTTGAAGTTCATAAATCTCCATGTACAACTAGACCAATAGTTTACTTGAGGCTTCCCCCCCAAAGGATCACATTATAATATATTAAATAGTTAAAAGTAGCACAGATGTTAGATAGATATATGATTTGCATATGCTTACACACCTTCCCAAGCTTTCTTCTATTTGGAAATAAGTCATATGTCATTAATTCATTTCTATAGAGAGTTTGCTTGCAATATCATTTCTTTTTGGACTCACCCCTTCATTATATTAATCCAGGACTTGTGAAGCCAGTTGTTCCTCCTGCTTTTAGAAAAGTCTAGTCCTTTATCAGTTCTTCATGTCAATTGTTGAGTTTATTATGGCCCACATTGGGTGAAAGAGAAAGGGACTTACCTTCTATGCGAATGAGCCCGGTTTTGCTTACACACTGGATTGATCCTGAAAGCTGGAGTCAGAAGAGCCAGGGAACATCCACTCTCCTCACAGCACACAGACATGTCTTTGCTGAAAATTATCTGCTGTGATCATGACAATCTCAAATGCAGGGCAAGCTCCTATATAATTAATTTGTTCCTCTTTTTATCCCTTATGTTTTGAGTTTCCACAAGCTTCCCAATCCTGTATTAAAAATTTTGAAATTGGATGACAAAGCTTTGTTCAGAAATGGTAGTATAAAATCAGTGTGTCTCAGAGTCCCATAGGGGTGGTAAGCATGTTTCCAAAATAGTTATGAGTAAACTGAACCAAACTGTGCCCTTAGCTTTAGGGATTCAGTCTACCTGCTTCAGGAAACTTCAAGAGTTTCCCATTCTCACCAGCACAGGCTTATCCTTCTGCATCTATGCTCTGAAAAGTATACCACACTGATGGTACCATAGATTTTGTGAAGTTCATATTTTGTCCAATTAGAATATCTCTATAGAATAAATTTGAATGTCCAATCATTTGTCTATAAATTAAATCCATGTAGGTAAACTTGATTATAATTACTATTTTTAAATATTGCCTTCCTCATGATTAATGATTTATTTATTTAACAGATATTTATTGCATATCTACACTGTACCTGGATAGTTTTAGTCCCTGCGTAAGTAATAAACATAACAGACAAAAGCTCCTCACTTCAAGAAACTTAAATTAGAGCAGGGACTTCAGACATTAATAACAATAATGATACTAAGTGAACATAAGTATATGAGAAAGAAATAAGAACTCTGGAAACAATAAAAGAGAGAAGAGAATGAGGTACAATTTCAAACTGTGGGATTGGGCTAGGAAATAAGACTCTAGAATTATATAATATAAAGATCATGCATAAGCCTGGCCTCTGTGTCTCAGGCCACAAGGATTGCTACCTCCAAATGAACTTCTCTCTTCCACTTGAGAGCTTCAGTTACCCCTTCCCATTGGCTTCAACTGCCAGCATTATTTTTCACCCTAGATATTCCATTGTTTCATTAAGGAAAATATTATGTTATCTCCAAAACATTCCAAGCAGACACAGGGAAGATCTAGCCTAACACCTGCTCTAAAGAATTACAACCTAAATATAAGACTACAACCTAAATATAAGATTACTGTAGCAAATATTCTCACTCAGGGAAATGAGTCTAGGCTTTTCAGTTTCCTTTTGGCCTTTTACTCCAGCTTTTCCATGGATTCTTGGAATCTTTCAGGGGATTGTGTGTAAACAATTAAAATCTGGTTCTCCAAAGCTAACATCTTTTGAAGAGTTAAGGATGAGAGTGAAATTGAGAAGAAAAATATCAGAACCATCCTGGAAAGGAGAAAGGAGAACAAATCTTTCAGAACTACGGAGGGAGCAAAACATCAAATCTCACAAATGGACTCGGGGATGGGGAAGAAAAGCAACTCTCCACTTCCCCAGGTGGCCCAAGTTTCTACTCAAGCACCTGATTTAAAAGGTATCTGAGGAGGTCTTGTTCTAGTAACTATAATGGGTGCAACAGCTTTCCTGGAATACAGTTTTTTAGATAATGGCTTAAAAGAAGCAGGGACTAGATTTTGTAAGTCAAAAGGGAGAATTCTTTTCAAGCCTAAAGGAGAAGTATTTAAGCATATTCAGAGCAAAAATAGAAATAAGTCAAAAGACCCACTGTTCATTCACTTATTCAACAAAATTTAAATAAGCAGCTACGTGCCAGACACTGGGAGAACAAAACAAGAGAAGACTGTATTTCAAAGACCTTTCTTTTTAAAGGTTACATAATATGCCTTTGCTACAAAATAGCTGAAGAACATAGGGATAAAGCTAAGAACTTTCTAATCTGCTCTCATGGTCCTGACACCTCCTTCTTCTATAAGTCCCTTCTATGCCCCAGAGTACCGAGCAATTCTCTGTGGTGGCACTAACTATATGGGGATGCTGGCTTAATTGTCCTTCCTCCTCTAGAGTATGGCCTGAGGACAATGACTTTGTCTGTTCTACTGAAATTTATATCCCTCCATCATCCTTGCTAAATACTTGATTGAATATTTAGATGTCCAGGTATCTGGATCAATAGACAGATGGATGGAGAGATGAAAAGATGAACAGATGGACAATCTGCCAGGTTATGGTCAGAATTCTTTGCAGAGAAAAGCAGTCTGGCAGATTGGTTAACAATGTATGCTCTGCATTTATTATGAAACTTTGGGGTAATTTAAAAATTTCCCAATGCCTCAGTTTCTTTATTGATAAAATAGGTATGGACATGATGCTTCTATTAAGTGAACTGCATGAGGAAATGCCTACAAAGTGCCTAGCAAAGTTCTAGAACATAAATTGCTCAATAACTATCTATACTATTATCAGTATAAAATAACAGCTTCCAGGATGACAATTTGTTATTCAAGTATTGCATCTCAGTTCTTTCAGCTCCATTACAAGATCAAAGGATGTCAGTTAGTAATTCTAAGCTAAAATTATCACGTTGAGTTCAAGATCTATGACAAAATTAAAAGAAATTTGATGAATAAATAAAAGCAGTATATTGAACAAGAAAATTAAAAGGACTAGGAAAAGGAAGAAAGAAAAACTCAAGATAGTATGTCCAAAGCAACTTTTCTGGGGCAATAAAACCCCTATTGCTCTCACACCTAACCGCCCCCCAGCCATAGGTATACAAAGTACCAATTCGTGCTTATGTTCTGGAACATACTTACTGTGCCTCACAGAATGTCATGCCCAATAAGCATCAGTGAATGTTCACTGATGTAGAAGAAAGTAAAGGGAAAACAAATCCTATTTGAAATTGAAACTTATCCAAAACTAAGGGTATTAAATTGCCTTTTTGCTTCTTTTGAAAATATAATCATCTTTTCTGTGAAAGACCTTTAGTCAAAATTATCATATGCCTCTTTATATAGACCCATCTATTACCTTCTAAATGACATGAAGCACTAACCCATGGTCCTATGAAAATCCAGTGCCTTTAATGTTTCCCTCTTCCCTTGTGTTCCTCCCTAACTAAAGGTAATCTGTAAGGAATGTCTTACCAAAAAAAAAAAAAAAAAAGTGTTTTTTGTTTGTTTGCTTGTTTTTGTTTTTAATTACTCAGAATGGAGCCTCTGATGACCCTAGGAGCTCAGGTTGGCAGCAATCACACATGATAGAAAGTGTGTCAGTATCCACAGTGGAACCTGGCACACTCAGCCAGGTCCACAATAAATGGAAGCTCTTCTGATTGACTAGACAGAAACTTCCTTTTGTCTCAAAATTTTCTGTTGTTATCACTAGAACATAACCAGTATGCATCTGTTTAGAGAAAGAAAAAAAAAAGCTTTTTTAACTTTAATAGATTTAAACCTGGCACAGTACACAAATATGTACACATATTCCTTTGGCTGATAATTAGCAACCAAATGAACAATCCAAGTAAGTGCTTGACACCAGGATAGTAATAGTACCAAGATTTCAGGTTTTTTTTTTTTTAAATATACACTATCTATATATCCTCTGCCATTCTTCCATAGTCTGCGTAGGTGTTTGTCAGTGTCTAGCATGGTATTTGCAGTTCACAAATACTTGTGGTATGCATTGAATACATCTTGAGATAACTTAAAATTAGCCTAATTCAACCATTGGAAAGGTGATTTTAAACTATATAACAATATAGACAAAAATCCCTTTGAGTAAAATTAATTTTTTAAAAAATCACAATATAGAATTAAATACATACTGTGATTACAATCAAATGTTTAAAAATGCAGAGAAAAAAATCCAAAATGCCAACTATACATACACATTTTTTAAGATGGTAAAATCATGGGTGTTTATTTTTATACTATTTTATAAATTTTTACTGGGACATTTCAGGGTGATATTTTATTTTTATAATAGCAAGTAAGGTTTTGACAGTGGTCAAAACCATTAATAAACAAGGAGGTTCTTCCTTTTGTTTAAAACGAAAGACTATTTGCATAGCAACAATATTTCTCTTAAAGTTGTCAACAAACTCTTCCAACTTAGTTCCTAGCTTTATTTCATCTACTTTCACTAATATTGAACTAATATATAAAAATTAATATTTGCCAGTCATGAAACTCTGATTAACTGGACTATCTCTAGAGAAATTTTTTTAAGTATTACTATTGAGGAAGGAGCATTGTCACATAATGAAGACCAATGTCTCTTTAGTGAGGTTAAATGATTAAAGAAGTGTCTTTTCCTAAAAATTTCATATTTGTTCTCTTGTAAAAGCTTTTAAGCTAAACATATTGCCTACAACTATAATGAATGCAAAATATAGAAATAAATAAAAGCCTTATCTAGTATTTAGCAACTATAAACTCCAAGAAACATACATGACTGATTTCTTATTTTAAAAGTCTAAAATAAATTATTTGTTACTTTAAAATAAAAATTTATATACCACCTTAGTACACATATATGTACTATATATACATATATGTATATGTATGTAAATACTACTAAGAGGTAAATATTTGTATATATTACTACCAGTACCGTACAGCATAATAGAAAATTCAATAACTCCTTATAAACATGACCCAATCTCTACATTCAATAATCACATATAATATTACTACTCATCACTAAATGCTATGAAAAATGCGTACTCAATTTTCATGAACTTTGTAAAAATATATGTTAAGTAGCCCCAATTTCTCTTATAATACTTTAAATAAATTATTTCCCAACCAGTCTTGGAACCTATTAATCTTGTTATCTTTGATCATAAATAAGACAACTCTTAAGAGTTAACAAGCTGTGGACTGGTCATCCCCACTATAACATTTATCAGTTTTGATTAGTTATGGATTCTGCTTTGTTTCTTGTTTTTAGAATTATTTTAAAATTCTAATATGTATGGATTTGGGGGAAGAGTCTTCCTTTGGAATAGTTAATGCTGTGAAGTACACATTTGCTTTCTAGAAAAAACAAAGTAGTTAAGGGACAAAGTGAAAAACTTATGAAATTTGATGTAAACTTCTTATACCAAAGGACTGTCAAAGGGTCAGTGGGGAGAGGGGCACACTAACTCTCTCACGTAGTCAGTGCATCTAGGGTAGGAGAGTCTCACTTAATATTTGGCAGGATGCTTGAGAGAACAGGATCCCATGTGTTTGATCATCTCCTAAAGTTAGTAAACTGCTCCTCCTTTATTAACTCATCTCTGAAGAATAATTTTATTAATTTAGGGCCAGAGAAAGCAAGCCTAGAAAGAAGACATTACTGACCCCCATACTCCAATTCCCACATCTGCTCCACAATAGTGAAATTGGGCTTTAACATTTTAATAGCGGGTTTTATTGCCTAAAATTCTGAACTAAAAAAAAAAAATCAATCAGGTTGACCCAGTTCTGGTTTTGATGGGCAGGAAAATCAGGTTATAATTCAGAACAAAACAACAAAAAAGTTGTTCTACAGGTTCCTTCCATTTAGGAGGAAACAAACATGGTACAAACATGAAACAAGATACTGTACCACTTGACCTACTAACTTCCCCCAGGTAACTTGCTCCTCCCAGATTCATGAAAGTCACCACTTTACTCACTTATCATATGTCTCTGAGGGATTTAATAAAGGAATTATTAAAGGAATCTGAAAGGAATCTCTCGGAAGAGGGGGTGGGAAGGAAATAAAATGCATAAAGAAAATAGGAGAAAAATATTTGGGATAAAAAATTTCTATCTTTGAGTCCTTACTTAGATCTGGCACAATTAAACATCCTTTGCCAATGTTGTGTGGTTTCATCTTTACAACAGTTCAGAGATAATGAGTCATCTCCGTGTTACTGATGACGTTAACTGATGTTCAGAAAGGTTAGATAGCATCCTGAAAATCACACAAGAGCAAGTTCCAGTTTGCTGACTTCAAAATCCACACTCCTACTAAAGCAAAACAAAAAAAGTTCTTAACAAAGTCAACTATTCTTCCCATGAGATACTTAATTTTACTGAAGAAATATGATCTTGGACTTGGTGAAATTTTAGTAATCTCTTTTTAAAACCTTCCTCCTGATTCATGGCAACCCGCAGGCCTTGTCTAGTTTCTACTATTGTCCTAATGAAGCTCTTAGTATTTCTCCAAGAAGCCCATTCTTTCAATTTAGTGGGGCTGAAGATTGAGCCCAGAACCTGGCACATGCCAGGCAAGTATGCTACCACTGAGTTACACTCCTGATTCTTCTGTGGGCAACAATTATTGTCTAATTTTTTCTGAGATTCACCTCTGAAGACAACAAACCAACTCTAAACCTTCTCCACCAAGACAGTCTATAACTTCGTCTGAGAACATTTAGGTCTTTTCAGTCCTCTTTGACAAGTTCCTCCCCTGAAATCATCTCAAAGCTTCCCAAACGAAACCTCAGACCTTCTCCAAGCATACTGAATCACTTATTTATTTACTTATCAATCATATCACAACACTGCTGGCTCATAATAAACTTGAATTCCAGAAAAATTCCTCAGTCTTTTTTACTTGAACTGCTGAAGCCAAATTTCCCCCTATCTTAATCTTGGGCAATTAATTTTTTGGACTAAAGAACAAGACCTTTATTTTCCTCAAAGTTTTATCCTCAGATGTTCTTGAACACTGCAGTCTTCTGTCTCTGATACTTCTTCTAACTTGAAGTCATCTGCAAATTTGATTATCCATACTCTATGCTTAATTCAAATGGGAAAAAAATTGCTGTAATGGTTAAGAAAAATGACAAGTCCTGGGCACACTATTAAAGAATCATTAACCATCTTTATGATGCTTTGTCAACTACAAAACACTTTCCCAAATATGATCTCTTTTAATTCTCACAATTACCCATGTAAAAAACACTACTATAATTGTACTATATGAGGAGAAAACCTGAAAAAAACTATATGACCTGCCTGATGTGAAAGAGCTAATAAATGACAAGACAGGAAACAAGATTTAGGGCTTCTGTTTCAAGTGAGTTTTCAAAGAAAATTGTATTAATCTTTTCTTATTTAGTTTTGATCCTGGGGATCAAACCCAGGGCCCTTGCACATACACTACTACTGAACTATGCTCCCCAGTTCCCAAAGATGGATTTTTAAACACAAAGATTTACCTAATCTCTTTTTTCTTTTATTTTTTGTTTTTATTTGTTTGTTTGTTTGTTTGTTTTTGGTACCGAGGATTGAACCCAAGGGTGCTTAACCACAGAGTCACATTCCCAGCCCTGTTTATTTTTTCTTGTGAGACAGGTCTCTTCTAAGCTGTTTAGGGCCTTGTTACATTGCTGAGACTGGCTTTGAACTTGCAAATCCTCCTGCCTCAGCCTCCCAAGCCACTAGGAAATTACAGGTGTGCACCATCACTCCCAGCTCTCTTTTTCCTTCTTTTGTCCCATGATATTAATAAAAGCAATTAAAATCAGGAAACATTTTCTACAAATAAACCCAGAAACCCAATACACAATGCAGATTAAGAGCAGGCTGCTTGAACAGAGGTCGGGAGGGGGTGTTCATAGGCTCCTTCTTTGACCTACCTTGGGCCTCCCTTCAACCCTGGAACCTGTGGCACCTTGTGGTTCTCAGACTGCAACTGGGAAATCACCAGCCAATGCCATGTCCTTAAACTGTGATTTCTCCAAAAATAATTTTGAAAGCAAGGCCAGCTTATCCCTAGTTTTTATAAAACATTCTAGACTCTTGTGGGAGATTATCTGGCCCAATGGTTTAATGACATTTTACATGGGATAGAATTGTTTTAAAGTTTGAAGCCATCTTTGGGTTTATTTAATTCAAATCTTTATTTCACAGATGAAGAAACAGTAACCCAGAGAGAAGTAACCTTCACAGGATCATTCCAAGGAGGAACAAATCTGAGGACCAGACCTGGCCGCTCCCCGGAAGGTAAACTCCTCTGATTGTATCATGGAACCTCATTTTTAGAAAAATTTTGACCTTTTTGACTATGAAATGACATCTTTAACAAGATGAAGCTTCTAGTTCTCTTGTAAGCTCCCAACAAACATGTATGATATACAGGGCATTATATTGGCATTTAAGATGATAAAAAAAAGGAGCAAAATGGGGAAGTCAGCTTTAGTACCTATCTTTAAAATAGTGATTCTCAGCTTTCAGACATGACAGTGTTCTTTGAAACATGCAGAAAAACGTTCATGTATGCAAACTTTGCCTAAATTGCAAGGGTTTCACACATGCCACCCCCCTCCACCCCAAGTCCTTGGTCTCTGAGTGAAGAACCCCTTGACCTAGAAGGCAATCCCAGTACAAGTGCCAAGGTGAGACTCACATAACACCAGCTACTGCCTTATTTATGGGTCTGCTTTTAAAAACTGCTTCTGTTTCGACATCCTTCATCTTTTATTTAAATGGAGCAGCTTCTTATCCTGGAAGGCCTTTGGTACCAGAAAAGAATATATGTTTAAGCATTTAATTAACCAAGTAGGATGATTTGAGAGAAAAGTACAGTAAAATGAAGACATTGTCTTGCAAAAATGTTAACAAAAAAAGTAAGAGTGGTCAATGCTCATAACAGGAAATTCATTTTTTTCTAGTTTTTTTGTTTTGTTTTGTGTATTCTAATTCTTAAAAGAAAAAGTAGAATGATAGAAACCTAGACTACCACTAGGTAAGTCTAGTGGTAGTCAACCAGCTGCCTGCCCACTTTTTTTTTTTGTGATACTGGGGATTGAACCCAGAGGTGCTCTACCACAGTGCTGCATCTCAGCCCTTTTTATTTATTTTTTGTTTTGAGACAGGGTCTCACTAAATTGCCCAGGCTGGCCTCGATCTTGCACTCCTCCCTCAGCATCCTTAGTCACTGGGATAACAGGGATGCATCATAACACCTGGCAGCTGCCTGCCGACTCTTATTCTATATATAGTAAGAGCACCCTATCAGCCAGTGAAAAGGGGATAAAGATGTGGACAAAGAGAAATAGATTTATCTTGTGAATGGTTATTCCCTTAACCTTTCTTTTTTGCTATAATGTTCCAGGGGATTTATGGTTCTGAAGTGTCCATGTCCTTATTTCAGAATGTTATGAGGGACTCCAGTATTACTTCAAAGATATTGATAATGAGACTTGATTTTACAAATTCAAAAAAATACTTGTTGGACACTTAGCATTTGTTGGCGGTAGTTGACGTGACAGGAACACTTTGGAGCAAGAGAATCCTAGACAGCATCCCAATGTGATTTCCAACTTGGCTTTGGAAAATAAGCAAGGCACAAAACTTTTCTTTGAAATGAAGTAGTTCATTGAAAGTGCTTAGAATAAGCAAGGTGCTCAGTAAGGAGCAGATGTTATTGAGATAGCTGAGGTCTTTGTTCTCCCTTCTGGCAGCCATGCCCAAATTGAACATTCTCAAGAATAATCTTTCTAAACCTGGCTTCTTATTTAGTAAGTGATAAAGGTCACATACTATGCCTTAGGAAATGATCCTGTTCTCTTTCATTTTTTGTCTGGTCTTCCTAATCTGGCAATAGTATATTAGTATAGGGTGGTGGTAATCATAATAGCTAATATTAACTTAACCCTTCCTATGTATCTATACTTTTTTCTTTTCTTTTCCCTTTTTTTTTTTTTTTTTTTTTTTTGTACTAGGGATTGAACTCTTCAAACCCAGCCTTTATTTATTTTCTTATTTATTTATTTTTGAGACAATGTTTTGCTAAATGCCCAGGCTGGCCTCAAACTTGACGATCCTCCTACCTCATCTCCCAAATAGCTGAGATTTTTAGCAGGCACCATCATGCCCAGTCTAAATATTTTATCCTTTCTAATCTTCTCAGCAAGTATATGTAAAGTTCATTTATCAGTCCTATTTTCCAGTTGAGGAAATTGAGGTTAAGAGTGGTTGTTGGGTGCCTCCAACCTTCGGGTGGATTATCTCCCAGCTCCCACATGACCACCACAAGATCTTGGGTGTGATTCCTTCACCTTTAAAATAAGAAAAATTTAAGAATCTAGACATAGCCTATCACACTGGACTCCACGATGCTCTCTGAAGGGAGTCCTGTGTTACAAGGTTCCAGTCCTTTCAAGGATATCAGTATTTGTTTCCCAGGGTTGCAAGAAAAATTTAAGAATCTAGACATAGCCTATCACACTGGACTCCACGATGCTCTCTGAAGGGAGTCCTGTGTTACAAGGTTCCAGTCCTTTCAAGGATATCAGTATTTGTTTCCCAGGGTTGCTGGAACAAATTACTATAGTTCTGGAGGCTGAAAATGACATAAATTTGTCCTCTGATAGTTCACCAAGTAGACGTCTGAAATCAAGCTGTTGGCAGGGCTGTGCTTCCTCCAAAGGCCCTTGGGAGAATTCTCCCTTGCCAGCATCTGGCAGTGTCATGAGTTCCTTGGCTTGTGGCGGCATGACTCCAACTCTGCCTCTGTCTTCACATGGCTCCTTCTCTGTGTCTCTTCTAGACAGTCATCATTAGATTTAGAGCTAACCTGGGTAATCAAGGATGCTCTCTGGTCAAGATCCTTAATTACATTTTTAGACCCTCCTTCTATATAAAGTCACGTTTACTGATTTCAGGACATGGACATATCTCTTTGGTGGTCACCATCCAACCTACTATAATATCTTTAATCCAAATATGTTTATGTCTGGGAGATATTCTTCTGGTATTCTTCCTGACAACAGGCCCACATGTTTTCAAAGAGAGACTAGAATGCTTTGTCTTACACAGTATAAGTCTATAGTTAAAGTGCCTACTACAAAAATCTGTTCATTGAAAATACATATAATTTTTAAATGCTCATTTGCTCTTAGCCTTCATCAGATCTCTCTGAGAATCAGCAAAGTTCTTAGGAAACAAATAACTGTTCCCTATTTTAAAGAAGAAAAAACTTGAGCTCACTAGCCCTTCCCTTTTCAATAGGAAAATGTAAGTGGCATGCTCTGGGAAACTCAAGGAGGAGGGTGAAGCTACAGGGATATGTCCACACTGCTCTCCCCAGGAAAGGGAGAAAGATACTTGACTATATTGTCCATGAGATTTTTTTTTCTTTTTTCTCTTGGTGTATCTTTTTAGTAACTCACTTCTCGGTTCAAGATTATAAAAATCTGATTAGGATAATTCTGTGGTCTAACGGCAGCAACATGTTTGGCCTAATCTATAAACCATCTTTTTACCATCTCCCCTCACCCCACACCCCATCCCTGAAACCATCTAACCTGGAGCACTGCAGTGTCACCAATGTAGCCAGAAATGTCCCTTGATCTGGGAATTGGCTGAGAGAGCACCTCAATAGCACTGGGTCTATTGCCATGACCTTTGGAGTCAGCCTGGCTGTCCATTTATTACTCTACTTTCTAAAAAGCAGTAATAACTGAGATTCAGACTCAGGTCATCAAGGGCAGTGTAAGAGCAGCTGGCTGTATTATTATTGGTACAAAAATCACATCTATAAAAATTCAATGTTGCTGGCCACCATAATAAGAAAATCATTGAACTCATCCCAAAAAGCTTTCCAGACAGCATAATAAGAAATAAAGAAGCCAAAAGAAAAAGCAGGGGAAGAGAGAAAAGTGTGGGAGGAGACCAGAAAGCAAAAATAAAAAAATGTTTTATAAGCACAACCAGTTCATTGTTACCGCAGTCAAAAAATGTGCAAAGAAAACACACTATTAGTATAGAAAATCTTATTGGAAAGGTCTCAGCCAACCAGCTACCTACACAACCAGATTCCCTTTGGCAGAACTCTTGGAGCTAGTGTTGAGCAGGTATACTCTTGACAAATCGATATTGCAATAATGTACCTTCATCCTCAAATTGTTCCTTGGATAAGTGTTCAGCTTGTGAAGAGTCCTCAAATACAATCATGATTGGTAAGGATGAGGTAAAGGCTTTATTTTTTCATGGCTAAGTTTCTAGCTATTAAGACAGACAGAGTCCTTAGAAACAAACAGTAACTGGTTTCTTGACCTAAGTGTGGGTTTGATGGCTGTGGAAGAGCTGGGGAAGAGAAGAAAAAGGGCAGAAGTGTCCTGATGCTCATCTAGTGAGGGATTTGTGACAACAGTAAGACCGACAATAATTAGAACTGAAAGATTAAGTGCTCTATGTGTCGGGATCTTACAGACCCTCCTTTCAAAAGCAGGTAAGCCTATTTTAGGATGTATAATTCCCACAAGTATTGTAGGAGATAAAGTTACTAAAACATCACTGACGCCAAAAATAAACGTGAACATATCAACTCTTCCCAGAAGGTTCAATGGAGTTTTACAGTTTTGATTTTTCCTCACATTCTGATGGTCAAGAAAGGAACCCCAAGTGGGACCTGACAACTACTATTTGAAGACCTTGGGGGTGTTTATTTAGCTGTGGATGGCATAGCCACGTGATTTAAACTAGATTGTTCCAATCCAACTTGAGACTCTCAAGTCAAAAGTCATGACTTTTCATGACTCTTTTTTAAAAATGTTGCTCAGACAATTTTAAAGTTTATTTTTTAATTTCAGGCCTTTGTGATGTTAGGATTATTCATTGACATTTTTTAGATGTTTTAATTGTGGTTATAAAAAACATGTAGCATAAAATTTGCCATCAACAGGTGTACAGTTCAGCAACGTTAAATATATTCGCATTGCTGTGTAATCCATCTCTAGAACTTTATCATCTCACAGAACCCAAATTCCATACCCATTAAATGACAGCTCCATATTTCTCCCAACCCACAGCCCAGGCTACTCTTGATAACTAATGAAAGTAAAATCACAAACATTTTCTTTTGTCAGTAGTTTATTTCACTTCAACAAGATTCATCGGTGTTGCAGGTGTGATGGAATTTCCTTCTTTCTCAAGGATGAATAATTTTCCATTGTATGTATACATAATCTTTTATTTATTGATTCATTTGATGGCAGATATTTGGGTTGCTCCCACCTTTTGACTACTACAATTATGCTGTTATGAATATGGACATAAATTTAATGACTTTTCAAAAATAACTTCTAGTGACTTAAAGTCATTGTAGTTTTGTTCATTTTTTACCTCTAGAAGCAATTTAGCAACCTTTGGGCACAATATCTTCAGAAATGAAAAGCCACTTGGAAATTATACACTTTCCTCTTTTCTTCTTTATAGAATAATAGGGTGAGGCTTTTTTAATTGTAATAAAGAATCTTGTCTTAAGAAACACATTGTAACTAAGCCTTGGCCCAGATCACCACCCTCCATTCCAGCACTTTCAGAGGTAAACAAGGACACTGCCCCATTTCTATGTCAGTACATGAAAGGACATCAGAAACAAGACAAACTCTATTGTCCTCCACCCCCTTACAAAATTCTCTTCCCATTCATAGCATCTCAGTCTTTATATACTTGCTACTCATTTTACTTTCAAATCAAACCTTCTTTTTGAAAACAACATAACATTGAAACTGAACCAAATGAATTTAGTAAGTCCTAAATTATCATGACACTTTTCATTAAAGTTAAACTCAAAATTTTCTTTCCTAGCCAAAAGTCCTTCATTCAGAAATTCCTCTGGAGTCTGCCAGAATATGCCAAAAAACAAAGTCTACTTTGAAATCACAGTTACTTGAAACAGGCCTTATCACACAATGGCATCCCTTGATTAACTGGAAAAACATATTTTCTTTTCTGCTTTTGTTAGTGTTAATGAAAATTAGAGGGCAATAAGTTTGGTTCACATAGCCACAAAACACTCTGTATCAACTTGTCTACATTGTTGGTAAAATTTTTCCTTTTAATGCATTATTTCACTAATAATAAACTCACTGCTAATAATAGTGAGTACTCATTTTTAAGTACAAGGTTACAAAATTTAATTAGAGTAACTTACTTGCCTAAAAGCAATACACACTTCTTTTTTTTTTTTTTTTTTTTTTTTTTGAACTGGGGATTGAACTCAGGGGCACTTGGCCACAGAGTCACATCCTCAGCCCTATTTTGAATTTTATTTAGAGACAGGGTCTCACTGAGTTGCTTAGCGCCTTGCCCATGCTGGGGCTTACTTTGAACTCGTGATTTTCCTGCCTCAGCCTCCGGAGCTGCTGGGATTACAGGCATGCACCACCACGCCCAACTAGCAATATAAACTTTTGACTTACAATGGTTTCTTCCTCTCTGGGGAGTCTATAGAATTATCCCACTCCTCAGAATGTGTAAAGAAAGTCCCTTAATTGCCCTATAGTTGTTTAATTTTAATTTTTGACTTTGACTCATCACAAACTTTGTTTTTTTATGCTCCCTATAAAGACCTGGACTTCTAATCTCACTTCTAGTCTGACTTCGAGTATTCATTCTTCTGTCAACATGAAGTACTAGTTGCCAAGGGAAGGTTGTAGAGTACCCTAACAATGAAGGGAAATTCCAGGTAGTAGAAATGATGGAAGATGGAACTTTCTGTAGGGCATTAAAAATGTTGGGGGGCCGGGGATATAGCTCAATTGGTAGAGTGCTTGCCTCGCAAGCACAAGGCCCTGGGTTCAATCCCCAGCACTGCAAAAAGAAAAAGAAAACAACATTGGGGTCTCCCAAAGAAAAATTAGAGCCAGATATACAGACATTGTAAAGCCAGCAAGCTCCTGTTGTACCTAGTTCTTACAAAGATACATTATGAGATTCTGCCACGAATCATACAGATATAAACCACATTTTTGTCTCTGATAAAAAAATGAATTTTGGGCTAGGGATAGCTCAGTGATAAAGCACTTGCCTAGCATGTATGAAGCCCTGGGTTCAATCCCTACTACAAAAGGAGGGAGGGAGGGAAGGAGGGAGGGAGGGAGGGAGGAAGGAAGGAAGGAAGGAAGGAAGGAAGGAAGGAAGGAAAGGGGAAAGTATGTATCTTTATCTCTGTGAATCAAATTGTGCTCACATAAAGAACCAGCTTGTGATTCGACCCCCCCAAGACAAGAACCATCACATAAGGTTGTTCAGTGCACAGCCCACACAACAGAATGTAGTGGCCCTACCCAAGAAACTTATGAAAATTTATTTAGAGATTGCAGTGCCTTCTAAGTAGTGGTTCAGTAATGGCTGCATACATGCATTTACTTATTTATTTATTTTTAATGTACTGGGCAATTAATTTAGCAAACACAGGGCTGGGGTTTGTTTTTTGTTTTGTTTTTTTTTCCCTCTATCATAGGCAAATCACTCCATGTTGAAGTAATCATTATAGAATAATCCACAAAGACTCTTTGAGTCTATAATTTAGCAAAATCTTATAAATAATTTAAGGTTGTACCAACCTTCATGCAACAACAAAAGACACTGCTGTTGCTATTACTCTTCTTATCAAATGATGAGCCAAAACCCATCCCTACACTCCTTACCACATCACTGAGATCATTTTACATATGGAGAAACTGTAACACAGAAAGATTTCACAACCTGCCCAAGAATACAAACTAAAATAAATAAATAGAAAAAGAGCAAGAGGGAAGAGAAGAAAGACCTGAAATGTATTCAGGTCTCCTAGTGCTCCTGCCTGAGATTGTTTCCTAAATACAAACTAAAATAAATAAATAGAAAAAGAGCAAGAGGGAAGAGAAGAAAGACCTGAAATGTATTCAGGTCTCCTAGTGCTCCTGCCTGAGATTGTTTCCTTTAGAACCACTTCCTACCTACTAATCTTAAATTATTACTCACTTAGGATAAGCACTTGTAAAAACCACTTTATAGGGATTTAAATCCACTTCACCTGTGTTTCTTATTCTCCACAGAGTCCATGAACTTTTAACATTATGAGAACTAGAAAAGCATTTGTCATATATTAAAAAAATAGCTCTCGCTTTCTTTCATTCTTCAAAAAAGACAGATGGTACTGAATTTGCAGAAAACAATCTGTCTAAACTCATTGCCTGAAAGCAGGCAATGTGCATTCATAAACAACTGTATGTATCCCACATCATGCTGGGTAAATATTAAATAAGTCCAAGTATGGTTCTTGCCCTCAATAACCTTACAAGTTTTGGTTAGTCAATCATTCAGTCAATCAAGCAACCAATTTTCCTGCCAGGCATTGCAGATAAAGAGATAAATGCTACATATTCCCCATGCTCAAAGACCTCACAGTCTAGTGGGGAAATCTGTTGTACATGGCTAATTTTAATACAGTATAGTGTTGAAATATTACTACAATGGTAACACATAGAAAGCAATATATTTTCTTTTGCAGGTAGGGAAGGTCTTCAGAGAATCTTTCACAGAGGAGAGGGTAAAAGAACTGGGCCTTGAAAATAAATAGGATTTTATCTGACAGAGAAGGGGCACAAGAGAATTTCTAGGAAAGAAAAAGAGTATGAACTAAAACATGAAGCTTTAGAATCAATGGTATTTAGCATGAAAGTTGAGAGATGAAGCTGGAGAGATAAAGAAATCAAACTGTGCAGGGCCTTAAACGAATGTTTCATTTCATAAAAATGGAGAACCATTGGAGGTTTTCAAGCAGAGAAATGAAACTCTATGTTTAGAAAGTTAATTATAACAGCAGCATGGAAGATTGTAATCTCAAAGGGAGACAAGTTGGTAAGCTGTTTCATTAGTCCAAGAGATGGAGAGATTCTGCAGTAGAGTCCAATAAAACTTTCTGCAATAATGGAGGTATTCTACATAAATGCTGTTCAGTATCGTAGCCACCTGTCACATGTGAATATTGAGCACTTGAAATTTAAATTTCCACATGTGCCTAGTGGCTGCTCTGTTGGACAGTACAGAGATATCTTTAGAGAAACTAGCACTTGAGTTAAGCCCTTAAAATAGTTCTGCAATTGCAGGTTGCAATTGTTGGGCTAAGAAATCACAACTGGGATATTTTTAATGAAAAGAGAGAATAACAGAATAGGGTAGAATAGACTATAATAATATAATAGAAGAGAGTAGAATATAAAATAGCATACACCTCAAAGACAGTATTATTGGGAGAGATGTTTGTTTCAGTTGCATGATCATGTATCTGTGTGTACACTGGATCACAATGCAAACTTGATTTTTTTTTCCTATTGTGTTTTAAAATGTTTAAAGCCAGTCCCTTGTAGGATGTATTATTTACCTACATACAAGAGTTATTGGGAAAAGATTTTCATAAGGCAAGAATAGCTAACATAAGCAAAGTTCACTAGAGTTTAGAACAAAGATAACTCTGGACCTTTCAAGAACTTTCTAATTTTTTTTTCCTTTGAAATTTTAAAATAGACTTAATTTTTTAGAACAATTCTAGATTTTCAGAAAAATCAAGAATATGGTACAGACAGTTCCCACATATAATGAATCTAATTTCCCCTATTCAAATCTTACCTCAGTATGACATATGTTTCAATTAATGAGACAATATTGATAGACTTATTAACTAAATTCCTTACTTTACTCAGATTTCCTTAGTTTTTAACCTAACATCTTTTTTCTGATCCTGGACTCCATCTGGGGTACCGCATTACAATTAGGCATTACATTTCCTTGAGCTCCTCTGAGCTGTGACCATTTTTCACACTTTTCTTGGTTTTTTTATTTGTTTGTTTTTTGGTTTTGATGACTGAGAATTTTGAGGAGTGCTGGTCATATATCTTGTAGGAATACAATTCTACTGGAATTTATTTATTTATTTATTTTTAATGATTAGGCTTATGGGTTATTAAGAGGAAGACTACAGAGGTAGGAAGCCATTTTCATGACATTATCTCATGGATACGTACTATCAATATGAGCAATCACTACTGAGGCTGACCTTGATCAACCAAGCCGTGCTTATTTGTCTCCACTGTAAACTTACTCTTCTTTATTCTCCTTTTCTGTACTCTACTCTTCAGAAGGAAATCACTGCCCTCCTTTTTTTTTCTTTTTAATAAATGAATTATTTGCATAAGTTATACTGAGCTCTTTTCAAAGAAAGCTACTTCTGAATACAAGTATATTCTCTTTTAAGATAGAGCATCTCTCTCCTCAATAAGCAGGACACTTTCATTACTCACTTCTCAGATTTCAATTTCTGAATATGAAGCATAAAAACCCTGGGTGATTGATATAGAATTGCAAAATGAGTTGAGAGAGAGTTAGCCACAAATCAATTGCTGGTCCTTCTCATTTTTCAGTCTCTGATCCTGCTGTATAAGTAAATGTCACCCAAAACATGTTAGCCCCCTGCCTTTTTTTTTTTTTTTTTTAACCCAGAGGGAAGTTAATTTTTAGAAAGGGAAATCCCTGACTGAAAAAAAATCCAATAACTTGGAGTACTCTTCTTTTAGGCGGAGGAGGGGCTGCAAGATCACTTCTGCAATATTCCCAAGGTAGATGCTGCCATCCTCAGTTACTTGCAACTCGTCTTGCATCACAATTACCTAACTTCCTACCACTCCTATTTCCCAGAACAGAAAACAACAAAAAACTTCCTGAACAAACCCAGGCACCACTTCTCCTGCAAGCTCACAGTTCACGTTAGCACCTGGATTTTTATAATTGTCACACTTGTTTATTTTCTTTCCCATTCAGCCAGAACAGAGTCCTGTCCCTGAATAATGTGAGTTCCAGATCTTCTCACTCTTAGTAAGAGGGAGCAAGATGAAACTTAATCTCCCTCCCCACTACACATAAATGTAGTGAGAAAAAAACTTCACCTGTTGGTCAAAGGATAGTGACATTACAAATTTTAAAAAAGAAAAGCAACTAACTCTCCATTTAATTATGAAATAATCTCTTGGGGGTTTCAAAGTCCTTGATATTTTCCAGTGTCCCTATTCATTCAGTGAATTCTTTCTAGGATCCAGTCCTTCCCTCTGATTCTTAATCCTCCTCCCTCTCTCTCCTCTAGCCTGGCAAAGTTCTGCTCCTGTTCTTTAATATATGCTCATGTGTACATTACTAATAAAAACCTTAGGTTTTACTGGTTCCCAGTTACATTTGCAAGAAGTGGTCATTCAAACCCTCAAATGCTAGACCAGAATCTGAAATACCCAATGTCAGGAAAACATCTTATGTAAGAAGGGATAGAGTCTGGGGAAACTGAGGGAGGATGGGACTGAGGCCTTCCGAATACCCTTCACACCCAGATCCCTCCTGAATATCCTTCACCCTTGAGGTGACCACCACCTCAGAAGAACACAGAAAATCTTCAACTGGAATTTCTGCTCCTTATTCCAATGTTAATTTAAGGGATATAAATCCATGCCAATCCCACTTGGATCAATAACTTAAACTTGGTTTGACAATCTGATGCCAACCACTTTAATATCAGTTTAATACTAACTTCCAAGCTTGGTTCTTTTCTTTAAAATGAGTGATTCACCTAAGGGGATCTCTACAGTCCACTAGCACTCCAAGATTCCATTTTAGCTACCTATACAAGAGCTAAGTATTGTTTAAACTATATATTGGAATATGCTCAGTTGAATTATCATCTTTGAGGACAATGGCCATGCCTGTCTTGTTCACCATGGAATATTCAGTGCAATTTACATAGAATATTCAGGGACTATTCTGAAAGCAACTTCCAGCCTGCTGATAATTATTTTTAATGAATAAGTGGAAGTAGAGGAGAGAAGAAAGTCTTCCTATTGTTAGATTCTGTCCTCTTATCTATGCACTGCTTTCACATGCAAGTCCCTGGAATTGATGCTGTATTTGCATTATTGCTGTTCCTCACAGCAGCCCTAAGCAATAGGGATTATTAAAACAGGTGAGGAAATCAAGGCCAAGGACAATTAAGTATCTGGCCCAAGCTCACATAGCCAGTAAATAGAGAAGTTAGGATTTGAACCACTATCTTTATTCTCAAATACATACTCTGGGTTTCACAAGTAAAATAGAAGTGCTTTCTAAACTACAAATAATTCAATGAAAGTATAAATCGCATTGTTATTAATTAGAAAGATTCTGATCAATTGAATCCTCTGTGCAGTGTTGGAATGTATACTGCTCTAGTCCTGTCTAAAGGAGACTTTCTCAGGATTTTAAAACAATGACTCGGAGAGGGTTTTTCTTCCTGCTTGACAGTCGGTTCTTCCAGGTAGTGATGATGACTTTGCCTGACTTCCCCACTTCTTACAGGGAGCTTCAACTGTTTTGAGTTTCAACAGGGCCTCCTGAGAAGCAGACAGCAGTAGGATGACCCCTTTAAAAATCTCCTGCCGTCCCCTTTACGAGAGAATGTTGCTTAAGTCTGTTCTGGCAGCTATAACAATACTGTATTCTAGGTGGCTCATCAACAACAGGAATCCACTTTTCACAGCTCTCGAGGCTGGGAAGTCCAAGACTAAGGTTCCCACAAATTCAGTGTCTGGTGAGGGTCTTCCTAGTTCATAGACAGCTGTATTCTCCCTGTGTTCTCACAAGGCAGATGGAGCAAGGGAACTCTCTGAGGTCTCTTTTATAAGGGCACTAATTCCTTTCATGAGGGCTCTGCCCTCATGACCTAATCACTTTCCAGAGGCCCCACCTCCTAGTACTATCACTTTGTAGGTTAGGATTTCAAGATAGTACTTGGGGAAAAACAAACATTCAGTCTAAAGTAGATATGATCAAATAATTCAGCATGGCAGAATCAAAACCATATTAGAGTGACATCCAGGGTACTGCACCCATGAAGATATGCCACAACCTGCTTAGGTAGTGCCACTTTTGAATGTGACAACCTCATTAAAGGTCTAAGTGAGTTTTAAAAGTCATCCAGTTTAGAGGAAATCGTTTAAAGAATATTTCCAAACATGATAAATCATTCTTTAAAAATTACATAGCTAAAAACAAGGAGATTCATGGTGTGCTTGAATAAAGTAAATATTTGCAAGGTTATGGCATTAGGTCTTTAAAGAAGTAGGTAAGCAAATTTAACATTTCATTGTGAAAATTCCAGACTAAGATATTTGCTGTCATCTGATTGCCTACATTTAATCAAGTTATTTGCCCAAATTCAGCCTCTTTTCCCAACTTTCTTCTTAGCATTGTCCATGTTCTTTGCCTCCATTTAGTGCTCATTCCTGGCCCCTCATTCTCTACTTGCTTTGTGGTCTAGAACAACATTTCCTGCCTGCAGTGCTTTTTGGAACACAGTCCTTCTGGGACCATTACTATCCAGAAGCCACATAGATGTATCAAAATGGCATTTGTTCAATGAATAAATTAATTCTCCCACCCGTGTTACTCATCACATTGTCTAAAGTCCTTTTTAAAATCATGCATGTAGCCCCATAGGAAATAATAAAATGGACTCACAAGGAAGGAGAATTATATTACCTAAGCAAATGTAGAATCTAAAAATAGGGCACATTCTAACAATAGATTGTACCAGATGGCTTACCAATAATAACGAACTCTCTCCATCTTTTTACCTTTTCATCATAAGAAACAATGAATAAACAATCTTTAAAATTGCTTATAATCAATAGGGGGAAACAGAATCAAAAAGGGGGATAATCAATGCTTTTTGTGGAATGACTTTTAGACTTCATGAGATTAAAGTGAGAATTGACAATAAAAGCATTTTCCCCATGTCAGAGCTGCCTGCTTAGAGGACTAAGAAATGACAGATTGTGGAAATATTCAAAAGAAAATTTTTTAAATCTTAACTCCTTAAATTGTTAGCAGTATGAAAATGTATTTGAAATGGCCAGATTTCAAATCACTGCAGATTTGGGGTATTTGTGACCAAGGTCTTATCATGTATTATTCTTTGGTGTAATATATGTTTGCATGCTTTTTATTGGCTATTTCTTTGAGTGTTTGATTGACTGATTAACTTCCAGAATTTACAAATAAACAGTTTTTATGGCTCAAAAGTCTGGATATAGCTTAGCGGGGTGTCTCTGGCTCAGGATCTCTCACAAGACTATAATCAATAACCACCAAGACTGCCCAAACAAGGAATTAATTTTAAAAGAGAAAGCAATTGCCAGGATATTAATTAGTGCACTTTAAAAAACTATAATATAAAGAGAAAAGGTGAATGATACTTCTAAATGAGCAATATTATCTCATTATAAAATTGAAAAGGGTATCAAGAATATTTTAAACAGATTCTCAGTACACAGTTGACTCTGAGTAATGCCCATGTGACGAATAAAGGGATAAATTTTCTGAAATGATCAGTTTCCAGAATCATTTCAACTTAGCTTTAGAATGCAATGTGCTGTATGACCTTTGGTCTCTTCCTCTTCAACTCACCCTGGTCTCCCCCTATTAATAACCTCTGGGACCCCTAACATATCTGTTACAAACAAAAGAGCCTATTCCGTCCTGGTCTTACCACTCTGGTCTCACACTGGCCATTTCTTCCTCTTCAGTTTTACCACACTCCCTGCTCCTTGTACTCCATTCCCTGGCTCCTGTGTCACCTACCAAGCTCCTTCCCACCTCTAACCTTTGCACCAATTGCCTTAGCCATTCTCCCCACTGGCTACCTATTTCATCTATTAATAGGGTTTATCCCTTGGATCTTACCTCAAATATCTCTTCCTTAGAGAGCTGCTTAGACTGGATCAGGTTTCCCAAAGCCCCTCTTACCCTACACTTTTCCTTCAGGGCACTTAACCTAGTCAATAATTATATATTTAACATGTATTCTCTTACTATTATTTGTCTCCCTAATTGGTCCATACTTCCTGAGGGAAGGAAAGGTGTCTGTCTAAGCCATCATTATCTCACCTTCATCTAGCACATCCTGGCACTGGACACCTAATCAACAGACTGGACTCCAGGTTCCTGATTCCTCCATCTCTGAATAATTAGGAGAAAGCCAGTGTGGGCAGTCATGAATAAGATTTTTTGAAGTTGTCTAGTAAGACAGCCTAAAGACTCAAATAGTGATAACTCTTAATTTTCACCGTTTCAGCCTATACTGTGTGAAATCCAGTTGCTGGGATAATGCCATTTATTGAATTGAATGCCATTTATTTATTGAAATAACCACTCTGGTAGAGTTTGAATGTTTGTGTCCCTTCCCAAATCCGTGTTGAAGTTCGAACTCCAGTGCAGTAGTATTGAGGGAAGGTCTTGAAGTGGTGATTACATTCTGAAGGCTCCTCCTTTGTGAGCAGGATATAGGCTCTTATTAAAAAAAAAAAAAAAACCTTCGCACAGCATTCAGCTTTTGCCCTTCCATCCTCTCCTCCATCTAAGGACATGGCCTTCAAGGCATCATCCTGGAAGCAGATACAGGACCCTCACCAGACACCAAACCTGCTAGTACCTTCATCTTGGGCTACCCACCATCTAGAACTGTGAGAAATAAATTTCTATTATTTATGAATTAGCCAGTCTCAGGTATTCTGTTATATCAGCACAAACAGACTAAAACACCCTCCTTCTGTCATTCATGTTCTTCCAGACCTAACCTTATTCAACTTCGCTGCTTCTCTGCAGTCAGAACTGGGAGAAAAAAAGAACACTGGCAGTAATATCCTCCCACGATCACCTGCCAAAACCAAGTATTTAAATCTAATTGTTTAGTTCTCACTCTTGACTTCTAAGAAAAATGGAAGACTGACTTTTATTTTGAAAGAAAAGTAAAAAATTATCCACTTATCTGAAGGGTTTTGGCCATTGTTACAGATAACTATGACCTCATCACACATGGACTTGCCATTTTAAGTTTTTGTAGAAATGACTCTTGTCAAATATGTTACTTCTTATCAAAGCCGAGCCATATTAAAATCAATAATAGCTAACTTTATCCCACTTTCATTAGGACAAAGGGTGTTCTATGGTTATTTTTAACTTGATTACTTCTCATTCCCTTATTTTTTGATTCATTCAGGAAATATTTACTGATGACCTCTTTATGCCAGGAATTGTCCTAGGATTCAGTGTACAAGGATCAGTACCTCCCTATAGGCTAAGAAGTTCACAGTCTTAGCAAAAGTATCTTGCTTTTACTCAAAATAGGGTTACAGAAAAAGGAAAAAGAAAAAAAAAAAACTGGGCATGGTGGTGCATGCCTGAAATCCTAGCAACTGGGGAGGCTGAGGTAGAAAGATCACACATTCAAGGCCAGCCTCAGCAACTTAGCCAAGCCCTAAGCAACTTAGTGAGAACCTGTCTCAAAATAAAAAGTGAAATAAAAAGAAGGGGCTGGAGATGTTGCTCAATGATTAAGCACCCCTGGGTTCAATCCCAGAACCAAAAGAGGGGAAAGGAAGAGAAAGAAAGAAAAAAAGAAAAGAAAGAGAGAAAGAAAAAAAAAGAGAAAGAAAGGAGAAAGAAAGAAAGAAAAAGAAAGAAAGAAAGAAAGAAAGAAAGAAAGAGAGAGAAAGAAAGAAAGAAAGAAGAAAGAGAAAGAAAGAAAGAAAGAAAG